>CAXIUP010000040.1:0-230000 GCA_964035015.1 Corallium rubrum | reverse complement strand
CGGTACGGAAGCAATGTTACTATAATACCTTTGTTAAATATGGTCCTTACTGGATCTCTAGGGAGAACAGTTTAGATATGACCGATAGGGTTATCCAGTATAAATAAAGTTAGTTTACTCTGGTTTCCTCCTGTGGTAACACTGGATCAATGAGGAATGGTTCTTACTGGACCTCTAGGGAGAACAGTTCAGATATGACTGATAGGGTTATCCAGTATAAATAAAGTTAGTGTAGCTTAGTTTATAGTTTAGTTCAGCAATATGTTTGGACTCACCGTTTATCTTAAAGGATTGTGGCACTAAGCGACATACGCCAGTGAACTGCTGCCCCAGTCCTCATCGATCCATTGGCCTTCTGCCACCAATGCAAGTGCCGTAACCTTGACAAGGGTAACATGTACGTTGCTATCCTTGCCATACAGGCTACCTCAGACTCTGGAGGGCGGGAGCGTCTAATTTCCCGTAATAGGCTATACAGTTCAAGCCGTATAACCTACTTCCATGCCCATAGTAATCAGTATTATTCAATTTAGGTGTTGTAATGCGATACAAATTAGTCCTGATTTCCATAAACTTTACGATCGGTTTTCTCAGTTTAAAGGACATTGGCAATAAGAAATAAGTTTGTCTCATTTGAAAGAACTCGTCAAATGGTATAAGAAGACCTTTTACGTATTTGTTTTGGTTTTGGAAATATTTTGACCAAAGACAGCGTGCTGTCCGCCATCTTGTTGTAATATCCTGGAATATTGCAAGCACCATTTTTTGATTGGTCTAATTAACTAGGAAATTGGTGACGTCACAACCAGGGTAAACATGATGAAACAAGACGCCTGGTCAGGCGTTCACTCGGGCTACTGCAAAATCACGCGCAGGTTGTCACATGCAGTGCTAAGATCTAAAGCCGCCGTTTAAACACATTCAGGTCACAGACAAAAGTCAAAACACAATCCAATCTCCGATAGAAAACAAAATTTGCAATACACAAAACACGATTGCCTGTAACGTATTTCCACACATGTACACAGCGTTCATATGTCGAGTCTCTTCGGGTATTAAATATCAACACAGCTAGCGACATTACTGACCAGTATCAAACTATGTCTGTGAACACGCAAAACACATCCGAGACGAGAAAGACTTGATCAGACTCTGATCATCGGACAGTAGGAAAGCTAAGAAAGGAAGCATTATTTCCACACATGTACAGCGTTCACATGTCAAGTCTCTTCGGGTATTAAATATCAACACAGCTTCATGTATACGGCGTGTGAGATCGTAAGCGTATATAATATCAAGATACTTGTATTAAAATGCCCATACAATCGAGCACGGGTGGCGTGTGCTGTTAGCGCGCTACCTCTCACCAAAAGTTAAGCCCGGTTAGGTGGGGTTAGTACTCGCATGATCTCCATTGTCTTTCAAGATTATGCAATGGTCATGTTATTGTGTTCATGTTGGAGGAAGGCAATTGGTTGAAGAAAGGAAATTCTATGGACACGTGACGACGAAGGACTACACAACGAACAAAGAACTTACAACACGTGACGACCAATGACTGCACTAATTAAACCCGAACGTTGCTATTGGATGAATACTTCATTATACAGAAAATACAATACGTTCAGTGACCGTGAAATAGACAAATGGAACAAAACCATAGAAGAATGACTTTTGTCGAGTTTCCAAACCATCTCCTTCCACTAACTATGTGCAGACACAAACTACACAAGAAAGGCTTATTAAGATGCACATAAAAGAATATTCAAATTAATCGCTATTATGAATGATATATATGTTCGCGTCTTACTCAAGCCGCGCGGCTTGTTCAAAAACGAAATGGGTCAGATCGCGTCTTCTGTAAAGCCTAGTTCGTATATGTCGCCGACGATCGCAGATCATCGCCGATTTATGATTTAGATGCATGTTAAAACGGGAAGTGCAGCAGCATGTTAAGTAATAAAGAACAATGCAGTAAAGCAGTGCTTTCCTGCATTGTTCTTTATTGCTTAACATGCATCTAAATCATAAATCGGAGACGATTGGCGACATATGAGAACTATGCTTAAAGTTACAGGATACCCTAGGAAGCCATTTCAAGAAATTTGTTACCGCTCGCTCAATTTTTTTCCGATTTGTCTCAAATTTGTACCAAATGTACTTAAGTATGTGACGGACACTATCGTATTATACAGTAAATAAGAAATAAAATATTGTTGCAGATTTACTCATCAGTTTAAAATCACAGTACCTTCGCGCCGCGGTTTAAGGCGGTCTTTGGTTTTACCAAAAAGCTCTCAATTTATCATATTTACACTTCTCAATGTTTGTTCTAAAAAAGTGTGTGTTAGAACAAACATTGAAAAGTGTAAATATGATAAATTGAGAGCTTTTGGTAAAACCAAAGACCGCCTTAAACCGCGGCGCGAAGGTACTGTGATTTTAAACTGATGAGTATATTTACTGTATAATACGATAGTGTCCGTCACATACTTAACTACATTTGGTGCAAATTTGAGACAAATCGGGGGAAATTGAGCGAACGGCTGGTATAAATAGCCCTAATTGTTTTTCCACTTTGCTTTAGAGTCTGAAAGAGACCAAGCGCAACTAATGCTAATGAGAGATAGTGATGGACTACCGTGCTTAATGAAAGCAATAAAAGACAAAGCTTGAACTGTATAGACAAGTTGCTCGAAAGATTTGAAAGCTTGTCGACTACCTTCGATCAATACCACATGGACAAACTCAAAGCTCTACAAACGAACAACAAGCAGCATTTGTTTCATTTAGGAGCTGAAATTACGGATGATAAAGAAATCATTAAGGCAATAGAAAAATGTCATCTAAAAGAACAGATCGTTGACAAGGGAGACTGTAATAGTACTACACCACTGATTGTAGCATGTCAGCACCGAAATTACGAAATGGCAAAATGTCTCGTGAGCCACAAAGCGAAAATTGATCACGTTGATCGTGACGGCAACTCGCCCATCTATTTGGCTGCAGCTACTGGATGTGAACAAACACTAAAACTTTTCCTTGATCACGGTATGTCACGCATGCTACTTATGTGCACTGTCTGTAGGCGCATGCATGTGTGCGCGTGCGAGTACGAATAGGAATGTGCCAACGTGACTACGAATGCGCGAGTACGTGTGCGGGAGTACGAGTGTGCGTGACTACGAATGCGCGAGTACGTGTGCGGGAGTACGAGTGCGCGTGACTACGAATGCGCGAGTACGAATACAAGTGCGCGAATACGAATACGAGTGCATGAGTACGAATGCGCGAATACCAATACAAGTGCGCGAGTCCGAATACGCGAGTACAAATACAAGTGCGTGAGTACGAATACAATACGAGTGCGGACGCGTGCGTACGAACTTTTTCAAAACTTTTTCCTGACAAAATTTTCATTGATTCTTTGCTTTGTTAAACATCGAGACTTTGAAGTTGTCCTCAAGATACACCGTTTTTGAGGTCATATTGCAGATCCAATGCGAATTCAAAGCTTCGTCTTCGGTTGCTAGGAACGTTGCTATGGCTATTTTCCCATTCTCCACACAATATATAGAACACACATAGTAAAAATCTTTTCTTTTTTCCTTTCTTAAAAAGGCTCCCGTATTGGAAAGGAAATGTGGAGACTTTTAACCGACAGTACACTTTATAAGAATAAAGGAACAATACTGCAAGCCATCATAGAGAGCAGAAACCCGAACACGCTGCTTGTGTGTTTTGGTGAGTCTGAAATGAAGGAACACATTCAAAAATGCCTGAAAATCGAGTTGAAAGAAAAGCGTACGTTCTTTCACGATGTCTGTCAAACACCTTTGATAAACCTCGCACAAATGGTCGTTGACCAAGATAAAAGTGTGTTGCATCTGTTTGATAATGGAACGACGCCATTAATGAGGTGAGAACGACTGTCTGGCAAAGCTGATCTATATCCATCCACTCACCCCCAACTCCCCTTCCACCAATCTATGCAACCATCCCTACACCCAGCTATCCATATACCTCTTCATCCATTCTTTTATCCAACAATCCAGTCACTCATCCATCTCTTCCTCCCTTCTAAGGATTTTGGGTGTAGAGGAAAATTCGAGTGTAGAATATATACATTTTAAGACCAAACTGGGACCAGTTGCGAAAAATGCAACTACACAGGCTTTCCGGCAGGAATTGAACCCACGACCTTTCTATTCACTCCTCCATCTACCCATCCATCCATTGATCCATCCATGACCATCTACCAATGGAACAAATATTTCACTTATTTTCTCATATACCAGGGCAACTGAAGCGGGACAACTTGATATCGTCGAGCTCATCCTAGCTCACGGATCTGATCCTACAACCGTGTCGTTACGAGAAAGCCAGACGTCGTCAACAGCCTTGTTGATCGCTTGTGTTCGCGGTCATCACGAGATCGCTAAAGTTATCATGAAAGGATCTGATGTAGACCTGGGTGCTCAGGACGAGAATGAGAGAAATGTGTTCCATCACGCCGCACAGTATCCAGAAGTAATGAAGGTTCTCATTGATGTCTGTACTGAAGGAGTAAGTTACTTACGCTCTCTTGTTTCAGCGTTTAACTTAACGCGTCGCCATTTCCTATCCTTCTCCAGTTTTTGCGCTTATTCTCTTTTCTGCGTTTTCTTCTTCCACCTTTCCTCGTTGTTATCCTTGTTTTCGCTGTCAGTCTTCTTCTTCACCTCTGCCTCCTCCTCTCCGCTTTCTTCCTGTTCCCCATGTTCTTCGTTGCAATTTCCTTCTTCTTTTCACTCCTCTTCTTCCACCTCCTCCTTTTCTTCTTCCTCCTCTTCTTCTTCTTCTTCTTCTTCCACCTCTTCTTCTTCCACCTCCTCCCTTTCTTCTTCTTCCTCCTTCTTCTTCTTCCTCCTCTTCTTCTTCCACCTCCTCCTCTTCTTCTTCTTCCACCTCCTTTTCTTCTTCTTCTTCCTCCTCTTCTTCTTCTACCTCCTCCTCTTCTTCTTCCACTTCCTCTTCTTCTTTCACCTCCTCTTCCCCCACCTCCACTTACCCCACCTCCTCATCCTCCTATTATTCGTCCACCTCCTCTTCCTTCCCCCACCTCCTCCTCTTCTACTTCCTCCTCTTCTTCTTCCTCCTCCTCTTCTTCCTCCTCCTCTTCTTCTTTCACCTCCACTTCCCCCACCTCCTCATCCTCCTCTTATTCCTCCACCTCCTCTTCCTTCCCCCACCTCCTCCTCTTCTTTTTCCTCTTCTTCTTCTTCCTCCTCTTCTTCCTCCTCCTCTTCTTCCTCCTCCTCTTCTTCTTTCACCTCCACTTCCCCCACCTCCTCATCCTCCTCTTATTCCTCCACCTCCTCTTCCTTCCCCCACCTCCTCCTCTTCTTCTTCCTCCTCCTCTTCTTCCTCCTCCTCTTCTTCTTTCATCTCCAATTCCCCCACCTCCTCATCCTCTTATTCCTCCACCTCCTCTTCCTTCCCCCACCTCCTCCTCTTCTTCTTCCTTTCTTCTTCTTCTTCCTCCTCCTCTTCTTCTTCCTCCTCTTCTTCCTTCACCTCCTCTTCCCTCAACTCCTCTTCCCCCACCTCCTCACCGTCCTCTTATTCCTCCACCTCCTCTTCCCCCACCTCCTCTTCCCCCACCTCCTCTTCCCCCACCTCCTCTTCTTCTTCCTCTTCCTCTTTCACCTCCTCTTCCCCCAACTCCTCCTCCTCCTCTTCTTCTTTCACCTCCACCTCCTCCTCCTCTTCCTCCTCCTCCTCCTCCTCTTCCTCCTCCTCCTCCTCCTCTTCCTCCTCCTAGAAAAGCAAGGTATGAGGGGGTTCACTTTCTTTATTCCAGCGTTCAACCAAAAATCTTCTTCTCTGTCTTCTTGTACTTCTCCGTCTCTATGTCCTCCTTTTCCGTCTTCTGGCTTATCTTATTTTCTACGATTCTTAACTTTTAGGAGAAATACAAGGACTTCAGAGAATATCTGAACATACAAGACCACAAAGGCTTCGTTCCACTTCATCTTGCTGCGTCTAATGGATCACACGAAGTTAGTGTTAAAGATTTCTTTAGATTTAATAACTTTATTGCCTATAGCAACTGGTGGTCAAACAGAGCGAAATGCCCCAATTGAAATGTGTTGCGGGCAGCGCAGCATGTCTCCTTTGGTTTACCTTGGTTATTTCATAACCCCATTTTCCAGTACGCACGAGAGTTCCAACCAAGAAGACAGTTAACTTAGGTTCCTGAGTCCCAGGCCCCCGTGCTTAAAAATGAACGACGGAAATTTTTGGCGAAAAGCCGAAATTGGCATGTTCAAAGGCTTATATCTCAGAAACTATTAAAGTAAATCAAAAACGGCAAAATAACTTATTAACTAACTTCTTTTGCTCTATTCAAATACGTTAAAACCCCGCAAGTGATATAAGCACTTTAAAGTCAGATGTGGCTCAGACACCGCTTCAATTTTGGCCGTGTAAACAGGGCTATAGATAACGCTTATAATCATGTATTGTTGTTGGTTTCTATTTGTAACTAGAATGTCACGTTACTTTTGACTACTGGCCGTGTTCCGTGTGACACCCGAAGGTTTGGTTCGCTCTTTGGAAGACTCTCGTTACACTACGCAGTCTGCGCAAACTTCAACACCGTTAAAGCCCTTGTAGAGTTCGTCAAAGAGACTCAAGGTCCTGAAGCCACAAAAGCGTTGATCGACGCAGGTGATAGTAAATCACAAACCAGTTTACACATAGCGGCTTCCTTGGGCAAATGGCAAACAGTTTCCTACTTATTGAAGAATGGAGCAACTATAAAAGGGTAGGTAACACAAATAATTCAGGCTTTTGGTTCAAGTCGAGCTAAAAACACCTAAACGACAAACAGTGGTAAAGTCGACGTAAATACAGGGTATTTTGTTGATCAGATTGAGTTTTGGTCTAAGGGCCGAAGGTAAATTGATAAGTAATTAATCTATATTGGTAAGGGACGCCAGGACACTAGGTATGTAAATGGTGGCAACGACCGTTTCGTGAGGACGACCCAAGTACAATAGTATTTTTCAACCAAAACAAAGCTTTTAAATTTGCAGTCCCAAGAGTAATCCCAACACCGTCCTCGTTGCACATACGAACTGAAGCGTTTTCACGTTTTCAAGACAACCTTATGGCAAGGAACTAGAGGTGTGCGAATCCGATCCGATCCGATCCGATCCGATTCGGACTAAACTTTTATCGTTCGGATCGGATCGGACTTTGTTCTTTTTTTCTGAGATCGGATCGGATCGGATTTTGCACTTTTTTAACCGCATCAGATTCACTTTTGTCATTGTTTTTTGTCACAAAATTAACAAATTCACTAGTTGTGTGTACGTTGCACAACAAATGAAGGCTATTATTACATAAGATTATTATTGTATAGTAGTTTTCTTAAATGTATTTGTTCATTGGTTTTCTTTTCGGAAAGTTTGCGCAACTATTGCAACATATATCCGGTGTTTTAATTTTTTCGGACCGGATCGGATTTAGGGGCCGTTCACACTAGCGAGTTAAATCGATCCGAGACCGATTTAAGGCAAAATGAACCAGATGTGAACAGTCGCAAGCGAACCGAGATCGATCTCGAATCGATCTAAACTAGTCCACTTCTGGAGATGGTCTCGAATCGAATTAGTTTGGATCACATCGAAGTGTGAACGCGGGAACAAAGCAAACCGAATTAATCAGGCTGGCTACCTGAATTTAATATGATTTGGTAACCACGCTAAAACCATGCGCGCGGCAAAAATACGACGGCCATTTTGTTTTCGCTAGAATATCTGGCAGTTTATCTACTACCTTTATTTATAAACATGTCAAAACGGGGAGAAACCTGGTCAAACGAGGAGACTTCGGCTTTAATTGCAATCTGGGGAGATCAAGAAATTCAAAAGAAGTTAAGTAATTGTCACAAAAACTCTGACATTTACAAAATAATTAGTGATAAATTGGAGAAAGTTAATGGTTACGAGAGGGACCTCAGCCAATGTCGAACAAAAATTAAACACCTAAAGATCATGTACAAGGAGTACAAGGACTCCCTGGCATCCTCTGGTGCTGGCAGAAGAAAGCCTCCGAAGATTTTTGATGAGCTGGATAGATTTCTGGGCGACAAGCCGGATGCCACAGGGATTGAAAACAGCATTGATACCTCAGACTCAACATCGGAAATCAGTAACGAGGTCGAGGATGAAAGTGTTGGTTATAATGATATAGGTAAACTCCTTAAATTGATTGTATAATTAGTTTTTTTTTCTTGTTCTGTCTTCATTTTGTTAATTATTATGAGTTTGTACCCAGATTATTGCATTATCATATATTTCAAATTTTTATAATAATTTATTTCAGATTCAGATCTTGTTCATAAATATGGTGAAGGATCGACGTATGAAAAAGCATGCCCAGAATGTGGATACAACGTAGAGTTGCAGTCAACAGGAGTTCACTTTGGTGACAATGGATGTGTAAAGGTTTATTGTGAGGATGATGAGTTTCACTGCCCCAAATGCTTCTTCACTGACAAGGGTACATAGACTAATTTTGCTAGCAACTTAATGTTATTCTATCCCAGTATCTTGTAATATATATATATATATATATATATATATATATATATATAATGTAGTCAGGAGTGGTTTGGGAGCACTATTTTAGGATCTCTGGGTTCTATCATATTTCTAGATCTATTTTGAAATTCAAAATGATGAATTATCCTAAAATTCAATGCTGTTTTTGTATTTTTTTAAAATAACATAATCCATATTTTAGCAAAGTTCAGGAGGGGCATGCTCCTTTTGCCACATACATGCTTGATACTCTTTAATATCAACTTCAATAAAAGTGCTGTATCTTTACTAACATCTGCAGAACTTTTCTTTCAGAATCTGGCAAGGTTGATGTTGAGCCAAGAAACAAAAGGAAAATAGAGAGTTCAGAAGTAAAAAAGGGGAAGAAAGCAAAGAAGGAAACAGCAGTCGAGAGAGCTATGGGTAAATTTACCGAATATCAGAAAGATTCAGATAAAGCATTTCTTGGTCACATGAAGGAACAAGCAAAGGTAGAGGCAGAACTGAGCTGCACATGGAAGCCTTCGTAATAATTATCACACCACTATCGAGGATGATGGCAAAACATATTACTCATTCTAGACTGTTCACATTTCAATTGATCTTATAGTTATTTTCTTGTGTTAAATTTATTGGACTGCGTGAACACAAATGGAACACCAAACAAGTGAATATTTGTACACTACACAGGTTACAAAAGATTATATACTTTTAATGTTACCTTGCTTCAATGGCATATCATTATTTATTACATAATTATTGCAGTATATATATATATATATATATATATATATATATATATATATATATATAACTTATATTTAATATATTTTTGTACAAGCATAAATGTAAAGTTTACTGTGTTCTGAAAAGTTCAGTCAAAGCTTCTCTGATTTCCTGTGCAGTAGTGTCTACTTGGGTCCCAAAGTCAAAGCTTTCATCACCTATATTGTCATTTGTATTAAGCCACGCTTCCTGAAATCCATCTCCCCTCATCTCACAAAGATTATGCAGGACACAACAAGAGGCAATTTTTTTAGGCAAATACTTCAAACTCGTATCATTTCTCGTGAGAATGCAACGGAATCTGCCTTTCAGCCTGCCAAATGCTCCTTCAATGACATTTCTTGCTTTGCTTAACCGGTAATTAAAGAGAATTTGTTCCTGACTTAAAATCCCTGTGTTTTGGTATCGTTTGAGCAACCAAGGTAGTAGAGGGTATGCTGGGTCTCCAACTAAGAAGAGTGGAACATCACATCCATTGATATTCTCTGTCCACTGGAATAAAAACTGAACTAAATGAGTGGTGTGTGTGTGTGTGGGGGGGGGGGGGGGGGGGATTTTACAACTTAACAGTGCAACGCCAAACATGGACCTGGATGTGAAACTATCCCTACTAATACTTTATATTCCAATTAATATAATATAATTTATCCAGTAATTATATAATTTATATTAACTTTTTAGAGGCTAAGATGTCAGATGGGTGTGCTGAAAAGTGTGTGTGATAAATATTAGGAAAGTATATTCATTCTCCCACAGTACCTTGAGAAGTGGCCTTTTAACCACATAGAAACAATGTCTCGTTGCATGATTTTCTAGACAATATAAGAATCTAAAATATGTAGCTATTAAAGAAGCTATTTACTGATTAATACTTCAGGGGCGGATCTAGGAATTTTGATACCTTAGTCAAAGTTGCTGTGGGCCCATATTTATAGGGGAGTCCAGGGGCATGTCCCCCTGGAAAATTTTTGAAATTTGGATCTCTGAAATGGCATTTCCTGCATTCTGACAGCACATTTGAGCAAAATTTTAAATGTTTTAAAACATGTTTTTAATGGACATTTTATCATTTTCAAGAAACATTTTATTTAAATTGGACTTTGATATTTTTTTGTTGTCTTAGAAACCTTGTGATAGTTTGCAAGTGTGTAAGGCTAAGTTTTTCCAGGAATAAGGGTGGGGAAATCCAATAAACAGTAGAGAGATATGCGGTCACATTCTAATATAAAAAAGTTGGCTGTTTCGCTCTATGTCAAAGTTCATCAGCATGCCTAGGAAACACCAGTTACATTGTTTCAGTCAGTGAATCCAACATGGACAGCCTGACCAACACAAAAGTGAAGGTCTGGCTGAATTTAATGTTCTGCATAACTCAACTCTCTACATCATCCCGATCATTCTAACCCCCATCTAATATGCCACTACCCATCCCCCTACTATCCCATGTTACTATGAGCTCTCTGATTTTCAGGCACCAGCAACCCAAGTTCAATTCCTGTCCAGTGCAATTATCAGATTAAAATTTCATAATAGCCACATGCGAGAGGAATGCTTACTTGATGTATAACGATAATACATGGAAATTTGTAGAAATAGTCATGTACATATTTATTGCTTAGCTTTTGGTCTGTTTCCCCAGGCGCAAACCTTATTACTTATATGTTTAAAAGTTGTCTGTTATTACTTATAATACTGTGTCTGTATGTTATATATAAGCCAATTAACTGACTTGAAATATGAACGGAGGACGAATGTATTATGTAAACTACTGTGGAAGGGCAATCTGACTCTGCATCATGATTATGACATACTAGTGAGCATCTAGAATTGAAACACTGTAGTGTTTATAGTACTACATGAAGCATTTAATAGCATTGATATATACCAGTGTGCTCAAGTGCTCAACGCAGATTATGCTAATATGGAACGGATATCAACAAAGATGACAACAGAATAACATCGATATTGAATCCATATTGACGAACTACTGTACCTATAAGCTTACCTTAGAGCGACATATGGCTTATTCTAGCTTGTCCGCCTTCATGTGTTGGGTCTTCCTTCCATCCTTGTATAAGGAGTTTACACTAAACTTCGCATGAAGCTTCCGATCCGAGAGGATAGCACAAGCTTGGATTTTTGAAGACAAATCGCAATAGATTTGTCACAATAACTCATCGTTATTACTCTTCAGAGCGCTCTGCACACGTTCTAAGACGTTTGTCGAAGCCATGACATCAAAGCCCGCCTGTAATCTCTGTTTCATGCTGCAAGATGCTGCAAGATACAGCTTCATGCGGCGGATTGCGGCCAAGATTTAGTTTCTAGCCAATCAAAATCTAGCCTGCGTTAAAAAATTTTACTTCCGACGTAATTGCATTTACTTCCGACGTAATTCCATTGGCTTTGACCAATCAGCGCTCATGATTCCGACGTATTTCGGCCATTTTGACGTGGATAAACGTGCCGGTCGGTGACCACTTCCCGCCATAGTTACCTCATACGGTTCTAGTACCAAGCTAAGCCTGCTTTGCAGGCTACGGGGCCGATAGCGGCGTCTGACGAGGGCTCTAGAAATTAGGAAATTATTCTGCAGCAAAGAATAAACCGTATCTTGCCAAATACGTTAAAAATTGGAAAATCGGAAGAAACCCTTAAATTTTCACATCTCAGATTTTTTTTACCTTAGTCGCTTGACGTGTTTGACGTATATTAAATCCGCCCCTGTACTTACATCAGGAAAAAGATCACCATTCTGACCTTTGAGGTATAATCCCGAGTTACTTAATACTCTGGCATCGTGCACTTTCCCAGGCCACTTAATGTATATATCGGTGAACCTTCAAGCAAACAAACATTTTTTTACTTAAAATTTATATTCTTCTAATTTATTACACTTTCCAACGCTTGTGCATTAAGAAATTTTACCAAGCAAAAAGTCAAAACACCCAGATTTTTTTATGAGTTGATATCCATTATTATCCAGAAGAAAACAGCAGATTATCTGGTAGAAGTTGAACCAATTTAAATGTAATACCTGTACAGATGATCAACCACGGCTTGCATGACAATAGAATGGAACCCTTTTCGGTTGTAATAGTATGCTGGAGAGTCTGGAGGTGCGGTTATCGGGATATGAGTTCCATCGATTGCTCCTACACACTGGGGAAAATTCCACTCCGAATGAAAACCATCAACAACAGCTCGTAAAGAATTTCCTGTTGGCCATGTGATAAACCGTGGCAAGAGGATGCTAACGATTGCTTGGCAAACTTCGTTGACAATTTGACATGCTGTGCTCTTCGCCACGTCAAATCTCCAACCCAAAGAACGTAGATCTTCCCCTGTTGCCAGATGCCAGAGGCAAATGGCCACTCGTTTCTGGAGAGGGATGGACCTTCTAAATCGTGTATTCTGTTTATCTAAAGTTGGGGACAACTCCTCGCAAATAAAAGAAAAAGTGCTTCTTGTCATGCGGAAATTGTCTATCCACAGCCTGTCTTCTTCCCATAGAGAAACCGTTCTTTCCCAAAAATAGCACTGGCCCCTGGTTGGTTCGATCCAAAATCGTCTTTCTACCGCTCCATTCAAAGTATTAACCAAGGCAATTTGACGTCTTTTGTTATTCTGTAGATACCGTAAAATAGTCTGGCCTATTTTTTCCGAATTCTTCGCACGTTTTCTTGTCTTTTCCTTGTACTGACTTACCAAAATAGCCAACGCAGAAACTAGGCTATCCGCCATTATTGTTTCTCAGACTCAAACCCAGTTTTCGCGCTGTTTCCACGAGAACGTGATCCCCGTGATCCCCAGAAGTCCCTAGCAGAATCCCAGTACTCCTTTAGAACTCCTTCAGTACGCCCCGTTCCTCTACTTAGTGTGAACGCTCCGGACAAGTGAACCGAGATCGATCTCGGATCGATCCAACTAGATCGATCCACAAACGAGCTAAGTGTGAATGGCCCCTGAATGTACAATTGTAGGTGAGTAGACTTGGCTATTTAATCTCATAAGAATCTTTTGTTATAGGACTAAGCGGCGATGCCTAGTTTACTCAAGACGCTTCTTCTAGAATGTTTATCTTCGAACAGCCATTGTTTGTCCAGTCAACCCGAGTCAATATCTCCAACAGAAACCGCCGCGATTGCCTTATATCTAGTTTAGGGTCCGAGTGAATACCTCCCTAACCATAAAGGTAAGTTTTTTTCCTATTTTATTTGATGACATTCGTTTAAAAAGCAAAAGTCCTCTGCCACACAAAATCCCCGCTCCTCTCCCGCCATTTTGCTTGGCAGATGAGCGTTACCACTCTACCATGATGCATTGCGGTTTTTGCTAAAAGGGGAAAGGTCCATAGAGACACTAGTGAGCTCTATATAGAGTCCACTGCAAAGATCTTTTGTTTTCCTTAGTCATAGCACAGTGAGGGGTTTGGAATTGAAGTTGGATTACATCAAGGGTCTGCACTGAGTCCATTTCTGTTTGTGGTAGTGATGGATGTGCTGAGTGAGATGATTGGGACTGAAGGTATATGGGAGCTACTATATGCAGATGATCTGGTGGTGATGGCGCACTCGGAAGAAGAATTGCAGCGAAGGATGGCAGAGTGGCAGAAGTGCTTGGAGAAATGAGGTTTGAGGGTGAATGTAGAGAAGACGGAGATAATGGTTAGCAGTAAGGAAGAAGGTGAGCAGATTGCGCTGGAGGATATCCATGGAAGGCAGCTGAATCAAGTGGATAGTTTCAAGTATCTTGGAGCGATGGTGGAGAGCACAGGTGGAACAGAGAAGGAAGTAAGGAGCCGGATAAGCGCAGGATGGGCAAGATGGAAGGAGGTCAGCAGTGTAGTACTCGATAGAAAAATGCCATTGAAGCTGAGGGTGAAGATCTACACGGCAGTGGTGAGACCTGTATTGCTGTCTGGTCAGAGAACTGGGCAATGAGAAGGAGTGAAGAAAAACAGCTGGAAAGGACGGAGATGAGAATGGGAAACTATAGGAAACAAGGGATTACGCAAAAAATTCTAAACGTCTGGAGATTGACAACCTGCACACAAGTTTTAACTTCCATTTTGAAAATGCTCGGGAACGCTTGGAGACTCCCCGAGTCCCCGTCGGACATTCGGTACTTTTATATAGTTGGCCATTTTCGGCCATAGTGTTTCAGTGTTAAGAAAAACAAAGATCATTCCTTTCTACTGTTTTGAGATGTTCATTTTTTATACTAGATTCATTTTGTATGCTGGAAGAGAAAGGCTTCTATTAATGACGAAATTTAACGATTTTAAGACATTAAGCTATTTGTAATAAAGCCTATGCCCCCTGTTCAATGATAATAATTATACTTTCTTGATTCTATCTTAAGTTTAATCAAAAATACAATGGATTTACACTACAACTGGCGATATATAAGTGTATTAAGTATATGTGTATTGTATTGTATTGTATTGTATTGTATTGTATTGTATTGTATTGTATTGTATTGTATTGTATTGTATTGTGTGTGTATATATATATGTATATATATATATATATATGGGGGGGGGGGGGGGGTATGCGTATGTGTATGTGTGTGTGTGTGTGTGTGTGTGTGTGTGTGTGTGTGTGTGTGTGTGTGTGAGAGAGAGAGAGAGAGAGAGAGAGAGAGAGAGAGAGAGAGAGAGAGAGAGAGAGATAATAAATGAGTTGAAACTGATCTGATATTTAAAATATTTTTATTATAAACGTTATAAAAAACAACTAAATTTTCGATCGCTGACTGCGATCTTCATCAGAGTAATGCTTTAGCGAGGCGGCAAGATTTCTTAACTACTTTTAATTAAGTCTCAAGAGACTTTAATACGGAAATCTTCTCACGCAAGCTTTGATTGGCCTTTACTCTGTTTATATAAATAAAGTACATAAACACGAAACGGCATTTTCGCGCGATTTTACGAAATATTTTTATTCAAGTTTTTCTAATTCATAGAATGTTACTCGTCTAACGGCTATTGTTCTTGTTACGCATTTTCTTAATGCACGAACAAAAACTAAAACACTGTACCAAACAGTTTTTAGCCTTTATAATGGCTTCTATTCGTGTGCATTTCATTAATTATATATAACAGTGACAGGTGTATATCTGATCGATTAAAGCGTGCATTCAAAGTGGCTTACCTTCAATTGTCACATTGTATTCTAAAATATTCTGCTTAACAAAATAGGAGTCTATATGGCATCTGTATGTTCCACTGTCCTCTAATGCGGGTATCAGCGGCTTTCCCGAGGGGGCGACCCCCGGGGACCCAGGGGGATTTGTCAAAGTACCCTTGACAAAAGGCTGCTAAAGCCCCTGGGTTGGGGGGAAATATTGTGACAAATACCCCCACCCCCTGGGGGAAATTTGGGAAACAATGTTTTCCAAAAGGAGACCTTCCAATGGTCATTTGCAAAGAAAATGCAATTGTGCTAATAGAAAGTCCACAAGAAAGCTTCAAAACTCGAAGAAAAGCCAATTTAATAAAGAAATTTAATTACTACAAAGTGTTTCACATATTAAACCTTTGATTTATTACACCTAATTTACTGACCACAACGACAACAATATATATTAATATCAATAAAGTACAGTGTGCAATTAGGCTATTAAAATGACAACTTTTTTAATAGACTTAATTTTGTATCAGCTGCACGTACAAACAAAAAACACTTTTAGTCATTACTGATATTCACAATCACAATCACAAAACGCTTAAAACGTTTTCATCCTTAGTTTCAAACAAATATTCTTTTGTTTCCAACATTTACTGGTGATGGATGACTTAATTATTCATCCAAATATGAAGGATTCTTCAATTACAAACAGGATACAATGTCAAAGACAGCTCCTGTTGTTCGTGTGCTTCCAAGCACGAGATTATTTCTTTGAAGCGTTTCTCGACGAATCACCGCTGACCCATGTAACAGCAGGAGATATGCAAATCCCGGGGGTATGTCCCCGGGGGTAATTTGACAAAATACAAAAGTAGGCTAAATCCCCTGTCTCTGGGGCGTGATTTTAAAACAAATCCCGTGCCATGCCATGCCCGTGGGTTGCCCGGGGGTCGCCCCCTCGGGAAAGCCGCTGATACCCGCATAATGTTGTGCTATTGAGCAATAAAGATACTTGATCGGCTCCAGGTGATGCTCTAGAACGATATCCATTATAACTGCTCCAATCAAGCACCGTCTCTCCATCTCATAAATATAACATCTTTGAAACTTGAGGTAGAGTAATTGCGAAAAGAGCACGAAATGTGCGAATACTGCTTCGAAAGCGGCATACTCGTTGTATTAATACTTAGTCTCAAGGGTTTTCCCAGAGCGACGTATATCTCTAAATAAAATAAGAAATACTAATTCATAAGGTTAAAGTATAATAATAAACTTTAATTCGTCAAAATACAGAAATTTGTACAAGCTATTATAAAATCCGGAGAATCCGGAGACGAACTCGTTTCTTTATAATCAGGGAAAACAACGTGGTAAACTAAACATAAGAGTATCAAATATTTCACTACCGTCTTCTTAGTTGTTTATATGAGTTGTATATTGTGAGATTTTATCGCAATATATATTAACAGTTTTAATGTTATATGTACCGATTTATGCTAATTTACTTGCTAGTTTATTTGGTTATTTCTCTTGCAAAATATGGACAAATTTTTGTTTTAAAGTGCCTATGAAATTAATTTTTTTATTGCTTCATTTGAAAGAGCATCAAAAAGTAGGACAATATGCAGTTTACCGTTCCTAGATATCCTTTATAATTCCAGAGTTATAAAGATTTAAAAATGTCAAAATGAAGAAAAAATATGGCACAAACAAATTGCTGATTCAGCACAAATTGTGACATCATGTGGTTTGCATTTTAATTTTGTGAATGATTAAATGAACTGTAGCTCAGTTACTATGTGTCAGAATCAAATGAACCTTTGCACACATATAGTGCAAGATGAAACACAGTTGATAATATCACCAATTTTGTTGTCAAGGTAACACTGTTGTAACCAGGCCCCTTGCACTGATTTTGTAAAACACCATGTATTTATCTCTGTGGGCATAATATTCAAATTGTTATAGTATAAACGTATTTTAAGCATACATAGGTATGGCAAGCACCTGTCTGATATTATTTTATCCTTATCAGGATAGATGAGGTGGTTTATATATAAAATCCGTACAAGGGGCCTGGGTACAACGGTGTTACCTTGACAACAAAATTGGTGATATTATCAACTGTGTTTCATCTTGCACTATATGTGTGCAAAGGTTCATTTGATTCTGACACATAGTAACTGAGCTATAGTTCATTTAAACATTCACCAAATTAACATGCAAACCACATGACGTCACAATTTGTGCTGAATCAGCAATTTGTTTGTGCCATATTTTTTCTTCATTTTGACAGCTTTAAATCTTTATAACTCTGGAACTATAAAAGATATCAAGGAACGATAAAGTGCATATTGTCCTACTTTTCGATGCTCTTTCAAATGAAGCCGTAAAAAATTTAATTTCATAGGCACCTTAAGAAAAAAAGAATTTGCAATATTTGGTGTTTTAATGCATTTTACGGGTGAAAAATACAAAGTATTAATTGTATTTTTACGGTGCGTATGTGTAATATTGCCCAACATAGTGCTTTAATTAAACAAAAAGAAGAATTGTGCAGATTAAAATTAATTACGCCTATAGAAAACAGATCGAGAATGCAATTAGTATAGATAATAGCATGGTTTCAAGTACAATTTAGAAAAACTTTATGCACCCGTGAGGTTTTCAAAGACTATCAAAATGGCACGAGTTTGCTCTTCGTGTATTTGATTTTTTTACAAACGCACCTACCTACTACTTGAAATTTGAAAAAGTTTACTCAAAGACTGGAATCTTCTAGTTTTCTTGCAGGTACTTTACTCGACAATATTCAAGAAAAATCTATAGCTCCAACTTTAAACGGATTGTTTTCTGCTACTCTGAATATTGGCGGCCATATTTGTCTATTTTAGCAGGAAAAGCCTGGGTATGAAAATGGGAAATACCATTTATCAAAATCCGCCGTAGAACGTGATTGTCTCTTTTCAGTTTTTGTTGTTTTAATATATTGCACTGTATTTTCTTTTTGGCTTACTGTTTTTTCTTAAAACTGCATGCACTGCTCTCAAGCAACCAAAAATTGAGAAATATTCCATGTATATTATTATGTAGGAAAGAAAAATTTTAAAAATAAAACATCGGGCTCCAGCATGTTGACTGTGATTACAGTTGTGTTTTCCCCAGGTACTGTGTGCGCATTCAAATATCGAGTACTCACTACCAGAACAACGCACATTATCCAGCCAGATCTGCTCTGTTCCATCAACAATTGAAGTACCTGGGAAAGCTGCTTCGGCATCTGTGAAACCGAGTTGTCGACAAATGACACGAGCGTTGTTCCTGTCCCACCAGTTGTTACAAATAGTTCCCCATGTTCCGTTGTAAAAAACTTCTACACGACCAAAAGTTGACGTACCAACTAGACGAACTAACATGAGTAAGAAAATAAGTAAAGCGCATAAGAATTTTCTCAAATAGAAATAATTTAGCTCTTCAATATACTTTGATATGTTTTGAATGTGTTCATTGTTTAATTAAGTTTCTTTTATACTCATATATACTTATCAGGTGTTCATCAAAATTTAGAACAATCGAAATTTAAAACACTATTAATATTACAGACTTTTAGCGTATACCTGGCAGGTGAATAGTGATTTTCACGCAATCTGATTGGTTCTTCTAGCTCGGGATTTCCTGCCCTATTCACCTGCGCACAAAACAAAATGGTAGCCAGTTTGGCTTTGTTTACCGAAGCTGGAGATTGTGTTGATAAACAAGGCTGATGTAGTAGAATAACGAAGAAATTCTGACGCGGCTCTATTGCCAAGCTCTGAAACGAACTCGCATTAAAATTTTGATGTCTTCTGTCCCGCCGAGTATTAAAACGAATGAGCCACACTTGACAAATACCTTCTTCGAACGGAATGTACTACAATCAAAACTGTTCTAAAGTCAAACGAGTTAATACAAGGCAGCCAAACCGCCAGAATCGAAAACGAAAGGAAAATTTATATTCCAAACAACTGTCGATGATCTCGTGTCCAAGTCCCAAGCCGCGAACTTAAACGCATGCGCTTTTAAAAGAACACCTAAGAATCTTGGTGTTCCGGTTTGGATTCCCCCCGAGCCTTTTCCGCGCGCCAGCACGGGAGAGGCTCGGGGGACGAGAATGAGACCCGTGTTCTTCGTCAAGATTCTGGACGAAACCCTGATTGGTTAAGAGACAAAAGCTGGAAATACATCAACGGAAATTAAGTAATTAACTGATTCGAAAATCGAAAGTTCTTTGTGGGAATTGCCGAGAAGCCGCCCAGACTCCGACCAGAAAGTTTGTGTTTTCTCAAATTTACCGTTAGCGTTTTTGCCATTTCATAGACAAGAGCGATTAAAGAAGCTGAAGATTTGTGAAGGAAGAGCAAGAACTGTGCAATGTGTATTGAAAGCCAGCCAGCTGTCAAAACAAAACACTGCTGCTGTCTTGTCGTCTGACTATGGAAAGAAACAACTGCGTTTGAATCCGAAAGTTCATTCTGATCGGAAAAGCGAACGCAGTGTGCGTAATTTACGCACATACTGGAACTTATACACAAGTACTGTACGTATAAAGTCTGAATACAAACCATCTCAAGGCCGCTTTGCAGCCTTTGCTTGACTGAATGTCTGAATCTGAACTGATGTCTAAAACGCGTGAGACAAGTTATTATCTCGTCGCCAAGCTAAAGCAGTTGTTGAAATGGGGGTGAAACATCAAAACTTTTGGTGAAAACATTTAAAATGTTGTGGCTATTCGGCAAATAATCGGAATTGCCGTTGTGCATTTAATTAAAATATCTGCGAATGTATTTGAGAATTGTTGTAATGAAATATTAAAATATTTGGTGGTTGCCGAATCCCAATCGTATAAATAATTGCAAATTGCTGGTTCATTGCAGTATACAGTACTAGATTTTACTTCGGCATTGCCACTTCGAAAGATTACTTGAAAGCTGAATAAACGTGTGTTTAAAGATGTTTATGCACAAGCAATGAATTTTTTTGAGGTTCGATTTGGCGTTAGATGTTAATTTGTTCGGTGAAGCTTTTTATAGACACACGCAATGCAAAACAGGAAGTGATTTTTATTGGTTTTTATCGTCAAATGAATAGGGGCAGAGGAGAAGAATCAATGATTTGGTACTGATACTCAGGTTAGTATTTATACTACGTATACACCTTTAGTAGAACATCGAATTCCAACATCGAAACGATGTCCACAGTGATTATATTCCACCCATCTGACGTTTGGACATTGGAGTATTGAAGATTCGTTCCCAGTGCATTCAACATCAGATAGCACGACTATTCCTGTTCCAGGAACAACTTTTCTATGCCCGTAAGCAGCTTCGACATCAGGAAAACCAAGTTGTCTGCAAACAACCCGGTCGTTATTAATATCATATCTCCATCTTAAAAACATGTCACATACTGTTCCCCATATTCCATTGTATAGTACTTCAACGCAACCGTAATTTGATGAACCGTCACTGAGTCGAACAACTGCAAAAAATGTAGAAATAAAATAAAATAATAATTTTTTGTGACATAAGTTGTACGTATATACATGTAGTGCATGTGGTACGTTTGCGAGCTTGGTGCAATGTAACCGACGTTTGGTGGACGTTTGTCAATCTTAATTATCCAGAAAAGATTTCTGAGACCCCAGACAGGGTTCGAACATGCAACCTTCCAATGACCGGTTAGCCGCTCTAACATTGACCCACTGAGGCTCAGATGCAGTTTTGTCATCTTTCACTCCAAATTCAGGAGAAACGATTGATGATTTATATTGATGATTTATATGATTTATATATATTTTAAAAATATTTAAAAAATTCTATTGTGCCAACCTTGCCCAGAGCAACGAACTCCAGCATTTTCCCCATGGCCATAATTGTGCTTTCCCCAACCTTTGTGTGCACATTCAAATATCGACGACTCGGTACCAGAACATTGGATATTGTTCAGCCAAATCTGCTCTGTTCCAGAAACAACTGAAGATTCTTGATAAGCAGCCTCAGCGTCAGTAAAACCAAGTTGTCTGCATACAACGCGAGCGTCATTTATATCCCAATCATCATCACACACCCTTCTCCACGTTCCATTGTAAAATACCTCGACACGACCGGCATTGGATAATCCAACAAGGCGAACTGTAAACGGTAAAATATGAAAAAAACCCGTTTTTGATTGGTTTCAGTGCTACAAACAGTGGCAATTCATAATTAGTATATAAATTTACGAGTTTCTATCACAAACCATTAAATTTCATTGGCTATTGCCGGAGTATGCTGGTGATAAATCAATGAAAAAGCTTCTTTTAACTAAATTTCGGATTAATTACAAAACGCGGAGTATGTGATCAGTAATGATCAATAGAGCTAGCGGTTGTTCACGAAGAAATTAAACAACTACGCGAAGCGGTACGTTTAGATATTCAAAGCGCAGACGAAATAATAAGATGCCATAGCATGCAGGGCTAATTTTTCATATTAGAAATACTGTCACTTTCTTTTCTGGAGTTTATTTTCCGCGGAACATCATCTAACTATTCTATATACAAGAATAAATTTGTGAGTTCCTATCAAATTCTTAATTTGATTGGCTTTTGCGGGAGCTTCTATCCATTTTTATATCCACGATTTATACAATAGCTGGACTCTCATTTATAATATCATTTATAATATCATTTATAATATACCCAATTCTCTCCTGGCATTACCACCTTATTATATATACAGAACTCGCGATCAAGCTCTCGGCAACGGCCTCCGTGGCTCAGTGGTCAGAGCATTGCACTAGAATCGCAAGGTCGTGGGTTCAATTCCTGCCGGAGGGCCTGTGTAGTTGCATTTTTCGCAACTGCTCCCGGTTTGGACTTAAAATGTATATATTCTACACTCGAATTTTCCTTCACCCCAAATCCTTAGAACATGCTATGTAATCGAGTGAAATGCCCAATATCATTTATATATATATATATATATATATATATATATATATATATATATATATATATATATATATATATGTATAGTTTAAGTGGGCTTACGTCAAAATGTTGAGTGTCGCAACTATCAGTTTCACGCGGGGCGATCTTCAGATCTTCAGATTCTGAAGATCCCCCCACGTGAAACAGTACTGACAGTTGCGACACTCAACATTTTGAGGTAAGCCCACTTAAACTATACTATATTCGCTCTACCTTTATGGTATTGAGCACTTTCCGACATTCCGTGAACAAAATCACATGTGCTCGTTTGTATATGTATACCCTTACGAAAAATTCCTATAGGAATTCCCATAGGAATTTAAAATTCCTATAGGAATGAAATATTCCTAAAGAATTCCTATAGGAATTAAATATTCCATACTATTGCATACATATATTATGAATACATATATCATATCATATCATATCATATCATATCATATCATATCATATCATATCATGTCATATCATATCATATCATATCATATGATATACGATATGATATGATATATGATATGATATATGATATGATATGATATATGATATGATATGATATGATATGATATGATATGATATGATATGATATGATATGATATGATATGATATGATATATGATATGATATGATATTATATTATATTATATTATATTATATTATATTATATTATATTATATTATATTATATTATATTATATTATATTATATTATATTATATTATATTATATTATGTGATGTGATGTGATGTGATGTGATGTGATGTGATGTGATGTGATGTGATGTGATGTGATGTGATGTGATGTGATGTGATGTGATGTGATGTGATGTGATGTGATGTGATGTGATGTGATGTGATGTGATGTGATGTGATGTGATGTGATGTGATGTGATGTGATGTGATGTGATGTGATGTGATGTGATGTGATGTGATGTGATGTTATGTTATGTTATGTTATGTTATGTTATATTATGTTATGTTATATTATATTATATTATATTATATTATATTATATTATATTATATTATATTATATTATATTATATTATATTATATTATATTATATTATATTTTGTATGCTTAATTAGTAGGAAGTTTGATGAAGAAATTCCTTACAATTGAATTAGATAATTATTATGCCAAATTCAAATATGTGAATATATTAATTATTGGATCCTGCATAGTATATAAATTGAAATCGAGTTCATCTGCATATTAATTGACGGCAATTATATATTTTTTTAATTGTAATTAATAAGGCAAGGTAAAATTTTATTAATAAAGATACTAATAATACTACTACTATAAGCAATAATTTAATGATAGTATATATCCACATAGTGTTTTATCTACATTAAGGTTACTGATTAATTACAAAACTACATTTATTTAACAGTACTTAGAAGCACATTTGGCTAGTCTCAATAGTAGAAATAGTGGTTGTAAATAATTGAATGCAATATTGTTAAATTTTATAAAATTTCTTTAAAAAGGTTTCCTTAGGATATATTAGGCTGCACCCTCGGTTTGAGGTGGTTGTATTTACAATTAATTTACAATTCATTAATTATCATTAATGTGATAAGGAAGTGGGCAAAAATACTGCCTCCTTTCCAAAGCTAGAGAAATACATTTTCTCTTAATTTGATGAGGATAAACTGCGATTTGCACTCCAGCATCTTCTACTTCAGCCAAGAAAAAGCTATTTACATTGAAGTCGGCATCTTTATGTAATGGTCTGGCATGCACACCCATTGGTTGAATTAAAACTACATAATATATAGCAACTGCAGTTGCAATATTGAAGCTCCTCTATGTTACATAAACATTCTGGCTTAATTGATAGGAGTCCTACAATAGTACCATATGTATATTGTTCATGTTCAAGTGTTATATTGTGGTTTTTATGCCTTTTGGATCTAACATAATCCACACTTGAGTATAACTTGTTATTTGCAACAAATCTGGACTACTGCACACTGTTTTCTTAGTGTTACTCCTAATAAATTGTGTACTGCAAGTATTTGTGATGCAGTAAGCTGCACAGCATTCTCTTTTCCAACTCCACGCACTCCTTCTGAAAGAGATACTTCATTGCTGGTAGATTTAACATCTCTTAGCCTCTGAAACATGTTATCGACAGTTGGGCTAGTTTCCTCATCCAATGCATATCTTGGCCAGTAGAGCAACCCTTTTGGAAATTAGAAACGATTCTACAATTTGCTTTGGGATGTGTTGGGTGCCATGAAACATCTTATTCAGAAAATGGTTGTTTGTACATGTTACTGACATATTATTCTGTTTTGATCAGAGTTACCCAAGTAATTGTAGCTCTGATTGCAGTGAGTCAACCTGCCACCTTTGTTAATTACCCTTCTTTTTGATTTTTCAGATTATGCGTCACAAAGATTTGGTGGTACAATCCAAGAGATGAAACACCATATGGCAAAAAACAAACAAACAAATGTTATAAAGTGCTGCAAACTTCAAAAATCATAAGAACAAATTATAAAACATAATTTATTATTAGATTTAATAGTCTTATTTATTTTAATTTTTTGAAGTCAAACTTCCTTAATTGGCCCAGTGATTAACCTGCATTAGTTTATTCATGCATAAATTATCTTTGATGTGGCCAGGGTTAATAAATAGGTTATTGACCTTGCATATTAAATGACCTCCTATATTGCTTTAAAACCACGTCTAGAATACTATTTTTTGTTGAATAATGACAAATATCATCTGTGGCATGAATAAACTAAGTCGGTTGGTGACCTCAACCTCAGTCGCTATGCTGGTTATTAACCTCGGACCCGCAGTCCTTGGGTTAATAATCAGCGTAGTGACCTCGGTTTTGGTCACTAACCTTTACTAAGCAATTACTTATACCATTATTTATAATATTTAAACTTATTTATTGTTACAGTATGTATATATATATATATATATATATATATATATATATATATATATATATATATATATATGGCTATATGTAAAACCAGGACCCAGGACCCGGACCGGGGACCCAAGGACCCATGTAAAACCAGGACCCACATCAAATTGGACGGGGGGTTAAGAAAATATTATATTTGGTGGCGGGGGTGATATTTTATTGAATATACGCGACAACAACCAAAGAAGCCCAAAGCAAAAACGTTGCAGTGACGAGGACTTTAAACGCGCACTTTAATAGTATTTGTTAACCCATTGCTGCCGAGACCGGCTTCAACCGAGTGACCGACCACTAGCTTTCCTCTGCAGACGTCTGGCGTTATCCCGAAACTCTTGGGTCGTATCTTGAAGGCGGGAACGAAAATTTCTGGGTCAAAATGAGAAGTCTTATCGCACACACAGCTGTGATATTCCGTCAGTTCATTGTGTTTTGTTTAGGGGGACCCGTATATGCCACACGATGTATTTGAGCTAGGATCAATTGAAAACTCGTTGGAATCGAGAAAACATCTAAACTAAGGATAAAAAACATAGACAGCCAGACCGCGAATGTGGCTTAACCAGCGTATTTATTGCCGCAAAAGGCCTGGCTTCGCGCTTCAGCGAACGGGCTTCTCACGCCAAGTACGCGACTACAATTTCGGGCTATTTTCTGAACGGATTGCTAATAATTATATTATATCCTCTTATTATAGAGCAATAACGCAGCAGATTAGTTGGAATTTCACTGACATAAGCTGAGTTTCTTATTACAACAATTTGCACGTAGTACAATAAAATATCACCCCCGCCACAAAATATAATATTTTCTTAACCCCCCGTCCAATTTGACGTGGGTGGTCTGGTCCTGGGTCCTGGTTTTACATATAGCCATATATATATATATATATATATATATATATATATATATATATATATATATATATATATATATATATATATATATACTGTAGAAGATGTTGTAAAAACCTTTGGCAGAGTGCTCGATGGTAATCCAGAGCATATTATAGTTAAAGTTCAAAGACTCAACAGGTTTGATTAGACATTTTTATTACTATTTAGTTTCGTGCCACACGTATTGTGTGGTACTCTTCAGATAAAATGGTCTAATGACTAAGGTGTAGTTACAGAGATGATTATATAAGTGTCTAGGTTAGGGATTATTTGGAAATTCTTAACGTTCCTTCGTTAGTTTGAATATTCGAAGGTTTTTAACCGTTTTTTTAGTGATATAGTATGTACATGGATATATATCCACTTGTGGTTGGTAAGTGGTTGTCAAAAATGAACATGGAACAGATCCTGGAAGGATTAACATTAGATAGGGTTATAGCCGTATGTTATAAATATACATTGTGAGGTTATGTTACAGAGTTTCTTAAAAGAAATTTATTAGCATGTCTACATGATGAAACAAGTTCGTTACGTTTGTTTAGTGTGGCCAGAGAAGGTTTGCAGATGATAAAATATTTCTCCCACAGGCATAAGTTACATCTGTTTGACGGCATCTCTATTTAACGGAATCGACGGAATCAACGGAATCTGCCGGAAATTTGGTTAATCGCTTACTAACAAACGGTTAATAAAATACATTTTATACTCACGTTTATTAGCTGAGACTGAAACTGATCTGCCGTCGGTACTTCAAGTAAGGTTATTGGATTAGACATTACGTACATATATACGCGTAATCGTTGAAAGAGATTTTATATTTTTGATTGCTATGATTGCGCAAATATACGTGTCTCATTTCAAACTTACTAAGGCCTATTGAGCGTTTATATAGTCAGACACAACCTGTGGCCGTGGGTTGATTAACAGTCAAAAAAGCTTGGTTAGATCTATGAAGATAGATGTAAATAAAAAAATCAGGGGTCTACATTTATAAAGATATAAATATACACGTGCTCTGTCGAACTCATTCTACATTTAGCGTATAAGGTACTAATGCGTCATGATTGCACAAATGCAACAAATAAATTTTGTAATAAAATTTTGTAGACAAATTCTGTCATCAGTGCCGAGTAACTGGCCTTTGCTGCGCGCATGAAATGTCCAAAACATGTATATCGTCCGCCTAAATATTATTTGTGCCGCTACAAGGAAATTATGTGCTTAAATTTTAGTGTATTTTACGACTCACCCTCAACTTGCAACCCTGATGTTTTTATTTACATCTAACGAAGCTTCAAAAGGTGGTTTTGCTATGATCTTTAATTAAAAATAGAAAATCTTTTTCTGTTAATCAAACCACAGGTTGTACACACTTAGTTTAGGTAGTAAGTTTGAAATGAGACGCGTATATTTGCGTAATCATAGCAATCAAAAATATAAAATCTCTTTCGACAATGACGCGTATATATGTACCTAATATGTCTAATCCAATAACCTTACTTGAAGTATCAACGACAGATCAGTTTCAGTCTCAGCTAATAAACGTAAATAAATATATTTTATTAACCGTTTGTTAGTAAGCGATTAACCAAATTTCCAGCAGATTCCGTTGATTCCGTCGATTCCGTTGATTCCGTTGATTCCGTTGATTCCGTTGTTCCGTTAAATAGAGATGCCGTAAACCGCGTATGTTTACTATCGTTTTTGTTCTGGTTTAAAGCCGGTTGCCTTGACAACCGATAATTGTTACGTGCTGAAAATCATATCACGGATGTCACGAAAGGAGTCCCGCGAAATCAGTGGCGTTTTTAGTCCCTGTCTTCTGGATTGTCTATGGTTCCATAGACAATTAATATGATCAGATTGTGCTTTATTTGGCGTATATTCGTGAGAATGGCGTTATGGCGGATGGACATTCATTCGATTCATTCGGATTCTACGCATTTTATGTTGCAAATAATGGAACAAATCAGACGAATTATAAATTTACAACTAGAAGTTTTTATCAAAAGTGAAGCTTAAGTGCTGCGAGTTGTTGCTACCGTTTACTATTTAGTAGTAAAATACTTGTTATCGTCCGAAGCATTTTCAATTAAAGAGTTTAAGCATGCGACGTTCTCCTCAACATGGACGTCACGCGTATAAAATCGAGCCATTAAAGAGTGATGGCGTCAGCACTCTTGCTTGAAGTGAAGAACGGCAATCTATGCAGTTTTAGGTTGTGGATTTGCAGCAATAACGGCTGTTGCCATCTTTAATGTTGCCATCTTTAATAATGCCTGCCGCTGATCGGTAGACATTGCGTATACCGAAGATCATCGCCCACGAAATCCTATAAAGAATCGAGTTTGTGAACGCATATAAACTCGGCCCAGACCTTGTCAAGATTAGAAGGATACGCCGATTGCAAATATGGCGCCGATTGCACGAAAGCGAGGCTTTTCGGTGACAACCGTTGCTAAGGGCCGAAGCGCTTACTATTTCCTTTGTGAATGAGACTTTGTTGACAGTTTTGAAAGGTGGAGTTCATGCGCTGGTACGTTTAAAAAGACTATGTAGGACCTACATACGATAAAACGTGGACTCTTCTCTATTTTGAAAGAAGTTTTACCAGGATATGTTTGCTTTTGAGCGTAACAACTCCTCTTCTGATACGTGTATTACGGCCGTACGATTATTGAACCTTGCTTGTAAATATCATGTGTCGAACATTCATTCTATTGAAATTTGCCGTGGAAGCTTTGCATTTCTTACTCGTGGTTTGCCGTATTTAGAACTTGCCGTATATTTTTCGTTTAGTTAAGGTTTTAACTGGTTAATCATGCGCCCAATAATTGTTGCGTTCCTTGCTGCAAGATTGGATATCGTGTCGATTCACATGGGAAGAAGGCCACTTTTCACGGTCTTCCGATAAAGGATCCAACAAGATTGAAGGTGTGTTTTACTATTTTGAAAATAACTGCATGTGGCTGTGGCAGACTTATGTTTCCAATTTGTTAGTCTGATATTTCTTAATACCACTTTTCCAGACGTGGCTCGTGAAAATCCGAAGAGATGTTTCATTGTATTTTCGAATCACAGAGTGAACAAAAATCATATGCTCGTTACACTCAGACCAGTGCTTCAGACCAACTGATTTTCGTGTGAGCATATCAGGTCGCCGCTCACTTAAAGATGAAGCCGTTCCTTTGATATTTCCATGGTCGTGAGTATCTCCAAAACGAAAATCGCCCCGTATAGTAGTGAAATGTACACTTAACTCGCTGTTTTCATCTGGCGCTTCCGACTGGTCGTTGCCTATAAATCGTCTCATAAGACGAGGGCATTTCAGTCCTAGTTGGGGTCACAAATAGTCTCTTACGCGACGATTTTCGTTTCGGAGATACTCCCGACCATGGAAATATCGAAGGAACGGCTTCATCTTTAAGTGAACGGCGACCTGATGTGCTCACACGAGTTGGTCTGACGTGTAACGAGCATATTTTTGTTCGCTATGTGATTCGAAAATACGGTGAAACATCTGTTCGGATTTTCACGAGCCACGTCTGGAAAAGTGGTATTAAGAAATATCAGACAAACAAATTGGAAAGGTAAGTCTGCCACAACCACATGCAGTGATTTTCAAAATAGTAAAACACATCTTCAATCTTGTCGGATCCTTTATCGGAAGACTGTGAAATGTGACCTTCTTCCCATGTGAATCGACAAGATATCCAATCTTGCAGCACATAGGAACGCAACAGTTATTGGGCATGATTAACCAGTTAAAACCTTAACTAAACGAAAGATATACGGCAAGTTCTAAATACGGCAAAACACGAGTAAGAAATGCAAAGCTTCAACGGCAAACTTCAATAGAATGAATGTTCGACACATGATATTTGCAATAAAGGTTCAATAATCGTACGGCCGTAATACACGTATCAGAAGAGGAGTTGTTACGCTCAAAAGCAAACATATCCTGGTAAAACTTCTTTCAAAATAGAGAAGAGTCCACGTTTTATCGTATGTAGGTCCTACATAGTTTTTTTAAACGTACCAGCGCATGAACTCCACCTTTCAAAACTGTCAACAAAGTCTCATTCACAAAGGAAATAGTAAAGCGCTTCGGCCCTTAGCAACGGTTGTCACCGAAAAGCCTCGCTTTCGTGCGATCGGCGCCATATTTGCAATCGGCGTATTTGGTTGTGCTGTGCAACGTGTGATTCGTTACAACTGGAGGAAGACAGAAAAGCGTGAGGTGCGAAATCAACATTATTTGTTGTTTAGTGGTTAATGATTTCCCTCTCAAATTCTTCCCATTTCTAACCTTATGATGCATTTTCCGTGGTTTAATGTTTCGCATTCTGCAATATTACTGTAAACTTCTATTAATTGTTGTGTGTAGCAATTATTCTGGATCAACTAAACTAGATACAACTATCATCCGGTGGGGGGGTTCAATTTTTTAACAAACTCTTGTTTCCTTTAGATTTACTGTACTTGTAATGTATCCCAAATTTTATCAAATTGTGAATAAAGCACAATCTTGTATTTTTCTTTGTATTAAGGTGAATTAAAAATCGAGATAATTTATTGGATTGCCTCCAGAATCTATTGATAAATTTGTTATATAACTGGTCAAATATTTCTATTTTATCAAATAAATGTATTTACTTTATCCTCAACATATATGTAATTCAAAAACTCATTAATAATTCATGAGGGAAAACACAAAAGAAAATCATGACCGTATCGTATCTTTATATGTGATAAAGATTTCTCCTGATTTACATAAACTTTAGCTTTGATTTTCTCGGCTTAGACAAGGTTATTTTTCAAACTAACTCCGCCAATCAACTTACCAAGTGGTTCGTTTTTGAAGCCGTATAATAAACTCGCAGTTCGTGTTTTATATATATCAGATATAAAAACACTCGGCTTCGCCTCGTGTCTTTATATCTGATAAAACACTCCTACTCGTTTATTATACAGTACATAAGGAACTTGAATAAAATTAAAATGTCTTATCTCAATATTGATCATGGTTACTTCTAAAGCACTACTGTATTGATACTGATACAGGTATTCAATCAGGGGCATTGTTAACATTGGTCCAACATTTCATTGGTCCAACATTTTTCAGTGATGCATACCCCATCTGCTAAGAAAACGTCAACTTTGGCACATTTAGAGAGGGCATCAGAAAAGTTACTGTATTAAGGTAGACATGTGAATGAGGGTGTTTGTTTTATAGACATAGTTCACTGTTTGTTGGTATGTACATGCAGTAGCACTCAAAGGCAAAGGGATGAATAATATCCAGGCATTTAATTAGGCTTTGAGACCCAGCATTTGGATTGTATAATAATATGCGAGATAATATTTCTGTGTTAAAATTTTATTAGTTATGTCCACAATTATTATGCATTGCCTTATGTAATTATACATGACAACATGCAAAACTTCAAACTACATATTTTAATGTTATTTAGTAAAAGACAATCTATCAATTTATCATTGTAAAAATCCTGTTCAGATTGGTGCTTGTGCCTGGGCACACTGAACACCACCAAAGTAAGTTATTCCAACACTGACATTTGTACTGTATATCTTCACTTCCTGTAAAAAATAGGATGAGATGGAATTATTAACCTGTTCATGTCTTAAGAGTCAACTGTACAGCTAGTGCCTAACTATTAGTATTGTATTCACTTCATGAGTATACAAACCAATGGGTGGACACAGGGGCACATGCCACCACCCACCACCCCACCCCCACATGATTAGAGCCCCTTTTGCAACAAAAAAGCTCTTCATTAGAAGACCTGTGCCTCAAGGGTCGTTTTGAAGCTCTGCCCCAAAACAAGGTACTTTTGAAAGTGAACACTTCCCCCACCCCATCAGCTTGCTTCCCACATCACTGACTCAGCTGAAATGGGACCACTAGTGGCAAAAGGAATAATATATATTTGTATACTGAAAAACAATACGAACAACAAATTATAACAAATTAGCAATACTAAGCAAAAAATACAACAACTACAATATATTTATATTCACAACAACAGTGACTAACAATAAACTACAAATAATCCACACATTATACATTTTTAATATAAATTAATAATACTGCTGTCATGGAACACAATGTTATTTAATAAATGAAAAATATCTATGCGTATCACTTCTAGTTCTGTATACAGATATAGCAGATCTTTAAGAAAGTTCAGTACATTCTGTAATAAATACAAATGTATGTAGGCCTGATATGTATACAATTTTTTCAGAATGATGGTGTTTTCATACATCGAGGGCAAGCGTTTTGGACCAGAAAAACAGAAAAACATCAAATTTTACTCTTTAATAATTGTCCACCACTCGTTCTACACTTACTCAAAGGAATAATGCTCTAAGTATTAGGAAACTTCCAAAACTCTTGAGAAAAAAGGAACTTTAGTGGCGAAAGACTCTCTTAAATTTATTAAGCGCCATCTTAGCGAAAGCCGAAATACCATGGTTCAACGGCGAATATCTCGAAAACGGTGGCGGGATTGCTGGGGATCCCCTCCATAGAATCCAAGACTAGACATTTCTTCAACTTATTACGCAAAAATTAGAGAATTCGAACCATGGGAATTCGAGATTTTTTGCTTTGAAGATTGTTGACAAACCGGAAGTGAGGTCTTCGCTTAGCGCGACAGGACCCACATAAACGATCAAAACAAAGTAGAAAAATACATTTACCTTTGCAAAATCCTGCAGATGTGGATAGTCCAACGATATATCAAACGATATCGCTGCTTTTTTAAAGAAAAAAATGAATGACAAAAGCGTAATATTAGGTATTCCAAATCCAATGCAAAATTTTCAGCCGAGCAACGATAAGAAAATAGCACAATTTCATTGGTCGACAACATCACGCGACAATCACATGACACTTGTCCGGCCTCCTCTGAGTCTGCGGTAAGAACAACGTTTCGCAATACATGGTAACTCGTTATAGAAGGAAGCTCCGTTGGTATATAGGTAAGTTTGTTAAAATATATAACTGTAATGCAGTTTCGTAAGTATAACGAAATTTACTACAAATATAGTAGTAAGTTAGTGTATCAATAGCGTCAGATAAGGCGTTGAAATTGATAATCAAGGATTGGTTCCGTTGTCGTTGGAAAAAGCTACTTAAAAATTCTGTAGATGCACTCTAAGTGAAATATTTTGTTTTATGTTCCCTTCAGCTTCGTAAATCGTAATCAAATTAAGAACTTAATTTTGTTCGGTATGTTCTAGTGAATGTAAAAGGAAGAGTGTCTGCGGAATAGCATATGACATTGGTTGCGGTAGCTATATGCGGAAGGAGTGCAGAATGAGTCGCGACATGACAAAAAAAATGCGATGTTCTGCTAGCTTACAGGTAACAAGACCCCGACTAGCAAGAAGCTATATACTGGGATTTTTTTGGTCATTGAACTCTTACAAAAACTTTAACCCGAGACCTAGTCACAAACCGGAAATTTTCGAAACCGCTCCGCTAGTAAAATTGTTATAGTTATCACTAGAAATAATTGCTTTAGTGTTTCGTATAGTGCTGCAGGGCGGATGACCTGATCCGTGTTTATATTAGTGTTTTGGTGACATTTTAACTTACTAAACTCCGACCGAAAACAGTCAAATGCATGGACATAATTGATTGTGATATGCGCTTTTTTTGTCCGGTCCACGAATTTGCAACCTATCTCTGTGTACATTCTCATGCATTGAAGATAATAACGATTAAAGTGTTAAAGCACATTGCATGAACATACAATAATGCATATGAATTACTGAATATCAACTTAACTCATATATTGTGTTTTCAAAATAGAATTCTTTTGTGTTCTGTTTTATATTTTTCAAATTTGTCGGCAGATACATATATGTCAATACATATTGTTGTTTGTATTAAGCATGGAAAGTTGTTTCTAGGAATTTTCTTCTTACATTTACAGTCGAAACACGAAAACCCCCCCACTTCTGCATCTGTAGTTTGTCATGTATTTCTGTAGCCGTTTCCGCCTATTACCGAACTGAGGAACTACAAACATCAAAGTATAATTAAATTTTTCACGAAATTTTCTCTACTTTCTAATTGCTATAGTGGCATGAATATTAAGATATGATTATGATTTTAATTATTTAAAATAACGCATACTTTAGTTAATCTTAAGTCCCCTGTTCTTCCTGTTACTCTTACCCACAGAACCACTAGATCATCTATTAGTAATGTAGCATATGAACTTGTGGAATTTGGAACGCTCTTGCAAATGAACTGAACCTTGGTGTGGATAGACTAAACTCGTTTAAATAAGTTATGCTAAATTATTATTTGACATCTTTAGAAAGTAGTTAGAACTGCGTATGAAAATCCTCGTACACTCTAAAAAAAGGTGTGTTCAAATAACACACCTTTTTTGTCCAGAAATTGACACGCTTTAAGGTGTGTTATTCAACACACCTTGGTGTGTTCAATAACACACCTTAAGGTGTGTTTTCGGCTTGTCCAGAATTTGACACATTTTAAGGTGTGTTCTTAGAAAGGTGTGTTATGCAACACACCTTGGATAACACACTATACACTGTAGGTGTATTATTTAACACACCATTAGGTGTGTTATGACACCATGAGATGTGTTATGCAACACACCTTTGCAGTAGATGTGTTGTTGAACAAGGTGTGTTACAAATAACACACCTTCAGCTGTGTTAAATAAAAAATATATGGTAAATACACAGAATGCATATATGATAAATATATTTATTAAATAATACACACTAATGTTACATGGTTATAGCTATATATATGGCTTAGTTTAAGTTAATACAACAAAAATAGCAAACCCATGCAGGTTTGTCCTTTTTATGATAAAGGTATTATACAAGTAAAGCTAAATAAAAATGAAATGATTATAAATTGTCCTTTTTATAATAAAGGTATAATGTAACTACATGCAGTTGCTGCCATGCTTATATGCAAAAGTCCCTAATATGGAAAAATTGCTTAATATATATAAAGTTTTCATCCGTTTCCATTTATATACAAAATCCACTTATAAGCAAAAACCTAGACTAACCACTAACCATGTTACATGTATGTGGTTCTGCATCTATATCTAAAATACATCGATGATTCAGCATTTAGGATACTAATGACATATTTAGAATGTTGGTATTTTCAAAGTGTACTTAACAACAATCCAATCAGCAATGACACCAGGGAACATCAGTGGAATCATTTTGGAGATCAACAACCCTTTTCTTTTGTTGAGAAGTTGGCTTTTGCATTGATCATCACTCAATGTGTACCAGTCCAGTCCTGTAAAATGAGAAAATTAGTTCAACAATTTGTTAACTAATATTTAATTAAATAAAATATTCGAAGGTATGCATTAACCACCTTGCAACAAAAACTCAAAATTTCAATTTATAAGTTAAAATTTTGATTTTGTTGTAATTTTTCTTTGTTAAAATAGTCATTCCATTTAACCCATTGATGCCTACAATAGGGTGTCTGGGAATCATTTGCTGATAAACATAGTAAAACAATAAAGGGGAAATTTTTGGCTGGCTCAGGCAGGAATGGGGAATAATCATTGGACTCAATACCATTGCTACCACCCCTTCAGAGAGTAAAATCATCTGGAGTTGTAAATTAATGTCTATTAATTAAACTTTATATACAAAGTACACTTAGGACTTAATCTTCCATCATATACTGTGTCACAGACAAGCTCTCAGTAATGACCTACTATATGGCTACTAGCTCACTAGCTTCCCATGGTCAAGAGTAAGAATCCCTCCAAAGGTCACATACTCACACATTCCTCCTAACTACAAGATTGCAGTTACTGAACAAACAATTTGGACAGAAAATTCTACTTTCCTAGGAAAATTCTTGTAATTTTGAAGACAATTAGAATATACGGATGTTCAGTAATGTATAAGGAATATGCAGTATCTGTATAGTGTATATCACTAAAATTATACTAAATGAATATTATTAACTAGTGTTATACCAGTTTGTGTCTTATTTATCAAACTGGTGAACTTTCTAAAATATCCAGAAGTGTGATATGGGTTTTTAGCATATCAATGATACTGATATATATATATATATATATATATATATATATATATATACAGAACTCGTTCAGTATATATTATTATATATACAGAACTCGCGATCGAGCTCTCGGCAACGGCCTCCGTGGCTCAGTGGTCAGAGCATTGCACTAGAATCGCAAGGTCGTGGGTTCAATTCCTGCCGAAGGGCCTGTGTAGTTGCATTTTTCGCAACTGCTCCCGGTTTGGTCTTAAAAATGTATATATTCTACACTCGAATTTTCCTTCACCCTAAATCCTTATAACATGCTATATATATATATATATATATATATATATATATATATATATATATATATATATATATATATATATATAATATACATACAGTATATTGTGGAAGTTTGAGCACTCTGCCCCTATACCACCTCACACTCTCTAGATGTGCACACTACTTACATTATTCCACAATAAAAAGGTCCTGCCCAGAATCGTTCTGGCCCTTCAAGTGTTCCTGGGATCTAGCATAGCAACAGAAGATTATATAAAAAGCATAAGGATGTCTGCAAAGCTTTTACCAAAGATCTTGGTGATCGAAAGAAGGAAATTATGGAATATATTCCAACATGCCTATTGGAATAGATCATTATGTTAGCTAATAAATAAACTACTAGTATAAATAAGTTCATATGAAAACGTTCAAAGAATTAATTAAACTACTAGTATATGAATTAAGCTTATTTAAGGATTTTACTTACCAATAACAGCAAGTTGAATTGAATGGTTGAATACAACCATGATACAACTGAACAAAGTAACTCTACCCTATGCAAAAAAACAAGAGAAAATAACATATGAATGAATAAGCAAACAAACAAACACACTCAAAACATACTGTGAGTCTGTTACCAACAATTTAATATCTCATATTAATGATGATGAATTCTGCCAATCACAAGTAACTTTTACCTCAAGGTCTGAATGCTTTAGTTTTACATAAGATAATCCTTATCATGAAAGCAACGGTGGCTAAAGAATGGCAAAAAAGATAGAATGATTTGAGAGTTTGACAGTTTGTTAGGAACCACAATTGACTAAATTGAGAAGAGATTCCAGCCGCCATTTTGACGAGTCAAACTGTATTGGACAATCAAACAGGAAATTTGACAACGAGAGCCAGAGAAAATATAACATTACAATAAGTAGGGCAATAGAAAACAAACGATAAATAGTCAATCTCTTACCTTGCTTGTAGCCTCGTGCGAGAGAAGCTTCTAGGACTTTCTTGGTTCAACCATAGACAATCCAGAAGACAGGGACTAGAAACGCCACTGATTTCGCGGGACTCCTTTCGTGACATCCGTGATATGATTTTCAGCACGTAACAATTATCGGTTGTCAAGGCAACCGGCTTTAAACCAGAACAAAAACGATAGTAAACATACGCGGTTTATGCAAATTTATTCGAAGAAGATACTTTCTATAGAGATTTTTGAAGTTTACCTGTCAACAGAGATATATTTTCAAGGTATGTACCTTTTTAAATGTTTATTTTTACAGTAAATAGTGGTTATAATTCTCGTCTTGTTTTGCTCTTTGTGTCAAAATGGCGCACGTAAAAATCACGCTAGTTAGGTAGAGCTCTTTGGAACCCTGTAACTTTAAACTCAGACTCCCAGTAACCCTCTCCTTTGGATATTTAGAATCTGTGATGTGATATTTATGAAATTAAAGCAGTTGCAAATTGTCAATCTAGTGTAAAAAGTGCTTTACTTTCGCCACTACGTACACGAGTACAAGAACGTCGCCATTGTTGTTGTCGAAGTATGCTCTCAAAAGGAACCCTGTAACTAAAATTTGAAAGAGTTTTAGGACTTTGGAATTAAAGATTTAGAATAAGAAAATAATTATCAACGAAACTGTCGCTTCTTTATTATCTGTTTAGTTTTCTATTAACCAGAAACTCCCGTTGATTGTGCGTATAGTGTTCACGACTACAAGAAAGTCGCCATTGTTGTTGTCGAAGTATGCTCTCAAAAGGAACCCTGTAACTAAAATTTGAAAGAGTTTTAGGACCTTGGAATTAAATATTTAGAATAAGAAAATAATTATGAACGAAACTGTCGCTTCTTTACTATCTGTTTAGTTTTCTATTAACCAGAAACTCCCATTGATTGTGCGTATAGTGTTCACGACTACAACAAAGCGCCATTTTTGTTGTCGAAGTATGCTCTCAAAAGGAACCCTGTAACTAAAATTTGAAAGAGTTTTAGGACCTTGGAATTAAATATTTAGAATAAGAAAATAATTATCAACGAAACTGTCGCTTCTTTATTATCTGTTTAGTTTTCTATTAACCAGAAATTCCCATTGATTGTGCGTATAGTGTTCACGACTACAACAAAGTCGCCATTTTTGTTGTCGAAGGATGCTCTCAATAGGAACCCTGTAACTAAGATTTGAAAGAATTTCAGGACTTTGTATTTTTATATTTAGAATAAGAAAAGAATTATCTACGAAACTGTTGCCTCTTTAATATCTGTATAGTTTTCAATTTACCAGAAATTTCCATTGATTGTGTGTAGTATTTGATCATATAATAATAAAATTTCTTATGATATCCGAGTTTATACTTGTAGAATGTAAGAAGGTCTAATGGTATACTATCTCAACAAACTGTTTAGATGCCATATAGAAAAGGCTATGCAGTCAAAAAAAGGTTCAAGTTGAAGAAAATGGAATCCAAACGAGAACTGAAACATTCTGGCTTCATTTACAGACAGCAAGGAAAATAATTTGTGCCAGCACCAGACTGGTCTGCCACAGGCCTGGGTCTGCCAGGCCTTGGCAACTTGCTAGCTTGGTGGTGTAATGATTGCCAGCCCGAGATACCCCACTGGGGATTGTGACCCTCCAAATTTAGTATATACTGTGTACATCTATTTACTGACTTTATCTATGCATCCTTGTATCTCATTGCTACACAGTGCTGTTATTAATGGGATTTATGCAATAAATATTAAAACTAGCTGTGTTGTTTATGTGGCTTCAACCCCCTGGTTCATTGTGGCTATCTGGTCACGCATGGCACACGTGATCAGTGTCACACACCAGCAATTAAAGAATCAGGCACTGTTGAACAGAGGCACATGATACATGCATCATGCATGCTTAGAAGGCTGATGCAATATCTGGAACTACTATAGTCAGGGTTTCCTGGGCCCCAGGCTCAGCATTGTTGGCACCATTTCTCGAGTGGTTCAAAACAATTTGTGTTTGAAAACAATTTGCGAATCACAGATTGAGTGAAAAGCTTGGTACTAGGCTGCTGAAATAGTGCTGGATAAAAGTAAAACCTCTGAACAGAGGACATGAAAAGCTAATTGGCAAATGTTTCACGCTGATTGGTAGGTAACTACTTTAAATCCCCTGCTGTTGCTGCTTCCCATAGTTTAGCATATGATGTGAAGCATTTTCACATCACATAGTCTTCTATATTTTGTAGCATACATTCAGCAGAAGAAACTATTTTAGGACCATGTTGGGAATTTAATTTTGTTAAAGGGATCAGATATTATTTCAATAAGTGTTTCCACCAATAACTGTTCGGCCATCATTATATAAGTTGGTGATCAAGTATTTTGTATCACTGGTGTGAGGAATCTCTGTATTCAAAAGAACAAAAGCTAGGAAGGGTGAAAATCCATACAGAATTTTTTACAAAAAACTTATACCCATTGTACACTGAATTAATTCCATCTGAATTTTGTGGATATTACTGTACTTCCCCAAACTCATTTTCCATAAGTTTTATGTACTGTATTGTTTGATCTGTGCATGTTTGAACAACTTAATATACCACATGTGTCAGATGTGTGACTATACTTAAAGTAAGATATTTTTATTTTATTTTATTTATTTATTAACTTTGCCTCAATACAAGACACACAATTAAGATATGAAACTACAAAGTTATACTATACGAGGCTGGGTAACCGCAACAGCTAAAGCCAATTACTGTGGACCCTTGATGTTTAACAGTCTTAACAGTACTAAAATCGTACAAAAGTATTAACACCACAGACTACAATTCATAGTTTATTCCATATATCTGTAGTTAATACAAAATAATTTATACATATACTGTACTGCATTTATACAAATGAAATAGACTCACATTCTTTTTAAACATAAGCTTACTGTAGTTTATCTGTTCACAGACAATCCAGAAGACAACGTTTGTCTTCTGGATTGTAAGATCTGCTACAAATCAGTTAATATAGGAGTGAATCAATCAATCAATCAAAAGTTTATTAACCATATTAATAATTATTACAGCTAGATAAAGATAAGTATTAGGGATATTATTTTACAAGTAGAATAGAAATAAGTGTAAATTAAGATTTCATTTTGTCTATCAAAATTAATTGATTACAGATTATTTTTACATATGTTACAACATTACATTTATTATTATTATTATTATTATTTTTATATTAATATTTATAATATAATTTTCCTAATTAACGAATTATAGAATAAATATGGAAGGAGATTGGCAGAAGAAAACTCGAGAGAGTTTGTGAAATTGCCAACCACCAAAAACTAAGTAAAATATGAAGTAAATATACTAGACTAAAAATAATGATCTAAAATGCACTGTTTAGCTGTTCATCATTTCATTAAAGAAGAAATTTTTAAGCTTTTTCTGAAAGGATTTTAATGTTTTGGATTGGATAATAGTATCATCAAGAGAATTCCAAAATGATATCCCGCTTTGTCTTAGTGTCATTTGTCTAGTTTTGGTTCTTGCATGAGTGACATGTATTTTGCCGGCAATTCTGGTATTATAATTGTGAATCTCATCATTGCAAACAAAGTATGTTTGAAGAGGCACTATCTCTTAAATTACTGCCTATGATAATTTGTAGCAAGAGTTAAACCATAATTTTAAAGTTTTACCCAGAGGCTTTGCTTTCTTTTTATTTGTACGTTTGTTTTCCATCCGAAATTGAGAAATAAAAAGTATACATCAAAACATAATTACTCGGGCTACTGTGGTAGCCGTCGACAAATTGCAATTATTGCATCATCCCGATAGGCTTTGCGAAACCACGCCGGTGTATATATCATGGATATATGACACGTGCAGGAGTCGTACGTTTTTTCTCTCCTGACGGCCTTTGGTTGTGTTGTTCGAAGTGAATTTGTGTTTTAATGATAAACACGCTCACAATGCTTACAATAGACTATAGTAGACCTGTATTGGTGGGCGATCTCGATAACCGTACGCTGAAAATGTGTAGTACTCGATCAAACTTTATACGAAAATTCTCGATCAATGTGTTCTCGATCAATTTACATGATCTTACATGTGTTAATATTAATTAAATTGTCCTGAAAATGTCGCTCAAGTGCTGTAAATCAAAGAACAAGGAAAGTTGATAAAGCCAACTTGCAAGTGAAAGGTAAACATGCTGTGTTTTACATCTTCATCGAGGTTGACATTTAACTGAACTGACTTGTCTGTGAATGCTGTATGTGGTTTCCTTTATTTTTGCTTGTATTGTTTATTATTGTAATTAAACACTTTATACATTACTTTCATCAAGTGTGTATTATTGTTTGGGTACACCATTACGGCCGCCATTTCAATGTTTTGGACACCAGTATGGCCACCAATCCACCATTTCAATGTTTTGGCACACCAGTATAGCCACCAATTATGCCACCAATCCACCATTTCATTGTTTTGGCACACCAGTATGGACACCATTTCAATGTTTTGGCACACCAGTATGGCCACCATTTCAATGTTTTGGCACACCAGTATGGCCACCATTTCAATGTTTTGGCACACCAGTATGGCCACCATTTCAATGTTATGGCACACCAATATGGCCACCATTTCAATGTTTTGGCACACCAGTATGGCCACCATTTCAATATCTTGGCACACCAGTATGGCCACCATTTCATTGTTTTGTGCACCCATATGGCTACCATTTCAATGTTTTGGCACACCAGTATGGCCACCATTTCAATGTTTTGGTACACGAGTATGGCCACCATCTCAATGTTTTGCTACACTAGTATGGTCACCATTTCAATGTTTTGCTACACTAGTATGGGCACCATTTCATTGTTTTGGTACACCAGTATGGCCACCATTTCATTGTATTGGTATGCCAGTATGGGCACCATTTCATTGTTTTGGTACACCAGTATGGCCACCATTTCATTGTATTAGTATGCCAGTATGGGCACCATTTTATTGTTTTGGTACACCAGTATGGCCACCATTTCATTGTATTGGTACGCTAGTATGGCCACCATTTCATTGTTTTAGTACCCCAGTATGGCCACCATTTCATTGTTTTGGTACACCAGTATGGCCACCATTTCATTGTATTGATACACCAGTATGGGCACCATTTCATTGTTTTGGTACACCAGTATGGCCACCATTTCATTGTTTTGATACGCCAGTATGGCCACCATTTCATTGTTTTAGTAACACCAGTATGACCACCATTTCATTGTTTTGGTATACCAGTATGGTCACCATTTCATTGTTTTGGTACACCAGTATGGCCACCATCTCAATGTTTTGCTACACCAGTATGGCTAGGTTTCACCTTGGTTTCTGTGTTTTTATTGTTCATAGTTCATATTAATCTTCTTTGTTAATATGTTGTATATATTTTAAGTAGCCCGAGTTTACGCCTAGCGGGCGTCTTGTTAGATTTTTAATTCAAGACAAAAAATGAGCACATGAAAACGTTGACCACAAGGGATTAATTAATTAATTACCTTCATTTTCAGGTATTTCTCCGTCTTCGCTACTCAGGGGCGTAGGAAGCTTGATAAACTTAAGGGGGCCGACTCCCATGAAGCGCCACCATGGTTGGCGCCGAGCGGTAAAATTTTGAAAATTTGGAGTCTCTAGATCGTCGGAAATGGCATTTTCAGAGCCTTCTCTACCTCTTTCGTTAGGCCCTTTCATTAATTCTTTCATTATAATTTGTGAGTCTCTTGCTATCCGTGAGTCAGGATGGATTATTATTATTAATTGGCCGATCAGCGCAATCGAAGTCGCACTTATAATGCAATTTTTTTAAATTCAATTATTTTTTGGGGAGCCGAAAACTATTCCGACCCCCCTTTATAAAATATTGGGGGGCGTGGCCCCCCCCTCCCCCGCCCCCCCTGCTCCTACGCCCCTGTCGCTACTTGAGTCTTCGCCCTCGCTCTCACTGTCTTCTCCAATATCTCATTCCAGTTGATCAGTGAGTTGACCGCATCCGCCATATTTTATTATTTTTGGTATTAAACGAGCCCGCAAAAATTATGCACAGACCGTATCACGGATTTCACGCGCGAAATCAGTTGGCGTTTCTAGTCCCTGTCTTCAGGATTGTCTATGGTTCAACTGGATTTCATGGCTTTTAGTTAAATCTTTCCGTAAGAAGAAGAATGTTACTTCGGTGAAGACTGTCTCCTTGATCTCTTCGCAAACAAAAAGTCCTTTATTACCAAAAGTTTCTATAGCTTGAATCTCAAAAGTCAAAACACCATCACAAACGAATTTCAAACGTGGCGCGCTGAGACGAGAATCGAGAGAGATGACGCTTCCCAAGTATCAATGCGCGCTCGCTAGCTGCGCGATTTCGTGGCTGCATGCGCCTGGCTACGACACTGGCTTTGGAATAACACATCTTGTAAACTATAATACAACATTTTTTAGCTTAAATATCCCTACGTTTAAAACTTTATATCTATACCTAAATGTGCACGAGGTAATTCCAAATCAATATGTTTGTAATTTTGAAACGGAATAGCATATCAGAATTCAGAAAGAAAGGCTAATAAAACTGGTTATTACCGAAATTATTCTGTTTTATGAGTGCGGAATTATTTCAAAAGATGGACAAAGACAAAGGCCTTTGTCAGAGTAAATTATATATATATATATATATATATATATATATATATATATATATATATATATATATATATACAAGTGTGTTGATAGTAACTATCAGGTTCAAAATCATATGGAAATAGAGTGCTCAATGCGTATACGCAGAGCGGTGTAACAAATAAAGTGAAAACACAGGTTACTTCATCGAAATTTATTCACGACAAATCTGTTTCGTATGACAAGCTTAGAGCTTGCCACACTCATTCTTGATTCACCTGATGAGTGTGGCAAGCTCTAAGCTTGTCATACGAAACAGATTTGTCGTGAATAAATTTCGATGAAGTAACCTGTGTTTTCACTTTATTTGTTATATATATATATATATATATATATATATATATATATATATATATATATATATATATATATATATATATATATATATATATATATATATATATATATATATATATATATATATATATATATATATAATACACTCACACAACGCATACACACTTGATAACTATATAAGGTATAAATAAGGTGTGTTAATTCTTTGAAACATGTTTTTTAAAAAGGTGTGTTATTATATATTATGGTATTGTGTAATTATTGAAGGTGTGTAATTAAAAGGTGTGTTTCTTGGAAAGGTGTGTCACAAAAGGTGTGTTTTTCAAAGGTGTGTTATTCAGAAAACGTGTGTTACATTAACACACCTCCCTCATGCAAAGCAGGTGTGTTATAACAAGGTGTGTTATGTCAAGGTGTGTCGAATAACACACCCGGGTGTGTTATTCAACACACATAGGTGTGTTATCCAACACACCATGGTGTGTTTTGTAACACACCAAGATGTGTAATTGATTATTTTTCTGATAAGGTGTGTTAAAATAACACACCTTAGTGTGTTTCAAAACACACCTTGGTGTGTTTCAAAACACACCTTGGTGTGTTTCAAAACACTTTTTTTTAGAGTATACGCTTAAAACTATTGTCTAAAATGTAATTCTGTCCGGAGTCTTGGCCATCCAATTTCTTGCTGTTGTAATGTTGTTAGTATCTGTAAATTTTATATAGTTATACTTTTAAAATGGTTAGCTTTATCACATGATCTCCTATCTTGAGCCAGCTTTAATTGGCTAATCGCTGTTGCGGTTCCCTTGACATCGTCTTATTATTTAGCTTGTTTTAACTCAGCAACTTTTCCACATTGCTTATCTGCAAAGCATGAAATAAAATAAATTTCAAGAAAAGCGATTGTAATTCTATATGATGAAATCAAAGTAGTGTGCTGCGTAGGCAGTGTTGAAACACGAATAGAAATATAGTAAGGTTGAATATACTGTCGAAACAGAGAACGTAGAAGTCTAACGCCTCAACTGAATGCCCTAGCTTCGTCATATAAAAATGTGAGATGTTTGCTAGATATTTCTCCGGTTTCGGTAGCTGCTACAGTAGTAATACACAACGGCCTATATAAGCGGAAGTAGATAGGAAAGTATTTGTATTTTGACTGTAATAAATATATTGTGATCACACATATCGCGCGTATACATTGATCATACTATTTAATTGCCATTGCGCGTTAACAAGCAACATTACATAAAGTATTTCTGAACAAATCACGGATTGTATAATATTGGATAGGTTTACCGAAACTGAAAACTGAAAGTGCCAAACACATGCATGCATAGACTACTGCACTTGCATAAATCAGCAACTTGACACAGACACACAAACGAGGCATGCAAGAAAGGCTGATACCGCTGGTTAGGATGTGCATAAAAGAATATTCAAATTAATCGCGAGTAGATTACCCCGCACATCCGGCGGAAATATGTGAAGAATGTTGACGTCATAGGGGTGTGCGCACATGATGTGACGTCATAGGGGTGTGCGCACAGATGTGCGCACACCTTTACGTAAATCCATAAAAAATTAATAAAGATTTTTTTAAAAACAAATATATTTTTTAATTATTTTATAATACAAAAATTTTTACAATAGAATATAATTTTCAGAACATTTAATTAAATATCGTTTTCAGAACATTAATGAAATATCGTTTTCAGAACATTAATTAAATATTGTTTTTGGAACATTAACATGTTTAATATTTGTATGATTTTTTTTATTTTAAATAAACATGTTTTGACTTTCTTGTATTCATTTTGTCTGTGTTTATGTGCAGAATGGAAGTGATTTTGGATGAGCTTCAGAAAAATAATGTTGACATTGATATGAAGACGTTGTCACACCATATCAATTATTTACTTCAGCATCACAGATCTATATATCAGGCAGTTGTTGTGAAATCTCCGGACCTGATAAGAGTATTTTATGCGATGAATATTAACAATTTTGGACGTGCTATGTCTTACTTGACCCTGGTTTATTTGACTAACGACTCTGACGATAATACGCGCAGAACTGTACAGTTGGTTGCTGCACCTCTTAAAAGGTTTGATCTCGCGGAGTTCAAGATCGAAGAAAGTTGTTTCCGTAAAAATGATTTCTCGTTTCAAAAGTATTTGTTCGCTATAAAGTACACGAACATATGAAATAATACTCATTTAGTGTTTTGCACGATGGATGTACGGTTTAAAACACCTGCGAATGTTTATATGTGCGGACAAAGTCAAAGCGGGAAATCATATTTGGTTCGCTGTATGATAGATCATTTAGAAGAACTGTTTTATCCTGTTCCAACCAAAGTGATATACTGCTATGGAGAGTATCAAAAGGAATTTGATGATTTGTCTATGCCGAACATCGAATTGGTGGAAGGATTTCCGAATGATTTGTACAAATTGACGAATGGTCATGATAACTCTCTAGTCGTACTGGATGATTTAATGACTCAATGTTCCAACAATCAACGTGTATCGGATCTATTTACTTGTGGTTCTCATCATCGTGGCATATATGTGTTGTACCTTACGCAGAATTTATTTCCACCCGGTAAACTATCACGAACGATCAGTTTGAATTCTCACTATATGTTGGTATTCCGAAATCCACGCGATTCGCTTGGGATTACAGCACTTGCGAAACAAATGTTTCCTAAACATGGCAATTACCTTTTGGAATCGTTTCATGATGCTACAAGAAAGCCCTATGGATACCTAATGATTGATTGTCATCAACTGACACCGGAGAACATGCGTCTTAGAACCAACATTTTACCTGGGGAGAGACAGGTTGTTTACGTGAAGCGTATACTTAAATTGCGTGTGTCGTTTGAATCCATCATTTGCAAGATGCCGAAGCGCATGAGAGGAAGTCTTCCCTATCTTCAGGTATTAGTAAAATCTAAACCTAAATTGCGAAAGTTGCTTATCTGCGAACGTTATCACGGCTATTTGTGAGTGTTCATTGAATTTACTTAAAGGTGTTATTCCAGTAACATCACGTCAAAAGCAACGTTTGGTGCGCTACAAGACACATCTCCGCGCGTTGGCAAATAAGAAAGTGTCAAGAAAACGGAAAAAGTTGTACCTTAATCAGAACTGAGGTGGAAATTTATTGAGAGCTCTTTTACCACCGGTTATTGGCGTACTTGGAAGTTTGTTTACAAAATGAAACATGCAAAGCGTATGGTTTTGGTCCCTGAGGACACACTTCAGAGATACGAGCAAAGACAAAGACTGGAGACCTCCCCGATTATGGCCAACATGATGCATAAAGATACGGACATGTCAAATATTCTTCAACGTACGGATATGGATGATGATGAAAAGCAAAAATTGTACTATGCGAACTTGGAACGTTATATGGACTTAAGGCGCCAAAAGGACAGTCAAATACCAACCGTTCGGATAGCACCCGGCGCTGAAAGTAAAGAGAAGGCACAGTTACCTGATGCAACCGTGGCACAGTTACCGGATGCAACCATTGTCGGACATATACCTAGAACAATGCGTGAAAGAGCTACATTACTTTTGAATCGATTGAAAACAAGACCTGACGTTATTTCCTGGGATGAAACGGGACAAGTCAAGCTCGAGGGTGAAACCATCCCACAATCAAACATATCTGATTTGGTTTCGGATGCTATGAGGGCAAGAAAACATTTCAATCCTACGGGTTCAAAGGAATTTTTTCGTGTTTTATCTAAGATTAATATGCCTAAAGATCTTGTGAGAAATGAGGAAAGATGGAAACAAGTGGATAATTCGTCAGGTGGAGAAGATGTTTCCTACCGCACTCCACAACGTACAACCCCAACAACAAGTTATTTCCAGACTATTCTAAAGAAACATAAAGAAAAACAAGCTCAGAAAAGTTGGATTAATTATTAATCATGTAACTGTTTTTGAGAGTTATTTAATAAATTGTTTTTAAACTCTCTAGCTAATTGTTATTTTTTCTCACTGGGGGTGATAGTGTGAAATCCACATATGTTGTTTACTTATGTAGTATACAGACGAGCGGTTCGCATGTGGGATGTGAAACTGTTACCTTTGTGCGCAAATCAAAACGCACACGATATTGAATTTACAACATTTTTTTTTTATTAAAACATTATTTTTCAATCAGTTTTTACAACATTGATTAACATTTGAGTACTTTGTTAACAATACTCTAAAATGACTTTTCACAAACTGAGACACTTTCGCATCATTTAACATAGTATCGTTAGTAAATAACTGCACGATTTTATTCATGCTGTGGCCTCGTGCTCTATGACTAAGGTAAAATATGCAATACAGTCCACACACATCTGACCAATCACTTTGCAGTTTACGGATGTTAAATTCCCATTTGTGAGACTTTAAAAAATCTCCAAACGATTTCTTATAGTAATGTGGCGATTGTCCGTAACTGTCAAAAAATTCTCCTTTCTGTACCGATGAAAAGTAAAAGGCCACCCAATGCGTTCCAGGTTCGCTGCTCGGATCTGTGTTTGCGACAAATCCGCACGGATATTTGTCAATCATTTGAGGTAATTTGTCAGAAGGAAACACACCGCAAAACTTCTTGCTTGTTATAGGATCTTGTTGTAATGCATGTATTATCTGAGCAGTGTTCTTTAGCCAGAGTAATCGTAAATGACATTCCTCTCAGAGTCGATCTGAATCAGATTTTCAAATTCTCCGTAACAGACGAGACTCACAGCTGCTGTAGGTGCGGTAGAGAACTTGATGTCAACTGCCAAATTTCCCTTTTGAACGGCATTAAAATGGGATGATGCCCCGCACATATCGGCGGTCAGATCGAAAGCATAGATGGCGTTCCCTTTTGAGAATTCCTCTCGCGATATATCGTTGCCGGCGTTGAGATACATTTTTCCTGTGCCTGAAAACAATGTGCTAAATGCTTCAACAAATCTAGGGCTCACACCATAGGAAAGTTGTATCGGCTTAAACGGCATATCTTCTCCATTTATGGTTATTCCAATAGACGTCACGGTGAAATGCTTAAAGTTGTACGGATTCTTGGTGTATACCCCATTAAACGCCGTGCTATCGACAAAACCAAAGACAAACGATTTCGGTACAAGGCCATTAAAGAGGTTATCTTTTCTCAAGGAAGGATTTCCTGTTGGAACAATGAAACTCTTGCACTCAACGCGACGAATAGGGTAGATCGCTGGTCCTTTTTTCAATGCAATTTCATGAGCCATGGAAATGCTCGGACTCACTTTCACTTTGCGTATCTTGAGATAAGCATCGACCAGTTTCACTTTGTGATCGGGATTGGCCTCTGCGGACATCAGACAAAACGCATCGCTACTTCGATTCAGAATAATTTTCAGGTCGACAAAGCTCAATAGGAGACGATCGGCCATAAATACATCGCTGGACATAGGGCCAGCCATTTCGACAAGTCCACTTAGTTTGTTAAACGCATATCTCGAATTAAGACCTGCGTTGGCGTTGCCACCTGCTAGGGTAGGATCAGAAACGTGGTACAAATCTTGGCGCAGACGAGAAGGTTGGAATAGTGAACAATTTCCTACACAGTCTGTTCAAACAAGTCGACGTCTTTCTGAAAGAAAAGCAAGTTACGCGGGCTACTGGAACCTATGCATGCCGAGCATATCTGGAAACCCTCCTAAACTATGGTCCGGCGACAAAGAAATCTCAACTCACCACAGCCATGTATTACAAAGATACCGCAGGAAAAATGGATCAGCTTTTGTCACTTTTGCTCTCACCACAAGAATCGTTTTAGATAAATCAACATAATCTTCTGTGCCTGGAGACAGAAACGTGATTGGACCACCATCTGATACACTGGAAACAGGTTGATGATCGATCCAATGTCCTTTTTCTAAACTGATCTGTGTTGGAGGCACAGAAAAGAGATCAAGTTCACTTTTTGTGCATTCTTGCGATTTGGAATGTACGAAATTCATGTTTATCCGAATATGTCAAGAGCTGTTCTCCGCTTCTTGGTTTGATTGCGTCTGGTAGTAGACGTCGATGCTTTTCTCTTTTTAACTGTTTTACGCTTTTTGGTCTGTCTGCCTCTGACAGTGGACGCCTTTCGCCTTTTACGTTTTCCGCTTCCTGTTTTGAGCATAAGTTTGAAATCGATTAACGGCTTTATTCTTTGCGACGTTAGCAGCTTCTTTTCCTCGGCTTTTCACTGATTCTTTCAGATTTCGCCCAGAAGCAATATCTCGTAACACATTAGCTCCAGCATTCAAAGCAATTTTTCCAAGAGTTTTTGCTCCACTTTGTCGGAAATTCGCCTCCCAAATCTCAAACACTTCACAAAGGTGTTATTATTTATTAAAGGTTCACAAAATTCATAAGTTATTCACGGTTCACTTCACAAACTTCCCTGTTGTTTTCACTTTCCCAACTGAATCTCTCGCTGACCATGCTCTCGTTCCAGTACTTTTACTCGTCCAAAAATAATTACGAATAAATTAAAGTTAATTATAGATTACATTAGCATTATCACGAAAATAGCAATAGTTTCCGACACTCTCCCCCCATATAGCTCTTTCAGAGATATATGTTTTCAAAGGAAACTAAGTGCTTCAATGTTGTGGTAATTTGTAAACAGTAAAATGTAAACAAGAGTTTTATGATAGTTCTGTCTATGCATCATTCAATGTTTTTATCATCGCTGGCCAGCTCTTGGACACGTAGCCGAGCGGCGACTGCTGCATCACGTGTAGGTCGGAAAACAGGAGCTTCTGGGTTGAGTTGACCACTGTTGGTTGTGGGTTGTATGTCACATGACAGTTCAAGAGGATAGAGATGGTTTACTGCTCTCTCCAGATGGCCATTTACTGTCTTCAACTTGGCTGCACGAATCACTCCATCTCTGCCTGTGTAAAGCTCTTGAACTACTCCTAGTGGCCACTTACCCCTATTGCGTTCTTCGGAAGCGATGATAACCACGTCCCCCACAGCTAGACTAAATGGCTTCGTATCATGTTTCTGATTGTGTCGTTCGCGCAAGGCTCGTAAATATTCCTTGGTCCACCTGTTCCACATGTGATCTTTGCATCTCTTTAAATACTTTGCCCGCTTGCGTAAATCTGTATCGACTTGATGATGGGGTTCTAAATCAGGAAGATGAGTAGATCCAACAAACTGTAAACTGTTTGGTGTCAATGTTGGCATCTGCACGTCGCCTTCTTGGTACCCAAGAGGTCGGTCGTTCAAGGTTACCTCAATGTCCAAAAGCACATCCTGAAGTTCCCTCCAACTAAGGCAGCCATTTCCAATAGACTTGTACAGGGCGGATTTTTCCCAAACCTACCATTCGTTCAAATTGTCCCCCCCACCAGGGGGCTCGACTAAGGTTGAACTGCCATTTGATCCTTTCGTTGGCCAGGAAGTTGTGGAATTTCTCATCTCGTTGCACTTTGTTTAACCACTTGGCGGCGGCAGTGAAGGTTTTTGCGTTGTCTGAATATATCTTTTCAGGTCTGCCTTTTCTAGCGATCAACCGCTCTAGGTAGAGAGCCCGCGTTAAACTACATGCGTAGAGGACTATGTACGCCTTTCCTTCTTTCTTCTTGGTCACGCGATATCTTATAGGGCCAGCGAAGTCAACTCCAACTACCTGGAAGGGACGGTTTCCGTCTGTCCTGTCCACTGGTGGGTTTCCCGGCGGCGGTCTATCAACATGTTTAATTTGAAATCGTCGACAACCATGACATCCTTTTACGACTTTTCTTGCTGCTTGTCTCAGTCTCGGAACCCAGACGATTTCTCGAATTTTCGCCATTGTCAGGCCTACTCCCCCGTGCAAGGTGCGTTGGTGAGCGTCTTCGACTAATTTTGTAGTGTAAAGGTGGCTGTCGGGTAAATATATAGGATACTGACCTTGAAGACGACCCTTGCATACCAGGACACCTTCTTCATTCCTCTGTACACCAAGGCGTTGTCTATCTTCACTTCCCTTTTCATCTTGGGTTGACTGGGCTCGCTTCACCCAAAAGGTGTGTTGGTCATTGATCTCTTGCGTTGTCAAAGGTCCCGACCGTCTTTTTTCCTTGGTCACTCGACAATTATGCGTAAACCGAGAGATCCATGCGTTGATTCGAATGGCTTTCCTTAGGGAAAACTTTGACAGAATCTTGTCAAGTCCGTCGGTCGATTCTATGGCAGCGTTGAAAACTTCTCTTGTTGCCTTGGTTTCTGTTTCACTTTCACGAGTTGCGATCGTCACAATATCTTGAGGCCACTCGTCTTGGTTAGTAAGCCACGACGGTCCGTTCCACCATAGTTGGTTGTCATTGACTCTTCCTCCCCTACTTCCCAAATCTGCAGGGTTGTCCTGGGTTGGGGACATGACGCCAGGTGATATCTGGGTGGGCTTGGATTTTTCTCACTCGATTTGCTACGAATTGCTTGTATTCTCCTCCGCCCTTTAGCCACTGGAGCGCTACCGTGCTGTCCAGCCATCCATAGCATCTCTTGACAGGCATTTCGTCGAGCGCTTGTCGTACATTCGTTACTAAGTTCGTTGCCATGTGAGCGGAAACGAGTTCTAGACGCGGGATTGTCAAATCTTGCTTGGCTAATCTTGCTCGGGCAGCGACTAATCCCACGTTAATACCGGGACTTTGTTTCACAATTGCATAGACGGTCGCACAAACTCCTTTGGCACTTGCATCCCCAAATGTGTGGAGCTCGATTTCTTGGATGGCTTCGCGTTGGGTTGTCAAAGTCATTGGAACAGTGACTGTTTTAGGCAACTCTCTCACCCATCGACTGTATTCTGCAGCCAGTGGTTTGGGTAACGGCGCATGCCACGGTATCTTTGCCTTGCAAGCCTCTCTATAAATGGTCTTTCCTTTGAGACTCACGGGTGTCACGAGGCCCAGCGGATCGTAGACTCTTGCCAGGTTACATAAGAGCTCTCTCTTAGTCACAGTATCTTTCATTTGGGGTATCACGACACTGAACTGATCCTTTTGCTTGTCCCACGAAAGCCCGAGGAGACTGGACTCTGGATCACTTGATGCACCGAGCACCTGCTTAGCAAACGTATCTTTCATTTCTACTTTGGGGTCTTCTCCTTCCAGTTCGGGGGCATTGGAGTGCCACTTATGCAATGTAAACTTTGCATCTTGAAAGATCTTGATGGCTCCTTCTTTCAACTCTTTTGCACTTGCCACGGTTGGTTTGCCGCTCAGTAGGTCATCTACATAGAGGCTTCTACGCAATTCAGCTACCAGCTCTGGTTCACGGGCTTCCCAGGATTCCAGGTGACATTCTACCACTCCACCTAGTAGAAAGGGTGAACATACCAGACCAAACAATGCCCGGGTGAATCTCAATGTTTCCACCTTGGACTGTTCGTTAGGTTTCCAATGGAATCTAAGGGAATCTCTCTCTTCTTTCTTGATTCGAACTTGAAGAAACGCCTGTTTAATATCTCCTGTCAGGGCCACTGGGTGGAAGCGCATGCGCACCAGCACATTCCATAGGCGATTCTGAAGTGGAGGGCCAGCGTATAAGCAATCATTCAGGCTTGGTGCTTGTGGGGTTTCTCGGGCTGACGCATCGTAGACAACACGTAGCTTGGTTGATTCTGCTTCCATTCGTACCACAGGTTTATGAGGGATATAGAAGTATTTCCCTGTTGGTGGTTCCATTGCCATCTCAACTATCCCTTCTGACTTTTGCTGCTCGATCACCTCAGCATACATCTCTGTTTTGTCTATCCGTTGAAGCTTGTTTTGGAGTTGTGTCAGCCGACGTAGGCTTCCAGCTTTGTTGCTAGAGGGTGGCTTCCTTTCCAAAGCAAGCCCGTTTCATACCATCCCTCAGGATCTCGTACCAGTTGCTCACGAAATTCTGCATGCACTGCCTGTTGGTCATGTTCAGGCTTGTCTTCCAGACACAACACGTCCAATCGACATAGATCTTCATAATCCCTCTGGGTTGATTGCGTTAAGAGCATTCTCGAATGGTCGAATTCCTTTCCAGGAGACATTATTGTCCATCCTAATTTAGTCTTTTCTGCTACTGGTTCTCCAGGAAGTCCAACACGGGGTGCTTCTGAGGTCTTGATGAAAGCATAGGCACTTGCACCTAGAATTAGATGCACTGGTAGGAATGGTTTAGGGTCATTGTCCTCCATATGTACTCCCTGAAGGTGTTTACATGAACCAATGAGTTTCTGGTAGTCTGGATTTTTAATCGTCAGCAGTTTCGCTCGGTCGACCCTTGTCACCTCAACTTTCATCTTATAGCTCTGATCTGTAGCTTCCACACAGATGGTAGAAATAGCAACTTCACGAGTAGTTGAGCCCAACATCATCTCTGTTCGCCGAACTTCTCTGGACTGTGGTCGTTTTGGAAGTTTGTCCAGCAGTGCAGCTGAAGCATAGGAGCTTCCTGCCCCAGTATCAAGTAATGCCCGACATATCATTCCTTCCACATTCACTTTAACAACAGGATAAACAACTTGGCTTTCGTGCCAATTTCGTGACAGGCGAAAGATCAGCGTTGTCAATCTCGGCGACGAACTTGTTCCAAAAGGATAACCAATTTGCACATTTCCCATCGAATTGTGTAATGGAAAGTTTTGGCAGTTTTGTTGACAAAGTTTTCTTTACCTGGTTCTGTTGGCCAGTTTCCAACGATTTCTGAAATCGTAGTTGTTGCTCCAATAGCTCACGTTCACGTTCAAAGTATGACTCGCTTCGATTTTGGCTGTAATCGAAGCTTCGTGTCTGGTTATAACTTCGAGGTTTCCGGTTTCAATCACTCCATTACTCTTACTCACAGTAAATTTTAGTGTTCTAAGTTTTTCATCAAGCTCTTGTAGTTTAGTCTCCATAGTTTCCCTTGATCGATTGTAATGTCTCTCGGTAATCTCAGTTCTTGGACAGTTTGTCGCTTTCCTTTGTTTGGCTTTGATCGGTCAGGTTCTTGCTCTTGTTCGAGCCACAATAATTCACTTAAATTCTGTCGGAGGTGCCACTGTGTCGGAAATTCGCCTCCCAAATCTCAAACACTTCACAAAGGTGTTATTATTTATTAAAGGTTCACAAAATTCATAAGTTATTCACGGTTCACTTCACAAACTTCCCTGTTGTTTTCACTTTCCCAACTGAATCTCTCGCTGACCATGCTCTCGTTCCAGTACTTTTACTCGTCCAAAAATAATTACGAATAAATTAAAGTTAATTATAGATTACATTAGCATTATCACGAAAATAGCAATAGTTTCCGACAACTTTTCACCATCGGCATGACTGCTCTCGCAACACTACGAAACAGACCACCAAGTCCATATCCCATCTGACCATAACCCATTTGCCATGGACTGCCTCTGAAAACAAGCATTCCACGACCTTGTTGTTGTTCAAGGTAATAGGATACGTATGGATTATTCATCTTCACGTAAAATAACTCTGCTGTTTGAAGTACACTGTCACTATCACCTTTCCACGTTCAAATGGCACCGGATTGCCTGTATCGCTCCTTAAAAGGATTTCTACGTCTTCGAATGATTTTGTTTGGACAGGCACACACTGTATGTTTGTGAACGTTTTAGTAATGACGTCACCCGACTTTCCCTCAATGGGAACGATTCGGAGTAAAGGGGCGTTCGTATCTCCAACGACCTGTGGCTGTACAATATTACAATAAACGTAGATTGCCGTGACACTAGGCAATTCTGCCACGTAAGGACTTTCGGTCGTTGTTTTAATATTTGTGGGTTTTTCTCCAAACCCGAGCATAATTGCTACTCCACTCCTAAAGGCGAACGCATGTTTCTTTTTTAAAGTCACTAAGATTTTTCCAGTTATAACATTAAACGATAACTTAATGTTATCGTTAACCTTTTTTGTCAGCTCTTTATTGATGGCCTTGATAAAATCTTGCACTGTCGCGTAGTAACCGTAATCCATAGTTATGGGTGTGTAAATAGGACTGTCCTCACTATAGAAAAGGCGAGTGTCGGCAAAACCATTTGCTAAAGTATACCACGTGTTAGGGTACGAGATGGAGTACAAACCCACTTCCCAATCGCCATGCAGATTAATGGCTTGTGGTAATTTTACACGATAATTTCCTGTTTTGTTATCGGGAAAAGTAGAAAGCGATGCATTGCTAGGAAGTGTGAGATAAAAATGTGTTCCACTCATGGTCAGTACTAGAGTACGAATAAAAGACACGCGACACAGATGCTGGTTTAAATCTTATTTATTTCAGAAGCAAGTACCCACGAATTAAACTTGTTTGGGTACCCTAACCATTTTATAAGATATTGTACATTGTTACCTCTTCCACGTTTCTTCAGAATTTTTTCAATTTCGTAGACACCGTCCTGTTTAATGACTTTTTGCAATTCTTTATCGTAAAATGTCCCTTTCAGTTCCTCATCATCATAATCTTTGAGTTTATACACAGGAGGATCGCGTGGCACTTGTTTGCTTACAGTGAATATTTCTTTTGAGAAATTTGGTAAATAACCCTTTTCAAATTTCCGTTTGATTTTACTAATTCTTACTTGATCACCGATCTTAAACTTATTCGTTACATTTTTCACATCATTATGTTCATCATGCAAAGTGTGCCATACTTTCTTTTCGTTTTCGGTAGTAACATCTGTTGGCTTTGTTTTAATACTACTATGAACACTATGGTTGTAAGAGTAGATTAAATTAGGCAGCATGTCAATGTATCGCATGGTTTTCTTGGCAGTGAAGTATCGCCACTGTGACGAAGTAAGATAATTCTTTTAGTTATTGTAAAATGTAAATTAGGAACTGAATTAATTTCCTCTGTAATTCCCTCGAGATTGAGAAAAAGGATAAAAATGGGTGACAAGCTTTAGAACAGGGCAGTGAGAACTCGACAAACGGTGAAGTGAGAACTCTGGTACAGGAGACGTTGGTGAAGATAGATACGAAGAAGAACCTCTCTGAAAGAATCAACGGTGGTGAAGGAGTCGAAGGCCTTGTACCAAAGACCGTAGTTAGATTCGGGGAGAACCACAAAACACTATCGTCAAGAAGTTAATTTAACATTCGAAAGCAGTTACTCGTGCGTAACTGCGAGGCAAAGAGAACCACGAGGAGGCTGAAGCGTTTTGCGGTGTGGGATAAGCCGTCGTTGGCTCACCAAGGCGAAGTTAGCTAGTCTTTCTGCAGTGGGGTCTATTATAGTTGCTGGGTGACCGAAGAAGCAGTTGAGGAGTAGTGATAAACGATTTGACGGGATTTTGACCAGGACCACAAGAGTGATCACGATTCACGAGTTCGAAGGGTTATTGATAAAGGCGTACTATTTCTAAAGACTCCGGAGCAAACGTAAAAGAAGAAGAAGCAAAGAAGAGGAAGCTTTGGCCGGTCTGAGGGCTTGAGGAAATAGGAACGATAAGTATCGAACGTATAGAAAGACAATTATTTGATATCATAGTTTTAGGAATAGTATTTGATAATTAATCATTTATTGTATTATCGTTGAAATATTAAAAATTATTTTACTCATATTCCCCGTCTATGCAAGTTGTAGGAAGGGGTGCTTCTCCGGATATATACAGACCGTGTATACTCGAAGGTGACGTGAAGTCGTCACAATGACTGTGCAACTTCATGACTAACTTGCGCCTGATCGCTCGAGGCAGATTCTTGATGGGAGGTCGATGATAATGAACATGCAGCAGTTGCAGCCTTCATAAGTAAATATTAAAATATATAGGTATTTAGTAATATGAATATAACTTGATTATAACTTCAAATAAAGAGTGCATAAGAAAAACCTTCAGTCCACATACTGTAACGTTACAAGATTGCAGGTAAGTGTAGAGGAGCCCTTTCAGACGCGTGTGGATCTGTTTAATTCTCACACACGTGCGATTTTTTTCTCGCGCCGGCAAAACAACGGGTCAAATTTCATTGCGTCTGGCGCGATAAAACCAAGAGGCGAGAGTCGCGACTGTGGCGAGACTATAAGTCTATATTTATCTATGATAGATCGATCGATCGACGACTCGACGTCACTGTCTGAGATTCCCAATAATAGTCGACAACAGCCATTGTCATGCATCTTGCAATTTGTTTTAGACAAATTTTAAACTTAATTCATATTAGAAGAATTATAAGCCAATTAGCTTCGCATAAACGATAAATCATACTTAATTCTGAATTAAATCCGACGATTGCCCAAAGTATAAAACAGGCGTATTAAAGCGAAAAAGCGTGCTGCTGCTGCACGCAACCGATACTAGTGAATTTAATACTGAAATAACAAAAAAGTCAAAAGACAAACCTGGAAAGGATTCGCAGGAGCACCAGCATGTTTGTATGGAACATGTTGGTGTTTCTTCACTCTATCCGAATGATACTTATTGTTTATGGCGAGATCGATAATCACTGTCAAATGTCTTCTTACATAGCAGACATTCAACTTTCCGACGTTTCGTTGTTGGTGGCATAATTCAAGTGATAGTCATGACCGGAAACCGCGAAAAGCTTATCGCCCGAATTCCGACAAAACTGTGTTGAACGACATTAGGGGGGGGGGGGGGGCATGGTCCCCCCGGTCACGACGCCACTGACCGAAGGTCGCGGCGATCGAATCCCAGCTGGGCCAAGTGGAGTTTTCTCCACTTGTCCGGTATGGTTTGTCACTCGGAGTAACACCTAATATCATTATTCTCCACCCGAGTTCATTGTCCCATAATAATTGTTATGTAATATGTAAAGGCCGACAATGAGGACTAGACCGAATTGGAGGCCTTTACATGGCTTCTCAAAATCACTTAGTGTATTCCCAAAATGAATTAGTGCATTAGTAATTAGTGTATGGATGAATAACCGATTGTGTGAAGTAATATTTCAAGTCCTCTGCCCAGTACTTCCCTGGTATCTCAAGTCCCTTCACGTGGTGCAATTCAGCGCTTCTGATTGATTGATTATCTCATGAATTATTAATGAAGAAGATAATTGCCCAGCAAATAATTTTCAAAAAAGCCATAACGATAAGGTTTGGAAAAACATAATTTAATTAACTAACGTTTCGTCACTATTCAAGTAACATCTTCAGAGTGATAAATATTTACACGATTTCGACTAATATACTTAACTGATACAAAAATAGATGTGATGAAATAAGAGAAGGAAAAGGGAGTGGTAGAGAGGTGAAGAATCAGTGATAGAGATTAAAATAGTGTTAAAGGAAAGGAACGGATATTGTTATTGAGAGTAGGGTTGACTTGAGAGATGAATAAACTTTCTTTGATGAGAACATCAAGTTGGGAATTTCCCGAAGCTAAAATACTAAAATCTGAAAAAGATATGGGATGGTCATTATTCCTAGAGTGAGATAAAACGGCTGAAAGTTGAGAAATGGAGAGTGTTCTCCCTGTAAGGGCCGAAATACCTTTATGATCTGAAATCCTCGTATGTAAATGTCGGCATGTTTCGCCTATATACAACGCGTTACAGCGTTGGCACGTGAATTTATATACAACGTGGGATCTCAATTGAAAAGGAATTCGATCTTTAAAACTAAAAAAGTTAGATAAACGACGGGAGGGTCGAAAAATAACGCGTAGTTTAATATGCGGGTAGGCTGAAGAAAATAACTTAACTAATTGTTGGCGGATTTGAAGCGCGTGGTTTCCAGTGTAAGGCAAGACCATTGACAATAGCAATTTAGGGACATCAAAGGTTTTTGCCGGAGGTGAAAAAATTTTTTGTAAGAAAGCGCGTATGCATTTCTCTAAGAATTTGTCGGGGTATCCATTTTGAAGTAAAAGATGTTTAAATTTGTCGAGTTCTTCGTGAAACTTAATGTAGGAAGAACATAGGTTAAAATATCGAAAGAGGAGAGTGAAAATCATGCCTTTTTTATACGCAATTGGTAAAAAGCTTTCAAAGTTAGTAAATAAACCTGTGAAAGTAGGTTTTCGGTAGACGGAAGTAACGAAAGAACCATTGGAGCGACTAATGTTTATGTCGAGAAATGCTAATGACTTGTCGGATTCAACAAATTTAAACATCTTTTACTTCAAAATGGATACCCCGACAAATTCTTAGAGAAATGCATACGCGCTTTCTTACAAAAAATTTTTTCACCTCCGGCAAAAACCTTTGATGTCCCTAAATTGCTATTGTCAATGGTCTTGCCTTACACTGGAAACCACGCGCTTCAAATCCGCCAACAATTAGTTAAGTTATTTTCTTCAGCCTACCCGCATATTAAACTACGCGTTATTTTTCGACCCTCCCGTCGTTTATCTAACTTTTTTAGTTTTAAAGATCGAATTCCTTTTCAATTGAGATCCCACGTTGTATATAAATTCACGTGCCAACGCTGTAACGCGTTGTATATAGGCGAAACATGCCGACATTTACATACGAGGATTTCAGATCATAAAGGTATTTCGGCCCTTACAGGGAGAACACTCTCCATTTCTCAACTTTCAGCCGTTTTATCTCACTCTAGGAATAATGACCATCCCATATCTTTTTCAGATTTTAGTATTTTAGCTTCGGGAAATTCCCAACTTGATGTTCTCATCAAAGAAAGTTTATTCATCTCTCAAGTCAACCCTACTCTCAATAACAATATCCGTTCCTTTCCTTTAACACTATTTTAATCTCTATCACTGATTCTTCACCTCTCTACCACTCCCTTTTCCTTCTCTTATTTTATCACATCTATTTTTGTATCAGTTAAGTATATTAGTCGAAATCGTGTAAATATTTATCACTCTGAAGATGTTACTTGAATAGTGACGAAACGTTAGTTAATTAAATTATGTTTTTCCAAACCTTATCGTTATGGCTTTTTTGAAAATTATTTGCTGGGCAATTATCTTCTTGACTAGACTACGCTTTCCGCCTGGTATATCAATAGCTACAATTATTAATGAGTTTGAGAACTACATGTATAGAACTAATGTCTCGATATTGAAGAAACTATAGTATCTGTTTTGAAATATCAAAATGACCCAAGTACCATCATTCTACGACCAGCTCCCAACTTGACCGCGTAGCTCAGTCGGTAGAGCGTCGGACTAGCAAACCGAAGGTTGCGGGTTCGAATCATTCCCAGCCGGGCCAAGAGGCCAAGTAGAGTTTTCTTAACTATAAATTCAACGTGAAACCATTGTCTAACCTAATATGCACCAATATTACCAACTAGTCCCTCTACTATAGGAGGTGCATGTGCAACTAATCTCCTGAGATTCAAGAGACAAAGATATTTCCGCCATGTTGGGTTAAATTATAATTGCAGATGTGAATTGAAAAGTTTTGTCAAATTCATCCAACATGGCGACAATGACGTAAGGTGCTCACCACCAATAATAAACCATTTGCATGATGACGTTATATGGCGTTGGGTGACTACAACTACCAGAATGTTTTGCCAGTAGTCTAGGGTTTCGGCTAAAGGGATGACTCAAAAGGACCCGTCCTTTCCTTTTGTGGCTTTTCCAAAATATGTTGTCAAATTTGTTGTTTCCAAATTTGTCCTCAACTTTCAGTGAGTCTCAAGATTTTAGTAATCTTTTCGATACCCTAACCACAACATAAACCCTAGCCCTAATCAGAAATCTGGTTTACCCCCTAGTTTTTGAAAAAAAACCATATTTGACGACATATTTTGGAAAAGGCGCGAAAGGAATGGACGGGTTCATTTTGAGTCATCCCTTTTTAGCCCAAACCCTTGGTACGTACGTACACATGGTCTATTGACAATTGAGAAGCTATTTCATAAACTCGTGTATCGTGTTTTATCAGGGGTTACAAACACTCGAGAACAACAAAAATCACTCGGCCTATTACCTCGTAATTTTCAATGTTCTCCCATGTTTGTAAAACATTCGAAAACGATAAAAATCACTCGGCTTGCAGCCTCGTGATTTTCATTATATTCTCACATTTTACAAACACTCGAGAACAATGAAAATTACTCGGTTAACAGCCTCGTGATTTTCATAGTCCTCTCGTGTTTGTAACCCCTGGTGAAACACTCCCACTCGTTTATGAAATATTACATAATCTTCTCTGATAACTCATTATATACAATACACGTTCGATGTTAAATTTGCATATCAAACAAAATGAACAACGAAGTGAGAGAACGAAAAACTGCAAAAGACGTTGCTCTAGCTTTCTTAAGTGCTTTAATTTTTTAAATAGGACAGATTTGATTTTTGTTTCACAGGCACATTAATTGGAAGCAAAATATACTACGCCAATGAAATACGCTCAGTTTTTGAAGCTATTCAAAACATTCGCAGTACGTGTTTTATCAGACCTAAACACTCGGTTATCGACTCGTGTTTTTTAAATCTATAACACTGCTGCTTTATTACTACTTGAAAAGGGAAAATCTTTTGAGAAAAATAAAAAAATATCAATATTGATTATTTATTCGCAAAGACACAAAATGTGTCAAACACACAATTATTACTATTAACTAGATCAAAGTTATACTATTGCAAGTGAAGTGCTGCCTCAAATGGGGTCAACCCCCCATGCCCACTCCACCCAAGATTGCCTACTCCACCCAAGATTGCCTACTCCACCCAAGATTTCCCACTCCACCCGAGAATGCCCACTCAACCCAAGATTTCCCACTCCACCCAAGATTGCCCACTCCACCCAAGATTGCCCACTCCACCCAAGATTGCACACTCCACCCGGGATTGCCCACTCCACCCAAGATTGCTCACTCCACCCAAGATTGCCCACTCCACCCACGATTGCCCACTCCACTCGGGATTGCCTACTCCACCCGATATTTCCCACTCCACCCAAGTTTGTCCACTTTACCTGGGATTGCCTACTCCACCCAAGATTGCCCACTCCACCCGGGATTGCCCACTCCACCCAAGATTGTACACTGAACTGAAGATTTCCCACTCCACTCGGGATTGCCCACTCTACCCGAGATTGCCCATTCCACCCAAGTTTGTCCACTTTACCTGGAATTGCCTACTCCACCCAACTTTGCCCACTCTACCCAAGCTTTTCTCACCTCTTCACCATTAGAGCCCACAGAGTTGCCTGCGAAGGAGGCTTCGAAAGTCCAAAAAGTTAATATTAATTACAGTAGACAGAGCATTGCACATTTCTTCTATATTTAACAATTAGACAACGAGCCCGAGTTTTCTATGAGCGAATAGTCAACGAGGCGAATTATGAGCGAATAGTCAACGAGGCGAAGCCGAGTTGACTATCGCTCATAGAAAACGAGGGCGAGTTGTCTAATTGTTTTAGTATAAATTTATCAGCAAAAGTTAAATAAATTCTCGACCATAACATATTCTTTGAGGCTCGTTTAATACATTTTTTAACTGCCAACAACAAACGTTCAACAGTCATTTCGGACATCTCCTTGGCCCATACAGTAACTGATGGAAAAGTAAAGTTTTCTTGCATAATTTAGCATGGATTTTCATGTACAATATTGAAACAATATATATCCACTCATTTGATTTGTAAAAATGACAAAAAGTTGAAAGAAACATTCAATTTAGCATATTGTTTACATCACGAAATCTTGTCAACAGCAAGCGTAATTTTGAAATGTGTTTTGTTTGCAGTTATTTCGTTTTAAACGAACACAGATAAACAATTTAACGCTCATACCATTAATAATTTCCATTCTAACCATTTTGTAGCCGTTTTTGTTTTCTGTAGAACGTATTGCTTCGCCTAAATGTTCAATTTCTTCTTTCATTTGCCAACTCCGTTATAATTTCGGCGCCATTGTGCTTAACAGAACAACCGCTGGCTCTAATGATCATTGTTCGTGCTATACTACGCATTTTGTCATTGGTCATTTTTTTTAAAAGAATGACTTTCATTGGCTTATCCCAGAGGTTTATATTATACACTTGTTGACTGGCACCGAGGGAAACATCGAGTTTTACGGACCCGAAGGCTTCAATGTCACCCGAGGGCTTTAGCCCGAGGGTGACATTGAAGCCTGAGGGACCGTAAAACTCGATGTTTCCCGAGGCAAAAGTCAACAAGCGTTTTGTTATATACCAAAGACTTTTAAAATACAAAACACCAAACTGACTCGAAACTTGTAAAAGGCAAAAAGACTTACCAAAACACTTTGACTTTGTCTTCGTATTTCAATTCAACTAAACAAATACACCAGACTCAACAAGTACAAAGAACAGCTTTAAATTTACCCAGGTTTTCTTCAGACCTTCTTTTAAGATATGTATAGATATTCTTTCTTTTGGAAAATGGACTATTTCGTACCAAACAAGCTCTTGTTTTCAAAATGTTCCGAAAAGTCCAAAGTTCTGAATCTGATGCAATAATCATTGTGTATTCACGTGAACAACGCATGACTAAAGCTGACGTCAGAGGGAAACATTGCACTGTTTCCTTCTTCATTGTTGACGTCAGAGGGAAACAGTGCAATGTTTCCCTCGGCAGAAAGAAACATTGAGTTTGTCGAACAACACGTGACCATGATTTGACCAATAGGATTTCATCTTTGGCAAACGAAAGTCTTTGGTATATAACAATATACACTTGTTGACTGGCGCCGAGGGAAACATCGAGTTTTACGGACCCGAAGGCTCCAATGTCACCCGAGGGCTTTAGCCCGAGGGTGACATTGAAGCCTGAGGGACCGTAAAACTCGATGTTCCTCGAGGCAAAAGTCAACAAGCGTTTTGTTATATACCAAAGACTTTTAAAATACAAAATACCAAGTTGACTCGAAACTTACAAAAGGCAAAAATACTTACCAAAACACTTTGACTTTGTCTTCGTAAATTCAATTCAACTAAACAAATACACCAGACTCAACAAGTACAAAGAACAGCTTTAAATTTATCCAGGTTTTCTTCAGGCCTTCTTTGAAGAGATGTATAGGTATTCTTTCCTTTGGAAAATGGACTATTTCGTACCAAACAAGCTCGAAACAGCTCTTGTTTTCAAAATGTTCCGAAAAGTCCAAAGTTCTTGATCTGATGCAATAATCATTGTGTATTCACGTGAACAACGCATGGTTAAAGCTGACGTCAGAGGGAAACATTGCACTGTTTCCTTCTTCGTTGTTGACGTCAGAGGGAAACAGGGCAATGTTTCCCTCGGCAGAAAGAAACATTGAGTTTGTTGAACAACGCGTGACCATGATTTGACCAATAGGGTTTCATCTTTGGCAAACGAAAGTCTTTGGTATATAACAACACCAATTATAAACTCCTGCAATAGCCAATGAAATTCGATTGTTTGTTTTTTTCTTTAGGAAATTTTTACTATGTCTCTATCGTGTTCTACACTTCCATATTGGATAGCATGCCTAATCCATATTTTTATGACGGCTCAAGCTACTACAAGTAATGTATTTTAATTACTTATTTCTTACGTATACATCCGTTACAGCCGTACACTAACAACTGTAACCAAGGTCATCTGGATAGCAAGAACAATTATGTCTGTCGTATTTGAAAGAACACCTAAAATGACAAATAATAATAATGCCTTTATTATCAATTGATAAATTACATATCAAGAGTTACAATTTCTTATAAGGACTTTCAATGGCCGCGTAGAAGCATATCAAAGGCGCTCCAAGAAGACGCCATACGACACCCTTAAAAAAAGCCGAAAAACCCTTGAACCACAGGAGAGGCCAAGTAAACTCTATTCACATCTGTTCCAAGGTCGAGAACGGGGCTATTCCCAGACGGCCACTCATCCAAGTAGTAACCCCATCTCACCGGGCTTAACTATTCGTGAGAGGCAGCACCCTAACAGCACACGCTACCCGTAACGCCAAAGTAACATATTTTGTAGGTTTCTTTTCAGCCAGCTGTGCTTCGTTGTTGAGATATTCCAGTTTGTGTGATGTAAATATCACATGTTGTGACTTACATGTGCATAGTGACTTATCGGAAAAGATTATTTATATTTGCTATTATCAAACAAAATCTCTTGAAATTGTGCGTGTTTGGTGTTGTGGGAGAAACACACACACACAGACTGTTGTTGAGATATTTAATTTGTTTGATATGTAATATAGTTAATTCGAAGGAAGTATATATATATATATATATATATATATATATAGTTGGTTAACTTTGATATAGTTGCTACTCAGAGTTTCACGCCTCTTGCGATCTTCCGGCAGGATCTTCATTGTTGCCTGAAGATCGCAAGAGGCGTGAAACTCTGAGTAGCAACTATTCTCTCAAAGTTAACCAACTATCTGCTCTACGTGTAAGTATTGAGCACTCTTGGAAAACCTTACAAACACCCGTATATATATATATATATATATATATATATATATATATATATATACTTCCTTCGAATTAACTATATTGCATATCAAACAAATTAAATATCTCAACAACGAAGCAAGAAAGATTAAATGGTCGGAAATTAGCTATACGTTGCAAAAATTAGTGCAATTAATGTGAACAGAATTTACATGCAGCATTATGTTTTTACATTGGAGGGATAGTTATTATTATTAACGGTTTTTGGTTAAGAAAAATCTCGAGTGTAAGACTATTTGCACTTTAAGAACAAATAGGGACCATATATAGTTATAGTACGAATAGAACCTCCGACCTTGCGATGTTGATTTTGCTGGGCTGAATTTTTAATTTTTTCACACTAATTTTGATACAGCAAGTATCGAAAAACTTTAAATAGCCATATAATACGATTTATTAATTCGTTCACTCGGTCTGTACAGGAAAATATCAGACCTCGCGATCTTATTTGTAGAAATCTTAGTGTGGGTTGGTCTTTACTGTCAAGACCTTGAACTGATATTTTCCCGGAACAGACTTCGTTTTCGGTTAATGATCTCTTAATATATTTATATAACGATTTTCAATTTTCTTTCCCGGATATAGGCTGTATCATTAGCTCTAGTATATAGTAACGTGGCTAGCTTCACCGTTGCACAAGTGGAATTTTGAATTTATTTGTCTTGTTTTCTTGCTGCATCACTTTATTCAGATATCCGCATTAATGGCACATCAAATACGGGCAGTGTCGGTCGTATCGAAGTATTCTACAATGGAATGTGGGGAACAGTATGTGATGATGACTGGGATATAAATGACGCTCGCGTTGCTTGTCGACAGCTTGGTTTTAGTGACGCCATCGCTGCATTTCAAGGATCTTCAGTTGAAGATGGAACTGGGAAAATCTGGCTAGACGATGTTGTTTGTTCTGGTAATGAGTCGTCGATATTTGATTGTACACATCCGGCCTTTGGAGAACACAATTGTGGCCATTATGAAGACGCGGGAGTCAGTTGTTTAGTGCCAGGTTTGCTTGTTTATATTTGCAAGATTGTGCATACTCAGCTTTTATTTTCTTAATTTTAGTTAGTTAGTTAGTTAGTTAGTTAGTTAGTTAGTTAGTTAGTTAGTTAGTTAGTTAGTTAGTTAGTTAGTTAGTTAGTTAGTTAGTTAGTTAGTTAGTTAGTTAGTTAGTTAGTTAGTTAGTTAGTTAGTTAGTTAGTTAGTTAGTTAGTTAGTTAGTTAGTTAGTTAGTTAGTTAGTTAGTTAGTTAGTTAGTTAGTTAGTTAGTTAGTTAGTTAGTTAGTTAGTTAGTTAGTTAGTTAGTTAGTTAGTTAGTTAGTTAGTTAGTTAGTTAGTTAGCGGGCGGGCGGGCGGGCGGGCGGGCGGGCGGGCGGGCGGGCGTGCGTGCGTGCGTGCGTGCGTGCGTGCGTGCGTTGCCTCCAAATATGAAGAGTATACAAAACTGAGCATAAGAAAGAAAGCAAAAAACAACAACAAAACAAAACTAAACTACATACATGGCAATTTGTAAAATAATCTAATAAGGTCTAGTTATTTTTGAACGGGTCGAAAGTCGAGTTTTGTACACAGTACGAGATATATGTAGCACACTGCAAACCGAATTCTTTTGTTAAGCTGTTTCTATCAATTGTACTAAAAACTGAATGATTTCCCAGTAAGGTCTTAATAAAACTGTGATCATCTAAAGAATTGAAAATGTGGCTAATGGAAATAGGGAGATGATCTGTAATCCACAACCACCAATTCTCTCTAGCATGTTCAGTCTTCCTGCAAAATAGCAATGCATGATGGATTGGATTCGTGAAATTGTTTCCACAAGCTGAGCAGGTTGCCGCAAGAGTTCCAGCATTTCCAAATCTGTCGTTCTTTACTGTAAGCGAGCCACAAAGTAATCGTATCACATTTGTTATTTTCTTTGAATGTGATGGTGAATAATACCACAATTCATACCACTTGCTAGTTCCAATTAGAGGATGACAGGGAAGGAAAAATTTCAGTTCTGATTTCTTGTTTATTTTTTCGACCCAATCGTTTTGATCTTTACCATAAACTGCGCTCTTTACAATATCCTTCCATCTACGCTTAGAAGGAAAAGTTCCATTTATCAAGAACTCAGCAATGTAATCAAAAAGATAAAATTCTTGTACAATTTTGATAATGTCTGGGATGAAACCTGTCATTGCGTTGTTATTCCATTTCCATTTTATTAGCCGACGCATGAAGAGCTTTCTATAGGCCAAAGAAGAATCTGAATTAATTATTCTACCTAAGAGATATAATTTCCTTTTACAAATTTCAGCTTTTATACTGTGTAGACCTAAAAGGCCCCTCGCTGCCGAACCAGATGAGCCAGGAATTAAAGACTGAACAGCTCTGCAAAAGACATTTAACACTTTTTCTAGATCCTTAAATTGTTGAGCTTTTAGATACCAGAGTTCACAACCATACAGCATGTGTGGTAGCGCTATCACCTTCCATAAACGAGCGGAAACCTTAGGATTTAATCCGCCAGAACGACAGCCAATGCTAGCCAGCCTGGAGATGACCTCGAACCCTTTATGTATCGATTCCTGTACTGGTTCTTTGCAATTAGAATCAATGTGCCATATTTTCCCTAAGTTTTTCCAAACTTCCTTTTCATTTAATAGGACATCACCTAGAGACCAGATCCTTGCTGAAGCAGAGTTTACTGTTTTTTCTCCAAATACCAAGATGACTGTTTTCTTGATGTTAAATACAATTCTCCACTTTGTGGCGTAGTCGTGTAAACAGCTAAGAAGTCAGTCCAGACCGGTCTTGAGTCTTGATAAAACAGTTAGATCGTCAGCAAACATGGGTGCGCCGTAAAATGTGTGATACAGGAATACTCCCCAGCATTTATTTTCCAAACCACTGATCAAATCGTTTATATAGACCAAGAACAGCCAAGGAGAGAGAATCCCTCCTTGGCGTGTTCCTTGCAATAGGTTGTAAGTCCTAGAATGGGTACCGTTAATGTAAACGAACTCTTTCATGTTCAAATACCAATTGCTGATGATACGCCGACATTTCCCTTTAATTTTTGCATCATGATAAAGTTTGTATAACATCGCATCGATCCACATTTGGTCGAAAGCTTTGCTGATATCTACGAAACAGGCATGCACGCGATCACCCTGTTCGCAGCAGTTCTTTATAGTTTCGTCGATCATAAAAGCCGTAGTTAATGCGTCTTGCCCCTTTTGGTATGCTCCTTGAAGAAAGTGAATGGGTGTGCTTGGTCGCATTTGAATTCTGTTGAGAATAAGCCTTTGTAAAATTTTATCAAAAACTGGGAGAAGGCTTATGCCTTATGTGGGGGGTGGGTTACAGTTGTTTTAAGGCCAAGTGAGTGGATCAGTGATGTGTTTTATTATATAGATGCGAGTGTTTTACTAGGAATATATACAATAGTGTCATATTTTCCATATCCTGATCACTAGTGAAGATATTGATGATGTCATTTAGAATTTTACCGCTTTTTGCATTGAATCTAATATATAAAAAGAACATTACACGGTGGCTTAAAGATATGAATTTTATCTTCTCGTGGCAAAAACAATATTTTACTCATTCGATCGCTACGCTCATTCGTAAAATATTGTTTTCCCCCACTCGAAGTTAAATTCATATCTTCTCTCTCTCTCTCTCTTTCTCTCTCTCTCTCTCTCTCTCTCTCTCTCTCTCTCTCTCTCTCTCTCTCTCTCTCTCTCTCTCTCTCTCTCTCTCTCTCTCTCTCTCTCTCTCTCCATGTAGCAGGCATGTATATGCTATAAATTACTAAGGGTCTATATAAAATGCCTCCAACTTGTTTTTACATTTACCACTAGTTTATAAATAAATCTAAGATATTCTGACATGTTCATTCTATGCTCTGGTTTAATAATATAGTAACAAAATAATGTAATTTATGGCTTTCAGATTAGAATACTCTTAAATACTTGCCTCAAAATGCAGGAAATAGTGTTTCAGAGACCCTAGAATTCCAAGATTTTTGGGGGGCATGCCCCCAGACCTCCTAGGAGATCGAGGTTCTTGCCTCCCCCCCCCCCAAAACCAAGACCCTGGCCATGGCTATGTTACTGGGTAACAGTTTTACCTGTGCAATGTTCTGGCTAGGTAATGCGTGTAGTTATGGCTTAAGTCTTCAGTTAGAAACCTGTATAAATAAATAATAATATATCATGTAAGAAAAACAACTTAAAATAAATTATGTTTACTACTGTTAAAAAATGTTAGTCTTGGAATAAATATTTTTATAGTGTAAATTATATTTTATGGATTAGGGCTTTGCTGTGTGCATTTAAAAAATATGAAAATATAATAAAATATTGGCATATGTTTCTTTGACATTTAATAATACCCCACCCTCACCCCATGCACCCCTAAAATGTATCGATTTGTGGTTAATATAAAAATACATGAATGCATGGAAATATGAAACTTATTTCAAGTGTTGACTAGGATATCTCACGAGTGAGCAAAGTGAACAAGTGAGATATCCTGGTCAACACGAGAAATATATTTCATATTTCCAAGCATTCATGTACTGTTCTGTTTATTATATAAAAAATAGTCCTACTTCCCCTCAAAAATAGAGCAGTAAACTCTAATGTTTCATGATAATTATCGACACATGAGATTATCATAAATAATCACACATGTGCATGAGATTATCGATTTTATTAGGGGTGGAAAACTCAATAAACCGCTCTATTTTATATAATAATTATAAATAAGATCTGACTGTGCAGCATAAAACAAATAAATCTGCTATAGTTTACTTTTGTGCATATTTAAAATATGTCCGACGATATTGGAAAACAACAGAATTATTTACGTCCAGAAATTTTATTGCTAACTTGATCTTTTTGTACTATCATTCATTTGACTAGTTTACTAGATTTTAAAACTTACCTTTAGCTTTGAGGAGCTAGAATTGCAACGTAAAGCTGGTTATGAAAAAGGAAACGGAAAATACTTTGTTGCTGCTGACGCCATAACTTTTGTAGAGTTGTCCAAGTTTGCCTTGTTTCAATACCAGTGTTTCGTCGCATTTTGGAAAAGAAACGAGCTTCACAAGCTTTCAAATTACTAAATTAGTATTGTGCATACTGCTGGAACAAACTTTCTGTTATATCTCTAGTCTCCAGAGTCCTGTCCAACGAGAATAGTGAGTGATGATTTTTCACTTTTCATTTTCATCAAGACATTCTTGGCTGAGTCTGTACAAAACTCACACACTTGTTGCACGTAATTCCACCACAAATACATTCGCAGAAAGACGTCAAAGTTTGAAATAAACATCCAAAGTTTTTTATGTTATTTTACAAATCGCTCAGCAAGCTCTCTTCAGTCTTTTTGCTGACGAAGATCACGAAAAAAATTCGTGTCGCGACATGCTGTTACTGCGGAAAAATCCACGCAGTTTCCAACAGCTCTGATACAACCTGTTCAACGTGGCTGTTACAGTGCTGATATCGTCAGTCCTGATTTATCTGATGCCAACAGCTTCCATCAGTGCTGTTGCCCCACCATAGCTGATACAGCCTGTTCTTACAGACGGCTACAGATCTGTTGTCAACATACCTGTATCATTCTTTTATATCAGATTGATACAGCACTGACAGACCAACAGTCTGTTGCAGTCTGATGCTGTCAGTTCTGAACAGTCTGTGGACGTCTACAGCCTGTAACAGCTATGCTATCATACCTGTATCAGGCCTGAAGCTGCAACAGGCTGTAACAGACCTGTGGCGTTTTTAGGTGTGTAATCGAGTTGATTATCAATTATTAAAAAATTTATCGTCGGATATTATGTACGAAACCGGAAAAAAAACAAAAGGAAAGTTTTTTGAAGTCGACAGACTCATTGCTCGAAAGAAAGTTGCTCATGTAAGTTTAAAATTTTATCAATTTCTACTTGCATTTACAGTCTGTAGTTTTCAACTGATATTAAAAACTGAAGGCAGGCTGAAGCTAAGCATACTCATTTTATGTATTTTTAGACTTGGAAATACTTGGTGAAGTGGACAGGATGGCCTTTGCATGCATGTAGTTGGGAGCCCTATGATAATTTAAATCCAGTGCTTTTACGGTAGGCTACGTACTAGTTTATTTATAAAGTACAAAGATTGCAAAGTGAAAGTTTGACCTTGAAACGAAAGGCATGACTAAGAGTAAGAGAAAGTATTTCAAGTATACGTCCCCGACTATTTCAAGTAAAGTATGTTGCCTTTCTTCTCTTTGTGCATGTTTAGGAGCTATGACAATCCATTAAAACCAGACGAAATCAGAATAAAACAAGCAAGCAGAAGTTTTTACGACGCCATAGCAAGGGCTCTTAAAGGGAAATCTACTTCCCCTGTGGATGTTCAGATCGACCTTGATTTGCAAAGATGGCTTTGGAAAGGGAAGGAAGTTGAATCCGAACATCTTGGTTATAAATTGTATGAAAAACAGGACTTTTGTAATTTGAATCTACAGGAAACATGGTGGTATTATCTCGATAGCAATGGTGAGGGCAGAGCAATAAACTTTCCAATTAAAATAAAACCTGTATTGTCATGGAACCCAAAACGTCACATTGTTCAAAACGGAGAACTGATGCAAGCAGAGAGAATGCCCATTGAGAAGGCTAAGATTCATTTCTCAAGACGTGCATGTAGTGCTGAGACACTACAAATTAACACAGTTGTGACTGAGTTGTCTTTAATGGAACACTTTTCCAATTTAGTGTTGGACTTGTACGTAAACTATGACATGCTACTAAGACATGTGCTATGCTGAATTTTTTACTTTATTTTACATTAAATAGTAGAAGAAGGGACAAATAATATCCTTATAATAATTGAATGGAATTGAGGCAGAATCCATTCATTCCTTTCAGAACTTTATTCTGAGTATCACTTATACTTAGGTGCATGCTCCACCCAAAATGGTGCTTTTTAGAAGATCCTTCAATTTGTCAAGTCTTCGGAGTTTTGTTTTTATGTGTAGTTCTTTTAGTTTTGCTTTTACTTCACATAAACTCATGCTGTCAACATCCTCTGGGTTTAATTGATCTTGATTGTTCTCGTCCTCTCTTGGATCTACACAAAGACGCGGTCTTTTTCTCCCCTCCTCAAATATTTCATTTGTCCAGTAGGCATTGTCTTGCTTCTTGTATTGGTGTGGTATTCTTTCAAAATCCTGAAGATTATCAATTCCTCGAAGTGCCTGCATTGCCTCTTTGCAAGCGTCATGGCGGTTACTTTTGTTATGATAAATTGAACGAACAACATTAATTTTTTCAATTCCTTGCCCAGTGAATGATTTCAAGGATTTATCATCTTTGAGGAATCTGGGTACATGATAAAGCAATATGTATATATAGGGTGTTATTCGTGCCTTTTCATAGCCCAGCACTTTTCCACCAAGTGACAGGAATAGTTCTACCCAGTTCTTGGCCTAGAAAAACATATATTGGCAATTTACACCAATAATTGTCTTAGTACAGTTGCACAGAGCAGTTATTTCAGCAAATTTATGAATGTACTATAGCACCAGCACAGAAATAACTCAACTCAAATGACTACCACAATAGAATATATTACTTGCCTTCCCAAAAAATCCATCTATATCTTCTTGAGAAGGTCTCCATGATGATAGTATTCTATATAGTTCATGAAATCCCTAGATAAAACAATACATACAATACATCAAGAAGTTGTTGAGAAATTTTAGCTGCAGTACCAAAGTATCTTAATTACTACCTTCCAGATTTCTGTTATTGTATTACAATGGTTTGGCTCAAGAATGTTTGGAAACTGTGCCGGCAGCTTTGCAAGAACTTTTTTCTTTTCATTGCCAACCATGCTTGTCCAGTCGGGTATTCCACTGTCAGTCCCATTGGCATTCTTCTTTTTCCATACACTAAAGCTTACACCGCATTTATTAATGGCTTCAACGACATTTTGTAGGTGTTCATTTTTCCTATCTGAAGGAGCTCGATTAAGGTTCTCTTGTACATCCTGCTCAACCGCGTTTTTTATTAGATTACGTTCTAAAATATCTGAAGAACAAAAAGAAATTATTGCTGCCATAAAATGTCAGTAGCAAGGGCATTCTGTATGTTGCCAGTTAGAGTTACATGTCGAGCAACATGTTGTAAAATCCATTGTCTGTGACTGTCTGAGAGGAACAAATATAAAAGTCTACATTATGTTGTGCATACCAATTAATATGCATACTGTACCAGTTATTCTGAGAAGCAAATGAAGTTCATCAACCCTGACATTCTGAATTAGGATATTGAACAATGGCTTTCTGATGCACCCATAGTTGGATGAGGATTCGCAGGCCATAGATCTGTTGGTACTAATTGTTCTCGCATTCTCACTATGATGGTAATAATCTTCTGCTTTTGATGTATCCCACCTGCATCAACAAAGATTTTTAACCCATAAAAGAAGAGTAAAATTATCTGGCATAAGAATAAATAACAAAGTAGGGTGCAACAGGGTGTACAGTATTGCATCTAAATGTTCCCATTAAAAATTATAAAAATATATGTAGTGACATTAAATTTGCTTATACCTTCCATTTTTGTGGACCAAGCAGTAAATGCATGCAAAATCAGAAGTTGCATTGTTCATTCCAAGAACAAGAAGTAGAAACTTACATTATTTTGAAAAATACATTATTTTGATATGAAAGTTCATCAACAGAAAGGATACAACAACCATTTAACCTAATTCTTCATTAGGTAGGGATGAAAGCATCCTTTGTAATCCTTTATTCTTGTTTAGTATGTTACTGCACCCTATAATCACCAGACAGATAAAACTCCAGAGGAATTCTATGGCCATCCACCTCAATCTCACCATGCTCAACTAAATCATTAATTTCAGTGAAGATTTCGCTACAGGACACTTTTAGTACCTCGTAATCTTCACTTCCCGAAAGTATTCCCACAGTATGGGTACCTAAATAATTTGTACAACAGATATCTTTTAGGAATTACTGTAGGTTTCGAGACAACAATAAACTTATTCAAGCCAATTATTCTAGCATGTCTATGGCTCTGATATTTTTTGAGTGGCTTGTATTTACTGTATGCTTTTCAAGAACCTGATAGTCTTGATGAATGGCATAATTTTATTATGAGAATGTTTTTTTCTTTTACCTTTCCAAGACATTACTTTTTCTTCGTCAGAAAGCAAAGCAAATGAAAGAACGATGACATTTGCTATGCGTGACATTTTGGCACCATCACCTGCAATCCTAACTTTTAGTTTACCAACATCTCCAAGCTGTACCTATAAAATTGAAAAATCCAGTATACACTTTACATAAGATTTATAAAATACATCAATGCATATCCATTTTCGAGGACAGGGGACACTTTGCCTCATAAAAAGTTGTCGTCCTGTAAAAGGATACTACTGTTTATTAAGTGTTGCAAAACATGTACAAAGTACTTACTCTCGAGCAAGATAATTATGTAAATCCCAACCTCAGGTTTTAAGCTAAATTTAAGATTGATGCAAAACAATCCCCCCCCCCCCCCCATGTACTTTACTAAATGCTATAGGATGGTGGAATTGTTACCCAAAGGCCTCACCTTTGCCCCATATGCTTCCTGTAAATTATGACGCTCATAAGAAGTGCACATAGTTTTCTGCCAAGAAATGATAATAGTAATACCTTCTTTCTAATCTGTTCTCTTACTTCTTCTTTAAAACTCATGTGAGCCCCTGGGTGTTTTCCTGGCATACGAGTCATATGATTAATGGAATTTAGTTCGTCTCTACACTGCCTAATTAAATAGCTCCGCGGGAGACCATCAACCAGCATTGCCATTTCATGATATGCTGAATCACCAACGTAACACTTGTCCATAATACATAGTAGAGCTCTGATAGTAGTCATGATTTTCTGGTAACTGGTGAAAATTAGTCTTACTGCTACAACGATCCTCACTATAGTTTGTTTCTGTTACTTTTTCATCCAGATCTTCGATCTTGATAGAATCCAATTTAAAACCGAACGATTCCATGAACCAAAGTGCTCTTTCACTTCTAGTTTTCAGCTCCTTTACTTTTCTTCTCTTTTGACGTTCCCCAACTTTGTCAACTGGTTGCCCTGTGTTCTCCAAACTGGAACTACAGCTGTTGCAGACATTTGTCTCCCCAATAAAGTCCAGGTATTCTTTAACTCTTGGTTCTCCAGAAAGGTGTGATCTCTCTCCATTTCAATAGTTTTGACCTTGTCTTTCTCCTTTAAAAGACCTTGTAAAAGTTCATCACATCTGCTGTCAAGATCCTGAAGTTGTTTTCGAAGGTTGTCGTTTTCTTCTTCCGACTTTTCAAGATCTTTCTGGAGACTGCTGACAATCAGCAATTCATCCAAAAAAACATGAAATGATCTTGTCTTTTCAAGAAAGTTTTTCCTGGTAAGGCCTCGTAGTCCTCTGCTTTTGTTGTATGCTTGAGATGCCATAACCCTTATACTTTCGTCAATTCTGCCAGACCCAGGTTTGATTTTAATCGGTACTTTGGACGCACTCAGAGCCAGTAACTCTTGGTAGGAGATGTCAGGAAATCTGATTTTTAATTCCCGCCATTTTAACAAAGCCTTCATCGAAATTCTTAGAGCAACACATTGCCCTGACCTTTGATATCCAACGTAGCGTAAACATGAATAATCCCCACTTAGCTGTATTTCATATTTAATTTTTAGCTGCTCCTGCCAAGAGAGGTTGTCTGACATTGTCTTTTTATGTATAATACGGCAAAATACAGCAAACCAAATGAACAAGCACAAATATTCGAATATTTTGACAAATGTATATTTGACAAATGTATTCCGCAGTGCACTAAGGCGGGAAGGTTACCGCTGACTATAAGGATCGTCAAATATAAACAAAGTAGAAGAAAAGAGCTTTCAAGTTATATGTTTTGAGCCATTTTTGCTGAAAAAATCGTTGTTAAACTGCGAGATTAGAACATAATGATTGTGTCTAATAAACGAACCTTCGATTTTACGCCGACTTTTGAAATTAAACGAATAATCATTGGCACCACAAATTAAGGTATGCGAACAATTGTTTTGACTACTTACATGTGTATATTATTTATATTTCATCGCACATTTTTTACTTCATTGATCATTAAGCCGTAGTATAACTTTGTAAAAGGTGGATTATTGCCATTTCGGCAAATTAGTTACAAATCCTGCCCGTACATTTACTGCGTTGTTGCCCAGTTTAGACATCGTAAATAATCATTCTATTTTATTATTGGTTTTAATTTTCTTTTTTATTTGCTTGATTAGTTCACGGAATTTTGTTTCAGCAATGCACAATTTTAATTTTTTACGATTCTTAAAAGATATTTTACGTAAAAATCGAATTACCATCTACTTTGCCGATAAAATTTAAATATCCGAGTGGCCATGGGGACTGGGGCGAGAATGAATCCCAGCATTCCAATGTCCGCCATTTCTAGCGATGTTACCAAGATTTTTTCAGACAAGCTTTTCACTGAGTTTCATGTTACCAAGAGACCACACTACTATTTCCCAAATTATGTTTATCAGGTTTCTTTTCCCCCCAAACCATAACAACCGTTTTCTTTTGATTAAATGTTATTCTCCAAAGTAAACTATAATCATGAAGTGACTTTAGCATCTGATCAAGACCAGATTTTAATCGTGATAGCATTGTTAAGTCATCAGCAAACATTGGTGAACCATAATACATATCATGTATGACAATTCCTAATCCAGTTCTTTGAAGAATTGAAATTAAGTCGCTGACAAAAACGGTAAATAACCATGGAGATAATACCCCTCCCTGACGCGTTCCTTGTAATATATTATAGCATTTGGAGTAATTGCCATCAATACACACCATTTCTCTCATGCCAGTATACCATAGTTTAATAATTCTCAAACATTTACCACTAATGCCTACACTCTGAAACAATTTATACAGCATACCGTTAATCCATAACTTATCAAACGCTTTGGTAATATCAATATAACATACGTAGACTTTACCCTTTTCTTCGCAGCAGTGCTTGATCGTTTCATCAGTGATAAAAGCAGTTGTCAATGCATCCTGTTCACTTCTATATGCCCCTTGTAAGTTATGAAGTGTACATTTAGGTTTCTTTTGAATTCTTAAAAGAACTAACCTTTCCATAATTTTATTGAAGGATGTAAGCAAACTGATCCCCCTATAATCATCAAAAGTATACACACCAGTCTTCCTGCCTTTGGGAATTGGAATTTTCACTCCCAACTTGAACGACCACGGAATATACTCTCTTTTAATTATGCTATTAAAAAGTTGAACCAAATACGTCACCATGATATCTCCAGCAAGTTTTATATGCTCATAGAATATTCCATCATGTCCAGGAGCCTTTCCAGAAGGAAGTTTCGTAAGAACACAACGGATCTCTTCAACTGTCACAGGATCGTCTAAAATGAAATCATATGGCACATCACAGGCTACTAGACGTTCAACCTCGCTATCAATGTGATCTTTGAAGGCTTCATTAAATGCACCACTCGGAGTGAAAAGTGATTCATAATATTTGGCCCATAAACTTGACAACTCTTTTGGATTAGAAATAGTCTTACCGTCAATCTCCAAAGTCATACTCTTTTTCCGACCTTTACTACGTTTCCTGTTAATGTATCTCCAAAATCTAACATTATCAATTTCGCTAGCCCTGCTTATTTCATCGAATTCATCCTGCTCACTTCTTTGTGCAAGGTTCCTTTGTTCTCTCCTATATGTGGACTTCGACCTTTTATATTCAACATAACTTGGATATTGAAGTCCCCTTGGTCGTCCCTCAGCTTTCCAATATCTGAACTTCTCTCGGGAAATTTTTTTGAATCTATTTAATTTCTTGCTCCAATAAGGTTTGATTTTATTATTATACACACTGCCTGGTAAGGAACGATCAGCAGCAATCATAGTTTGACCTAAACGTAAGACTTGATCATCAATTTTAGTGGGCGTATCAAGCAATACCCCATTGCATGGAGGTAATAATTCCAATAAAGTTTCGCAGTACATCGCAATGTTATCAGAAGTGCATTTAGACCATGCTATACGCTTATCTGGAACATTGGAAGACAGATTTTCCCCCCAGGAATTGTCAACTTTAATCGTTGCCGCGATAGGGAGATGAAACGCAGTATTATCGGGCTCTTCGTTCACAACTTCTATTTGACGAACTAGCGGTTTAAGGCAGTTATCGACAATAATGTAATCCACTACACTGGTACCACAAGTTGAGACATAGGTATTTATTGGACCTGTGCAGAGTTCACTAGTGTGAAGAGCACACAATTTTAATCTTGACACCATGCCCTGTAATAGCCTGCCGCGAGCATTCATTGTTTGATTTGAACGCAAAACAGTCAAATGGGCATTGAAGTCGCCCATCATTACCACGTATTCGCCATTTACTTTTTGCTGGTAACAGAATTGCTCTAATTGCTGCAATGTTTCTTTGAATTCTGACAAAGATCTGTTACTTGAAGGGAAATAAACTGAACAAATTACCAAACCAAAATCCCCTTTTAGTTTTATACCGATTACTCTGTCAGATTTAAAAGTAAAAATCTGGCAGAGCACTATTTTTCTCCACAATATTGCGACACCACCTTGTCCTCTCCGCCAACGAGTATTCAAATCATTTAAATTACTGCTTTTTGCAAAACATTCAAAGTTGAAATCTAAAGTGTCTAGAAAAGATAAGCTGTCATCATAAAGCCAATGTTCTGATAATGCCAGTACGTCAGTGGTTTGCAATAAGCGCTTCAGATAAACAAAGCTACTACACGCACCACTGCAGTTCCAACACGTCAACCTTATTTCTCGTTGGTTGTTATAAATGGTTGAATGATTTCTTTCCTAGGCTTACCGAGATGTTGCCATTTAGTTGATGACACCCAAGGCCTTGCATGAACTCCTTCAGGCCAGAAGTCCGTCTCTTTTACAGTACTAAAATCCTTTGCGACAACATTAACACGAACAGAAATTGTTCCTCTTCGCTTACTTTTCATTAAACGAATAAAGGTTGGTTTGACATTTCTTTCCGCCATATATTTCGTAATCTTTTCTGTACTAACACCTTCTCTAACACCGCCGAGCTTTACATGCATTTTTTAACCCCCTACCCCCCCCCCCCCCCCCCTTGTTGTATTATAAATGACACAGATCAGAAAACATCCCAGAAAATTAGTAAGCAAGGTTCATCTGTAGTCATGTATTGACACACCGAAAGAACATGCAAAGTGAATATTAAAAAAAACAAAACAAATAACGAGATGAAGCAAATGACAAATTTTCATTCAAAAATATATAATATATAAACAATGGCCAAGAAAAGACACAATGTCAACGTCCTAGCGTTCAAAGACAATTCTAGACAAAATATTATTTATATTAATTTTCATTTTCAAGATTTCTTCCGATTTAACTCAGCTAAACTGGTAAATAGTAATACGAATCTCCTACCGTTAAACTTTCTTCTGCTTTTGTCACCACAAACACTGGCAATTCAGTCTAGTCTTTTCGGATTGTTTTTCTCGTTCGCGGTTTCTTACTTGTTTTCGTTGTTGACACATAAACTTAAATTAAATATGACAAGGCATCATTCAGTTCTCTTCATGATCTAAAAAGCTGTTCGTTTCAAAATTTCTTCATTGTTCCATCTCGAGTTATGTAGAATACACCAGAGCAAAATTCCTTACTGGCTTTGAACAGTTTCAGGACACATCCTTCTTCTTTCAGTTTCACATTTCGGTCGGCATCGTTTTCGTTCTTTATCGTATTAATTTTTAGGCTTTTTCCAGTGGTATTGTTGTCTTTTTCTCGCTGTCACAGCTCTTGTTAGTCTTCTTTCTTTGGTCTTTTTCCATAGTAATAGTAATGTACATTTTAGCATTTTAGCTGAAACCATTTTTTCTGGCAAAGAGTTCTTTCGTCATGATCGTTGAAAAACTATTTCGTAATCCAACCGAACTTATAAATTATATATTTGCTGACGTAAATTTAAATAATTTGAACAATTTAACAGGTTAGTTACCAGTACCCTGCTATTCGAACTGCGCAAGTTGTGGATTTCATAACATATATACAAACGGGTTTCAGAATTGCTTTCGGCTTTTCATCTCGCGTGTAAAGTGGACTCCACGCACGTCGAGATTAGCACCCTCACCCGGGCTCCGGGCCTTCGGCCCTACGCCCGGGCTCGGGGATTAGCTTCCACAGGGCCGATATGTTTAATTATCTCTACAGAATCTAACAAATTAGCCTATTGTCTGTTTTCCTAATTTGTTCTCTGTTCTCTCTTTGATTGTGCAATATTTTACGGCTGGATGAATTCTGATCTGAATTTGAATTTACTTTGGTGTTTAAGCTCATGTTTCCAACTAAGGAGCCGCTAAGGGATTTCTTCTCAACCTTTTTGGCTTGTTCGTTATGAAAATCTCGCTTAAAACGGTCAAGTTCAGTTCTTACCTTAGAAAGGTTATCTTCCATAAGCTTTATTTTATCGTTGACAATCTCAATATTAAAACCATTCTCTCTTAAGTTTTCATTGAACAGCTCATAGTTCGCCCTTGACCGTCCTTTGACGAGTGAGTGAGTGAGTGAGTGAGTGAGTGAGTGAGTGAGTGAGTGAGTGAGTGAGTGAGTGAGTGAGTGAGTGAGTGAGTGAGTGAGTGAGTGAGTGACGGACGGACGGACGGACGGACGGACGGACGGACCGACGGACGGACCGACGGACCGACGGACCGACGGACCGACGGACCGACGGACCGACGGACCGACGGACCGACGGACCGACGGACCGACGGACCGACGGACCGACGGACCGACGGACCGACCGATGGACCGACCGATGGACCGACCGATGGACCGACCGATGGACCGACCGATGGACCGACCGATGGACCGACCGACGGACCGACCGACGGACCGACCGACCGACCGACGGACCGACGGACGGATGGACGGACGAACGGACGGACGGACGGACGGATGGATGGACGGACGGACGGATGGATGGACGGACGGATGGACGGACGGACGGACGGACGGACGGATGGACGGACGGACGGATGGACGGACGGACGGACAGACGGACGGACGGATGGACGGATGGACGGACGGACGGATGACGGATGGACGGACGGACGGACGGACGGACGGACGGATGGACGGACGGATGGACGGACGGATGGACGGACGGACGGACGGACGGACGGATGGACGGACGGACGGACGGACGAACGAACGGACGGAGTTAGTTAGTTAGTTAGTTAGTTAGTTAGTTAGTTAGTTAGTTAGTTAGTTAGTTAGTTAGTTAGTTAGTTAGTTAGTTAGTTAGTTAGTTAGTTAGTTAGTTAGTTAGTTAGTTAGTTAGTTAGTTAGTTAGTTAGTTAGTTAGTTAGTTAGTTAGTTAGTTAGTTAGTTAGTTAGTTAGTTAGTTAGTTAGTTAGTTAGTTAGTTAGTTAGTTAGTTAGTTAGTTAGTTAGTTAGTTAGTTAGTTAGTTAGTTAGTTAGTTAGTTAGTTAGTTAGTTAGTTAGTTAGTTAGTTAGTTAGTTAGTTAGTTAGTTAGTTAGTTAGTTAGTTAGTTAGTTAGTTAGTTAGTTAGTTAGTTAGTTAGTTAGTTAGTTAGTTAGTTAGTTAGTTAGTTAGTTAGTTAGTTAGTTAGTTAGTTAGTTAGTTAGTTAGTTAGTTAGTTAGTTAGTTAGTTAGTTAGTTAGTTAGTTAGTTAGTTAGTTAGTTAGTTAGTTAGTTAGTTAGTTAGTTAGTTAGTTAGTTAGTTAGTTAGTTAGTTAGTTAGTTAGTTAGTTAGTTAGTTAGTTAGTTAGTTAGTCAGTAATGCCTTATCAGGCAGACACAAAAACACAACGATGTTTTTACGTCTTAATTTGTTATACTTTATTGATTTAAAAAACTTTGGTTAGCAGTCCAGTAGGCTCACCCTGCGCCGTGACATCGGTTCATAGAAATATTCCGGCTTCAAAATAAAACTTGAAAATGTTTCGCGCAATCGCGTCTTGAACAAACTTCAGTTGGCGAAATGCTGTTAAATATATTATTATTACTCACAATTATAGATTGAAGGTATTTTACTACATTTTAATTTCTTCATATTTTACTGTTTACAGTTCGCCTTATTGGGTTATTAACTGCCGGTCGTGTCGAGGTATTTTACAATGGAACGTGGGGAACAGTATGCGATGATGGGTGGGATATAAATGACGCTCGCGTTGTATGCAGACAACTTGGTTTTACTGACGCTGAGGCTGCTTATCAAGGATCCTCAGTTGTTTCTGGAACAGGGCAGATTTGGATGAACAATGTTCAATGTTCTGGTACGGAGTCGTCGATATTTGAGTGTGCACACAAGGGCTGGGGAAATAAGAAATGTACCCATGGTGAAGATGTTGGAGTCCGTTGCTCTGAACCAGGTTGTGTAATTACGTGATCTATAAATAGATGATAATGCACATATGTTTTGCGATAGCCAAGTGCCTTCAGAGAGTAGATATATGAACAGGAGCGATATGTTTTATTTTGTTTTATAAAGTAAGAAGGAAAAGCAAGCTAAAAGTTAGACAATTTTGAAAGCTAGCTGGCTTTTCCCGCCATGGTGACGCCATCATATACGTCATTTTACGTCATTCATTATTTTAGGCCTAATTCTCTTATATAAATGTACGGCGCCTGGCCAATCAGAGCTTGCGTAGAGAACACTTTATTTTATAATGTAATGATGTAATCAGGAATACATCATTCCGAGACTGAACGCGGTTAAAATAAAATCAAAAGGCTGTGTGTGTTTTTTCGAAAAATGAAAATTCTGCTTTGTTGGAGCACGCGTATATCGAACTAGCCATGAGATCGCGCGCGTGGGATGATTAAGGTCACCACCAATCCATGCACAGTATCATCAAAGACGTTCTTTGGAGACTTGGTATATATTAATAGCGCCTAAGCTCCATTAAACCGGGATGAAGGCTGTCTGTTACTAGAAGCCCATTGTTCATAGGTAACGTTATCATCGGTGGACCTTTCCTCAGAAACATTGGGTCATGAACAGTATTCTTTTTAAGTTGTGTTCAAAATACTGTTAAGCCAGAGTTGCGTTAAACTATGTCGGACAAAATATACTAATTTATTTCTTTATCAATCGTGAGCGGGCAGAATCCTAGGTAATGCTGCAATTTGATTGGCTGCGTGAACAAGCAGTTTTTTACGATATCTGACCACGGGTCGAAAGTCATATTTTTTCACAATTATGAATTTCCTGTTGATCGATTTTCATAACTAGTTCGGTTGACACTGAAGAAAATAGATTCAGACGAAATGTGATTACGATATGAATGAGTCATTTTATTATCCAAATGCTTCTGACAATTGTGAAAAGAATAAATTTGTGGAAGAAAAGCCAGAACAACTGTTTATACACACAAAAATCAACGAGCGAAGACATATCGACTTGACATTCAAGTTATAAATTGCTTAACGATTTGTAATCACTCGTTGAAATATATACAAATATAGATGACATACCGCTACAGGATGTAAACCTTTTGCGAAAACTTCATCTGTTTTCCGTATCCCAGACCCGACAAAACAATGTTGAAAAAACAACGAAATAAAATGCCACAAACTCAGACAAATCTCTTCCTGACATAGTGACTCTCGTCGTGTCGTGTCTTTGGAAAAAACTTACAGATGGCTTATCACAAACATTTTTGTCCTGATACTCGAACAATATAATGCACGTTCAGTATCCATGTTTATAATGTTTTCAAAGCGACCTTCCATTTCCAAGCGAACAGACGGCGAACAGCCATATAAAACCAACAAGTGACTAACAACGATGAAGCTAACTAACCATTGGCAACACATGGACAGCGTTTTAGCTTTACTTCGTAACTGTATGTTGAAGTTTTGACTGTTTCGCCGTCCACAAAAAAAGGTTATTATAAGCTTCGTGTCAATCCCAGGCAGTTTGTCGTTGTCGTTGACTTAACTGAACTTTAGACTTGAATATCATGAACATAATTTTTTCAATAACGCAACTTCCTATTATGCAACATAATTATGATAAAAATATAAATATGTTATTTACCGTTTTTGGTCGGTCCGTATAGAAAAATATTTTCCCTTGGCCTTCGACCTGGGGCCGTACGTTTTTGGGACCTCGGGGGAATATTTTTCTATACGGACTTCCCAGCCGGTAAATAACATATATTTATCTGTATTTTACTGCCAGATGTTCGAATTTATGGTTCGTCAAATTATGGTCGCATTCAAGTATTTTTCAATGGCATGTGGGGAACAATATGCAACGACAACTGGGATATTAATGACGCTAACGTTGTGTGTCGACAACTTGGATTTCATTATGCCAAAGCTGCTAGCCATGACAACGCAGAATATAAGGATTCTGAACAATTCTGGCTTAGTGATGTCCACTGCAATGGGAAAGAATCATCGATATTTAACTGCAGGAACAGTGGTTGGGGAATTATACGTGATCACTGTAACCATAATTCTAAGGACGCAGGCGTCTTGTGTTCTTCTCAAGGTTGGTACAGCACCTGGTCAATTGATTGCCGAAATTTTATTTATTGTACAGTCACGCTTATAAATTAATGCAAACAATTGCCATTGTCATTTAGTCTGTATGGTTCTGAAATTTATATGCATTTTCGGGTATAACCTTACGAATTTAATTCGTGTGTCGAATTTAATTGAGTTTTACGTCGCAGTTCTGTCGAATAAAGTTCAAACAATGAAATTCCTCTGAATTAAATTTGTGTATTGTGTGACGTTTATCGCAAGGCAAAATTTTTGCGTGATTTTCGAATCAAACTTTCGAATAAAAAAATCAATTGTTTGTCAAATATTCAAATTTGTTTTTACTGCTAAAAGTTAGGAGAAATATTTATTGCAGTACCCCCCACCCTGGTTGATTCATAATTAATTAATTAATTAATTAATTAATTAATTAATTAATAATTAATTAATTAATTAATTAATTAATTAATTAATTAATTAATTAATTAATTAATTAATTAATTAATTAATTAATTAATTAAATAATTAATTAATTAATTAATTAATTAGGTAAATTGAATTTTTAATGAGCTTTGACGTCATCGACCCAGGTCCCTTTCAGACCCTCTAACCCTAACCTTTGACTCCCTTGAAAGCCCCTGACCCTAGATGTCGCTCAACCTCCTAACCCTCTTTATTTATGATTAGTTCATTATCTCACCACCCGTCTTAACCCCAGTCTTTACTTACCACCACCCACTTGATCTCCGACCATTTTCCGAAGTAAAAGACGCTTGACGTGTTTCTCAAATTGCAAGTATTAAGTACAGTAAAAGGGGCTTGACTTGCATTTTATGTATATACACCTTACCCTACTCACTACCAACACTTGTAGGACAGGTCATCATCACCACCATCATCATCTTGCGGCCCTGGCCGAGAGTCCTTGCACAACAGTCCTCCAGCACTTGCGATCGTCCATGGCAGTTCCCAGATCCTCAATATCGATACCAGTGCCTCTGGCGATCACGTCAGGGTATGTGAGTTTGCGACCTTTTGATGGTTTCCATAGCAAGAGTTCGGATATCAGCTCGTCTTTTGCGCGAAAGCAGTGCCCAGCAAATTGAGTGCGGCGTTGGATGAGGCGTGCACTGGGTCGAGATATGTCACCGTATAAATTTGCTGCATTTTTGGATGTTTCTTCCAAGAAAGATTCTGAAGGACAGGTAGACCTACAGTGCGTACGGCAAACTTTTGGAAAAATGCATATTTATATTTGGGACAAACTAAGCGAAATAACATTGAGATAGAAAAAGAAACCGGGTTGACAGTAATAATATGCATAAGTGCACAAACCGTTTATTAAGATCATCTCGCAGCCAAAGGCTGAATTACATAATTTACATCGTCGAAATATCAATCTAAATTATGAATGTTAATCAAATTTAAGAAACAAATATTCAAATTAAATATTCACAATAAAACTATTACTATGTAGCTATGTATTAAATCTTTAAGAAATATCAATATCTCTATCTTTATACCCATACGCTATTGAGTATAGTTAATAAGACTCAATATAATAGAAGTATCTCTTAATCTATTTGTACGATAGTTAGGAATATAAAATGATTTGGGGTTTCTCAATTTGTAAGTATTCGGAGCCTTCGGAGGTAACAAGTGGTAAATTTTATGATGTTCATCATTTAAAATTGATTTGAATAGTTTGTTATATAATTCGTCCCCTCTTATCCGTAAGGTCTTCATGCCTGAGATGTCTATATAGAGCATCTTGATATCAGTAGATCCGGATAAATAATAAGTAATGATATTTTTTGGATCCTTTCTATCATGTTGGATAGATACTGCGGTAGTCCGTAATGGAAAACTTGACATGCATATTCAAGTATGGATCTTACTGATGCCACATAGAAACATTTTAGATCGTTGTTATCCAGACCAGACCTCTTGAGTTGTTTCGAGAAATATATCCGTTTCGCTGTTTTGGTCGTTACATTATACACGTGTTCATTCCATTTCAGATCATCAGTTATTGATAAACCAAGAATTCTTTCTTGCCCTACTCGATTAATGTTCGTTTCATTAATAATAATGGGGGGGGGGGGGGAATCAGGCTGTTCTCGTTGGAAGGTAACCACCATTTTCTTGCATTTTGATGGATTAAGCTCAAATTTGTTACGTCGGGACCAATCTACAATGGAATAGGTCACCCCTTGTAGGGAATTGCCACTAGTATATTTAGTGAAATATATATTCGCTGACATTAGTATCATCGGCATATTTGAACATATCATCCTCGAATTGATCATCTAAAATTGCTAAGTCATTAATCATCACTATAGAAAGAGCCAGGGACCAAGTTTTGTCCCCGGCGGGACCCCATCAGGAACCGGTCTCCAGCTCGAAAAGCAGTTTGAACTGAGCTTCACTCTTTGAAATCTTACTCGTATAGAAATCCACAATCCATTTAAAAACCGACGGTTTGAGATCAATTCCCTGAAGCTTCGTATAAAGTATATTATGGTATATCAGATGGAACGCGTTGCGATAATCCGTTAAAAGTGTCCGTACAGATCCACCCTTCTCGTCCACAGCTTCTGACTAACGATGAATCAGGGAGATTAAAACTAACGTTGTACTTGATCCAGGTATAAAACCAAATTAATTGCATGGGATCTATGCATGCCAGTAATGATGGCTTGAGATCGTGTGTAATAATAACTTCCTCTGCAATTTTGCTCCTTGTTAATATCTAGCACTTGTTTACATTTAGGAATTTGGCATACATTACTCCGCGCTAGTTCCAAAGTGAGGGTACGCGGCATTTTCTAAGAGATGCGTTTAATATTACCATTACTGGCGCTGCTAGAATATCAGCAAATCTCCGAAGGGTCCAATTGGCTAAATTATCAGGACCACTAGATTTACCAGACGTGATGCGATTTAGGTATGCGTGCACCTCTTCCTGGGTCAAAACAATTGGAGTGTCATTCTCAGTCGTGGAATAAACATTACCAGGTAGAGGGGGGTAATCGTGCAAAGGTTCTATATTTATCAGGCTACTAAGTGAATCAAGGTCTTGTGTATCTTGTTCTAAACTCGAAAATATACTATTTTTCGTTCCTGATGTAAGACCACACAAACGTTTTACTTCTTTCCACTAATCTCAGTTAGGCATTTTGCGACACTTTTTCCTTGTCTGATTAACTTTATTCTGTAACTTTTTATATAATGTCGACTTATTTTGTGCAAAGGCATTTTGTCTTTTCCTAATAAGACATTTTAAGTTGTTATTCGTCCAAGGTCGGTAATTAGCGTGAACCTTAGACCACGTCCACACGTATACGTTTTCGTAGCGTTTCTATATTGCTTTCGGTCCTCAGGGGAACAGAAAACAGTGGTCTCATTACCTGAAACAAGATGAAAACGCTAGGAAAACGTATACGTGCGGACGTGGCCTTAACCGCTTTCAGTGGTGCCAAAGTATTTAAGCCACGATCTATAATATTGGTAAAATTACTTAAATTTTGTTCAAAGGACAGATTTGGAGTGACAACAAGTTCCCATGGGACTTCACACAGAAAGCGTCCAAGACGGCGCACACTATTAGGTCTTTTATCACGAACATAAATCGTTTCTTTACATTACTTTTCTTTAATCCGGATCATAGGTAATGCGAAAACAGTAAGGTGGTCTGACAGACCAAGGGGTCTGGGTGGTATAAAACTCTTACTTATAAGTCTGGAGAATCCTCTAGGTAGGCGGCGTAAATTGACAATAGTCCATAGGACTTCACATTCATGCTCATTTGATATATTAGGGAGAATATTAACTGTATGATTGTTGGGTTTTTTTTTACATAAATACACACCCCTCCATGTTCTTTTTCTATTCTATCTTGTCGGAATACTTGAATAACGTCATCTGAAATGTTATTTTTCAGCCATGTTTCCGTTGTAAAAGCAATATTAGGTCTATTGTTCTTCATAGCTTGCGCCGGCTCGTCAACCTTGGGGAGCAATGACATCACATTAAATAACATGATAGGGGGTACAAAATAGTGACGATGTCGCACTATGTAGTCACATTAGTCTGGTTTATTTCTAATTTGTCATTTAGTACGGTCGTTGGTAGCCTTGGAAGTGAGGTGGGTGTACCGAGATGTCCATCAATGATCGAGGGTGCGGTGAATTGAATTACATTACATTACATTACATTACATTACATTACATTACATTACATTACATTACATTACATTTGCTAATACTCAATCACAAAATCGTAACAAAAGCTACTGTCCTTCCCCCAGAAAGTTTTTCTGAAAGTTTTTTTGAAATATTATGTAGTATTTGCTGGGCTATCATTTTTCTAACAAGATGTTTTTGCCATAAAACTTCAGGCGTGCACGCGCGTGGTCGGGAAGGCTAGCTGGGAAGAGGAGTTTGATGAAGTAGCCGGAAAAATCGAAGCTTTATAAAAAAAGGTATTTTCAAAGTTGGTGGTTTCTAGGCAAGAAGAAGCATCGATCTTTACGCTCGATCGTCAAAATGCGAATCGGATAGATTTTCGGGGGGGGGGGGGGGGGGAATCGCGGTCGATGACAGAGCGATGTCAGTTTTGTTGACGATAGTTTCCAGCCTTTTGTGTATCGATAATGACAGAGAGAACACCGCTCAACTACGGCCGTTCAAAGTAAAACTATTACAAGTCTCAACTCATTCAAGATAAACAATATGAAAGTTAAACGGTTAAAAGTTATTTTATAGATTTAACGAAAATACGGTAATACTTTTCAAATTATAATCGAATTCTCATTCAAATCCTTAATTCAACTGTCACATTTATCAGTACTGCCAACTCGCAATGCCACCCTAATCTAAAGGACAGGGGAAAACGGGGGGAAACTTTCCAAATATAACATGGACGGAATCCAATTATACAACATCCGGTTATTTGGAACGATGTTTCTGAGATATTTTAGACGACCATTTTTCTCAGCTTTGCCTCTTTCCTATAAGACGTATTTACTGATTACTAATCTTCCTGAGCTAGTGTCTATCTACGACGTCTGCGACCCATCAGCTTTAGGCATGTCTTCGATCCAACCACCGCATCATCCAATTTCAGATTTCAGTGTCAGTCACGTCTTTGGTTCCCGAAGTGTTTTGTATTCGATCATAACCGTGCCGACTTTGAAGGCCTAAGGCATAGCCTAACAAAAGCCGACATCTGTTCCTTACTATCCAGCAATGACGAAGAGTCCAACATCGAAACTAATTGGTCAATATTGAAAGAAACCGTGATGAATGCGGTTCGTCATCATATTCCACTCAAGCAAGTAGAACAACGTCGCACACCGCTATGGACAACTCCAAACATTTTGCATCAAATACACAAAAAATCTACCGCTCGCAAAAGATTCTTAAGCAAAGGAACTGAATATTTAAAGCAACGATTTCGTAGCTTTAAGGCCTCAGTTAAAAAAGCTGTTCAGGAAAGTAGAGAGTCTTTTTTCTCCTCCCTTGGTGCCACCTTGCAGATATATCCCAAACGTTTCTGGTCTGTGTTCGAAATCAAGTCAACTTCAGGTACAAGTAACCCTAAAACAAGAACATACGCCAGCACACCTCACGACATCGCGTCAACGTTTAATAAGTACTTTCATTCTGTTTTCACCTCTTCTTCTCGACTGTCTTCAACAGAAACTGTTTTGATTCCTACCCTTCCTCCCATGTCTTCTATTGGACTATCTGTCAATGAAGTATACACAGTTTTACATTACTTAGATAAATCGTTAAATCGTTTAGATAGATAAATCGTTTATTGAATAATCACAACACTTTGCAGTCTAAGCGACTGAATTACATGTGAAATTTACAATATGAAAAAGGAAACTAACAGGACAGCCAACTTTCGCGGCTCAAGCGAAACAAAATCTTTGTCAGAAAAATTGGTTTACAAATGACCGAAAAAGGAAAGCAAAGAAGAGATGTTGCAGTGGGATGAACCAAACAATATTAAACACGACTAGAAACCATTGAAAAAGCATGAAAAATTGCGATAAAGATCGGAAAAGATGCCACCAAATGTGACTGAAAAAAACAAAAAGATGTTTCTTCGTGTGTCTGTTCAAAGCCAGTAAAAGACTTATGCACTGGTATATCTTGGCTCGAGAGAGAACATGCAGTGAATTGAAAGGAACATCATCACAAACAGCTTTTCACATTTTGAAGAGAATTGATTGCTTTCTGCTAAGAACCGAACGAAAAAAACAACACGGAAACCAAACGCCGTAGCCCGTATGGCAGTGTTTGCAGCATCTGAGAAGAGCCAAAAGAAAATTTAACGGTAAGCAGTGATTCGTATTTAACTTACCAGCCGTTTCTTTAGCTGATTAGAGTCGGTATATATCCGAAACCTTTTCAGTATTAAATTAAACTCAGTTAAAACAGCAAAAATCTTGTCAAATAATATACATTTTCCCAGGCGCTTTTTTCCATGGTTCGAGTAAAACTTTGCATTAAGTTATAGTTCTTCCCTGGTTAGTTTTTCCTCTCTTATACCTATAGTTTTCAGGCTGTTACCCACGTTTTTTTCTGTTCTGATGTTTTTCTTTGAGGTTCAACATTATATTTGGAATATGAGGAATCATATTATTAAAACAGTTTATTAATAGGCACCTTGATATAAGCGTCTGTAATTATTGTTTGTTTTTGCTATCAGTTTCTGGTGCTATTAAGTTAGGTCGTGACACAAGTTTTTCCTCAGCCACTGCTTTATTATTTTGGAATAAAACATTACTTTGGAAATTGGTCAATAATAGAAAAACTACATTCATAAAAGTGATAAAACAGGATGTAAAGGAGGCCAGGAGGGCAGGCGTTTATATTTGTATACAAAAACAGATCAGGTGCTTATTTTAATCGGGGGGGGGGAATTATGTATATTTAATGTGTTAAAAGCGGGCGAGAGGGTTGCGTTTATGTATTTCTAGTATATCGTTGAATAGATCAGCACATAGTTTCTCACGTCTTGCAGCTAAGGTTATAAGCCCGGCATCTTCTAAAGCATCCCTGTAACTTCGATCAGGAAAAATTATACGTATAGCTCGCTTCTGGATGCGCTCAATTCCATCAGACAGATAGCCAGGTAGGCCACGGTGAAAGACTTGACACGCGTATTCTAAAACAGATCTTATAAACGCTACAATAGAAGAGAATTAAATCATTTGAACTAACACCGGCACGGTTCAGCTGACGTAATAGATACAGACGTTTGGCGGCCTTAGTTAAGATAATGTCGACATGGTCGTTCCATTTGAGATCGTTTCTAATCGTAACACCAAGGACTTTAACAAATGTTACTCTTTCAAAAGATAATCCATCTATTTCCACGGGAGCATGTTCGACAGGAGTTCTCTTAAAATGCGTCAAAATTTCCTTGCTCTTTGTTGGATTAATCTGTAGGAGATTTTCCTGAGACCAATTATAGATGTGGTCGACTGCTTGCTGCAAGCTGCTTTGGTTAGATGGTGGTACCAGCTCTGAAATAGTGGTGTCATCAGCAAATTTCCAGATGGGCATCGATTCTCCTGGTAACTTAAGATCATTGATCATCACCAAGAAAAGCCAAGGGCCGAGCCGGGTCCCTTGTGGGACGCCCGCGGGAACATTGAGCCAGTTGGAATAACAACTTCCGTTTAGCCTCACCCTTTGCTGTCTGTCCCTTAGAAAGTCGATTATCCAATTCAAGGTAGTTGGCTTGACTCCAAGACTAAACAGTTTGGCAATAAGGATCTGATGGTCAATTAGATCGAATGCTTTCCGAAAGTCCACGAAAGCAGTTCTTACAGTCGTGCCAGTGCCATCGGTAGTGCCTAGCCAATAGTGAAACATAGAAATTAAAGCAAACGTCGTTGAAAAGCCTGGTATGAAGCCGTATTGATTTGGGTCTATAGATGACAGCACAGTAGGCTTTAGGGATTTCTCAATAACAAAACCTTCGGCAATCTTCGATAGTGTTGACGTTAGCGAGATCGGTCTTAGATCTTTGTTAAAATCACAAACTGTGGGGGCCTTAGGTAGAGGCGAGACATCGGCGAGCTTCCATACATGAGGGACTCTGCATTCAGAAAAAGAAGTGTTTAAGATGTCAGCAATGGGTGCAGCCAAAATGTCTGCAAATTTTTTAAGCACCCAATTAGAAAGATCATCTGGGCCACCAGCACGAGATGTGCTCACCGCTCGAAGTTTCCTCGCAACAGACATCTCGGTGACGGAAATTGGCTGGTCATCATCCGTTAAGACATGGACACAGTCTTTTAAGGGCGAGTAGTCCTTCATTACACTAATGAATGTATCGTTGATTTTTCCTGCCAAAGAAGACCCCTCACAGACAAGATTTGTATGGAGGACAGAATTCAGGTCACGCCCAGTTCGTTTGGCGTTCCACATAATTGTTTGACCTCACGCCACCAATCACGGGGTTTGGAGTCATGCAGGTCCTTTACTTTGTTCTCGTAGTAGACCCTGCGGCAGCGTTTCCGTTCGCGGTTTACCTTGTTTCTTAAGATCTTATACAAGGATTCATTTCCGGAGGCGAAGGCCTTTTGTCGTCGAGTGATAAGAGTTTTCAGTTGGATAGTCAGCCAAGGACGATCAGTTTCATGTACTTTTACGGAGCGTTTTGGCATGATAGTATCCAACCCAAAGTTAATGATTTCCGTAAGCATTTTCAGCTTCTCTTCACTTGACTGATCAGTAAACAGGCCAGACCAAGGCACCTGGAGAAGAAATCTACCGACACTCGCTACTTTACTTGGTCGCTTATCTCTTGCTTTAATAACCTTACACTTAGGCTTAGAAGACTTTTCCCCATCCCCATCGTAGAAGACTTTTACACCCATCCAAAGCTCATGGTCCTGCATGATGGTATTCCAGCACGCATTCTCAAAGTATGTGCCTTGCAACTATCACCCTCGCTTATTATTTAACAAATCTCTTGCCCGTTCTATCACTCTATATATGGTTCCCATGGAGTGGAAATATACCAATATTAGTCCACTGTTTAAAAAAGGAAAGAAGGATCATGCTGAGAATTACCGTCCAATATCTCTATTGTCAATCATGTGAGCAAAGCCCTAGAACGTTGTATCCCTAATCATATATCAAGAGCAACATTCATTGACTTATCATATCCACGCTGCGCAATACAGGTTCGTAAATGGAAAGTCTTGTTCATCACAATTGGTCTCAATACTGAACTTCATTGGCAGAAATCTGGATAGTGGGAAGCAGCAAACAGATGTTGTTTTATGGATATCTCCAAAGCCTTCGATTCCGTAGATCACCCTAAAGTGCTCCGCAAATTGCAAGACTTGGCATCTTGGGATCCCTTCTGCTGTGGTTCAATAACTATTTATCAGATTATTATCAGCAAGTAACTGTTTACGGTGCAACTTCAAGATCATTGCCTATTTCATCAGGTGTTCCTCAGGGTTCTTTACTGGGCCCTTTCCCGGCCTTCTTGATGTACGTCAATGATATATCTGCCTACTAATACGTACCGGACTACTCAATCTCCTAACGATGTATTGGCTTTACAAGAGGATATCAATGGTTTACGCTCGTGGACTAATGTTGTTAATTTACGTTTTAATTTTATCAAGTGCAAAGTGCTTAGAGTCGCAAGAAAATCAACACCGATCGTCACTCCGTATATAAACCTTCACGGACACCATCTTATCCATTCTGATGCTGAAAGTGACCTGGGTATGCATACATACTATAGACTTTATTTCCCCTCGATTTACAGAGTAGCTACAATCAGTGACAAAATACCTTGGGGCATCTCGCATTTTTGGTACTTACCTAATATTTCTTTCAATTATTTTGGTAGTAAAGTATATCCCTCCCTCACCCTCCCTATTCAATGTTGAATTTAAAGTAAGGAACTCAGTGAACGTTGAAACGAACGCCTAAAGAGTCACCAACATTTAACAGGGGGGCCGAGGGATACTTGGAAAGGAGAATATTGTCCTTTAAGTTGAAGTGTCCCAACATTTTTGTCACTGATTGTCTGCGAAAACATTTTTATTTCGTAAAATAAACCTAGTTACCTAGTTGGTTATCTTTTTAAAATAGTTATATTTGACAAAGATGTTCACAATTTATTGTTAACAAAATTGTTATGGACATTTTCAAGCTATTAAATAGGCGGTTTTTGTTGTTTTAAAGTCAGTTTACTGCTCAAGGCGTCTTTGCACGTATTATGCAAACAGATTTCGGCTAAAATAGGCGCGTTATCAGCAATGCAATTAAAAATGCTCGATTTACCTAAAACGAAGTTTTAATATATTTACAATCACTCGTTGGCGCATTTATTTATGTATATGTAGAGTATATATAACTTGTGCAACATCACTCTTCAATTAATGGGCGTCGCGTTAAACGAGAATTAAAACGCGTTTGTTTTAGTCAGTTGCGCAATCTTTAACGGGCTCTGCGCGTATTAGCAATAACGCTATTTGAGGTAGGGACCTTTTATTATTTTAACAATTGCTGTAGAACATACGCGTACTCTAATTTCAGCACAAAAACAAATATTAGGGAAGTGATACTACTAAAAAATCCGAAATTCTAAACGTCTACGAACGTCTATTAAAGGCAAGAAAGGGACAAAACATATTGAAACTTGTTCTAGGTTTTTATTGGCAAACATATTAAGTACGACATTACTAATAGATACTGAGGTAAAACGCGAAATATTTGCGGAAAATTATTAGAGAGATATAACGTAATACAACGGTTGTCATGACAAATGTCACGACGTCCACGGTTCTCACCAACGGTTCTCACCACGGTGCTCACTGAACACCGTGGACGTTAGTTTGCTAATTTACGCGTGTTTCTTAACAGATAGTCAGTGCTGCTGTTTTCTAGTATCATCTACATGGTATACCTTACATTTAATGATTTTTAACTGGTATTGCATCGACAAAATAAAATAATTTAGAGGTAAACTGGCGACGGTTCTCACATTTGTTATGAACGCATTTGAAAAGCGTGAATTGTAAATATGCATTATATTCTTATTCAAAACTAACCTATCACAAGGCGGGTGTGTTCGAAAATGTCATCTTAAACCACAATCTTCGTTCTAATACATGTTTTTCTGGTGAGAGCCCAGGGGGGGGGGGCATGAAGCGGACTTGCACATGCGGCATTGAGATTATTGAAAACGAGGCTTTACAATGCTCAGTTTTGTTTACGTCTTCGTTGAGAGAGGAGCTCTTCGCGCAAAGTAAGTGTATCGATTAATGCTTAATGAAGAAACTTTGCTCTTAAATTCATCAGTATGCCTTTCTATGGCACATCAATCTGAAATTGAATGAGTACCTTCTAAAATCAGGACATAGAGTATATAGTTTGTAGTTCTCTTTCACGATTTGATTGAGACTTTGTCGTGCAACGGAGATTCAGTCAGTCTGGTTTGAGTATATAAGTTAAGTTTATAGGTTAAATATTTGATTTCCGGTGCTGTTTTTTTTTTTGCGTATACGTAGAGTGCTGACGAGTTCACACTGTGGTTTACACTCGCGACTCGTTCATATTTGATGCATTTGAGTATACATACGCTGGTAAACGTATGTCATTTCTCTCATCAAGGTGTGCTTTGAAAAGGGATACGATTACGTTGTCTCGCCTTATGAGAGTGATGCTCAACTTACTTACTTGCAAAAGATCGGCCTTATCGATTACATTTTGTCGGAAGACTCAGACCTTCTTGTCTTTGGAAGTTTGGAATATACAAAGGTTATTTTTTAAGATTAATTTCGTTAATATGGACAGGGAATTGTTTCAAGCAATTCTGATAAACTTTATTCATTCTCCGAAGATATGTTTCGATACATGTGTGTATTGTCTGGATGTGATATTTACCTTCAATGAGGGGTACATTTGCTGCAATCAAACAAAAACCTGCCCCTCTTGATGCAATTTTCTAAAGGAGAAGCACAATATAACTGTCCCTGCCAATTATGAGAAAAAAAATTCAACTAGCAATTCGTTCATTTCTCAGTCATCCAGTATTCAACCCTTTTTATTTGACCCAAGTTCAACTTTACAAAACCAAAACTGGCAATGATAGAACCTTTTTACACAAATGACAGGGATGACCTTACTCAATTTTATTGAAGGCAATGTTGATTCTACAAAGCCCAAAATCATTATTCCCTTCGGACAAGCCAACAATAGGTACATACGCCATTGGGCTTTTCAAGCTACAAAATGTAAGTAGCAATGACGAATACCGAGAGGAAAATCCTGAAGAGACTGTGTGTGAAACTGCACACAACACAGTTGATAGTGTGGCGAACACCAGTGATGAGGAGGAGCATACTTTACCTTTTAAGGTTCTGGGGAGTGCACACCATAAAGAAATGCAAGATTCTTTAGAACAGGGTGTCTTGGCCATGAATGAGCAACAAAAACAAGTTGCAGCAAGACTACAACCAGAACCTACTAATGACTATGACAGCAATTCCATTTTAGTTCAGATCAATTATGGTGAAGGTTTTAAAGCTGTTGGATATATTGTCCGGGAGGTGACAAGGATACTAAATGCATTGTTAAGTGACAACAAAATAATTTTAGTTGACATTAAACATATAAGATTCCAAACAACCTTTCAGAACACTGGAATTTTACATAACCATATTAATTACCAAAAGGGGACCTTGGGATAAAAACATTACAGGGTTGCATAAAATTGACCCTAAGTCATGAAACATTTTGACTTCATTGGCATAGGTTTTGAAACTTTAATTTTCAAAATCCACAAAATTCTAGTTCATAATTTATTATTTCATAATTTTCAATTTAAAACAATGAACTGAGTTGACTTTGCTTTCTTCTGTTGCTTTGACAATCTCAGTTTGTTCTTCACCTAGTATACCCTATAAATAATGACCAGTCCTTAATGACACTACCACATGTATTTATCAACTTCAATTAATATACATAAACTGATATACACATATACTTTAAGATATCACTAACAATTCCTGATACACCAACAGATACTGTACAGTGTGATAAGTATACTATAGTTGGGCACAGTGATTCCACTACGTCATCAGCCATGGTCGTTTCAGAGTTGTACGAGAGAGAGTACACGCATGCGTGAACTAACCAGTTGTGCACATCTTGTCGTGAAAACACCAGTGTTTATTTCGAGTGAGACAAAAATTTTAAAGAATCCTTTCCATCCTGAAGAAGAAAGTTGGTGTTATCCTTTTTAAGAAGAATTACGTCAAACTATTGTCAGATAAGTAGCTATATATCGATTAATTTTATTTAGTCGTTGTTTCTTTATTATGGAAATCGTATCTTCCGACGAGTCACCTACCGACCACGAGTCTTGCATGACCGATCATGCACTTGAAAATTCGGAAGGCTCTACTATAGACCCTTTACATGCGGGACAATTGGTCTCCGTGCTTGCTCCCATGCAAGAAAGTTTTAAACAAACGAATTCACTCTTGCAAAATATTTTTAACGAAAAGCAAAACGAAGGAAAACGATCACACTCAAACGAGCTTGATGATTATGAGGCAGACTCGCATGACAATTCATCAGCTCCAAAGAGAGCAAAACTCGCCCCAAAGCTAGGGCATCCTAATGACGTCAACGACCGTGATTTAACAGAGCAGCAAGGTACTGTGCAGGAACACTGAAATTAATGTTGAGCAACGTGATGATACTATAAGCCTTTTTGGAGGTCCTGACTTTAATGAATCAGACGAAGAGCAAGATATATATAAACTTGATTTCAGATATTGCACAAATTTGTCTTCAAATGAGCAAACTGGATCTCCTATTTCAAACCACCTGGCTAAGATAGTAAATACAAAATTATCTGAAGACTTTGACATCAGCACTTTAAAGTCAATTCTGACAAAATACAAACGACTTGAAAATTGTTCAGAACTATATGTTCCTAAGGTCGACCTAGAAATTTGACAGAATATAAAACCTTATGCCAAAAAGGCAGATATAAAGGTGGTAAGTTTACAAGACACTTTGATTATGACTGTCAGGTCTTGTGACTGCCACACATGAACTATTAGAATGTTGAGAAAAGAAAACTTATCCAAACTACAAAGGTATTCCCTCTAAGTTAATTGATGCTGCTGCATTATTGGGCCATGTATGTAAAGAACTCTCATACAAACGTAACAGAGGCAATTCGGCCCATGTTACATCCGTTTCATAGTCGTTTCGTCCCCTCGCCGTTTCGTCCCCGACCATTTCGTCCCCACTCCCCTCGGTATTTTTTTGTTGTTTTTTTGCTTTCGCAGATCTCAAAATCATCGAATTTCGACTCGGAATGGTGAGATACGCGGTTTTCGTGCTTTCAGTTGACTCTGTTGAAATTAAATTACCTTGATATTGTGTCCATGACTCATCGGTTGTTGTGAAAAACCAACCACCGCGGACAACCAACTCAGAATGGCGAGATACGCGTTTTTCTTACAAGAATTCGACAAGTAAGGGCTAAACACACCAAGAAACATGCTCGCTATATGCGACAAATGGGCTGGGCTTGTGGATCGGAAGAGGTTGGGGACAAAAAGGTTGGGACGAAACGGCTGGGGACGAAACGGTTTAGGGGACGAAACGACCAGATACCGGGCAACGCTGTCAAACTATTCATCTTTTGTCTCTGGACAACATGGCCCTTTCTGACCAGAAGTATGAATTCTATGTGATGGATAAAGTAAAACAATCACGCGTTGGACATCATGTTGCCCCAATTGTTTTTCAACATTACGCAACAGAACCAGCCCTGTGTGTTGTAACTCATCTCAAGGAATATATTGAACGGACAAAGGATATACGTAACCCTGATTGTAAAAACCTCTTAATTAGTTTTGTTAAACCACATAAGGCTGTATCTCGCGAAACAATCTCTCATTGATGCAAGTCGTTACTTAGTTTGGCAGGTATTGACACAACAATTTTTGGAAGCCATAGTACGAGAGCAGCCTCCACATCGTGTGTCGTGAAGAATTTAGGAGATATAGATCAAATTCTAAGATCAGTAGGTTGGTCTAATGCCAGCACTTTTCAGACTTTTTATAATAAGTCAATCAATTCATCATTTAACTTTGGCTCTACCATTTTGAATTCTGTTCAACATAGTTCATGATGTTTTCAATGTTATTGTTTAATAAACACATTTTATTATTGTATCATTGCGTTTTATATCCCTGACTCCTTTGGCTACTGTGAAATCTCGTACAACTCTGAAACGACCATGGCTGATGACGTAGTGGAATTTAAAGATTAAACGAGACTTACCTGTAAGGTGAAGTTTGATTTAAATTCTACTAGTCATCAGCCGGGAGTGAAAGAGTTGTACGCCCTACCCACTGGGTTTGTTTCCCACCCCAACTCTTTCACTCTGCCATGAAGTCAGGTCTTCTGTAAAATCTGGTTAGTTCACGCATGCGTGTACTCTCTCGTACAACTCTTTCACTCCCGGCTGATGACTAGTAGAATTTAAATCAAACTTCACCTTACAGGTAAGTCTCGTTTAATTTTTAAATTTTAAAGTAAATGTTCTGATCAGGTTTTCAAAACGTGTTAGTGTTTATTACATGTCAGCCAGTGCCATGCTGTACATGTATATCCATGAGATATATGTCCACGAGACAGTGTCCTACTGTATTTGGAGATCTTATTCTATAAATTAAAAAAGCAAAGATAGTTAACATGCATATAACAGCAAAACCATCTTTATGGAACAAAATTACACATACTCTACCAGTGACTTTCAGTACTTGCCACTCTTACTGGCTCATACTTGCTTTCTCTGCTATAAGAGAATGCAATATTGTGTACATATCAAAGTGACATATACGTATCTATCTATCTATCTATCTATCTATCTATCTATCTATCTATCTATCTATCTATCTATCTATCTATCTATCTATCTATCTATCTATCTATCTATCTATCTATCTATCTATCTATCTATCTATCTATCTATCTATCTATCTATCTATCTATCTATCTATCTATCTATCTATCTATCTATCTATCTATCTATCTATCTATCTATCTATCTATCTATCTATCTATCTATCTATCTATCTATCTATCTATCTATCTATCTATCTATCTATCTATCTATCTATCTATCTATCTATCTATCTATCTATCTATCTATCTATCTATCTATCTATCTATCTATCTATCTATCTATCTATCTATCTATCTATCTATCTATCTATCTATCTATCTATCTATCTATCTATCTATCTATCTATCTATCTATCTATCTATCTATCTATCTATCTATCTATCTATCTATCTATCTATCTATCTATCTATCTATCTATCTATCTATCTATCTATCTATCTATCTATCTATCTATCTATCTATCTATCTATCTATCTATCTATCTATCTATCTATCTATCTATCTATCTATCTATCTATCTATCTATCTATCTATCTATCTATCTATCTATCTATCTATCTATCTATCTATCTATCTATCTATCTATCTATCTATCTATCTATCTATCTATCTATCTATCTATCTATCTATCTATCTATCTATCTATCTATCTATCTATCTATATATATATATATATATATATATATATATATATATATATATATATATATATATATATATATTGGGTTGCCTGTGGTATTCGAGCCCGCAGTCGCATTTGGTCAGTTCTTGCCCATATAAAGGCATTTATAAGGCTCGTCTGGTGACCTCCATTTGGTATTTTATTTTATACTTCGTTAGCTACATGTTTGTCATGCTTGGGTTTTATGTTGAATAAAGCCTATTTAGTGTTGTCCATTTAATCAAGCCTACTTATGGTTCTGACAATTTATTCAACTTAAATCAATGGAAACGCTACGCAAGCCAGCTCGACTCGTCTTGGATCCTAATTCGCCCTCGGCTGCTAAAGAATGGAAGCACTGGCATAAAACCTTCACTAACTTCATTTCTGAATGTGGTGAAAGGGCTCCTGATAAATTCAGAACTCTTGTGAACTATGTATCACATGATATTTATGATTATATTGAGGATTGTACTGACTATGATTCAGCACTGGAGGTATTAAATCAATTGTTCATCAAAACGCCAAACGAAATATTTGCTCGACACTTGCTTGCAACAAGACGACAGAAATCTGGCGAAACTCTTACAGAGTTCCTTCAAGAGCTTCGAAAACTCAGCAAGAATTGTAATCTCAAGGATGTTACTGCTGAGCAATATCGTGAGGAATTGGTTCGTGATTCTTTTATTAATGGTCTACTATCTCCATTAATTCGCCAACGACTTCTAGAGAACAGTCAATTAGATTTGAAAACCGCCTTTGACCAGGCCAATGCCTTAGACTTAGCACAGAAGAACGCTGAAACATATGCTATGCCTAGCATTCCTACAGCTGCAGCATGCAGTGGCCATTCCCTCAGCGGAACAGACCGTTGAAGTTCCTGACCCTCCTCTTGCTGCAACATTTACATCGAAGAAGTGCTATTTCTGTGGTAATTCCATTCACAGTAGAAGAAATTGTCCAGCACAAAACTCTCTGTGTGACAACTGTGGCAAAAAGGGACATTATGCTAAAGTATGTAAGTCGAAAGCCACTACAAGCACTACTGCTTCAATGTTTTCACCTGCTCTTTGTTCAATCGTTGCTGCATGTCCAGAGAGTGATGCAAGCCTCTATGAAGGTCTCAGTCTGTGAGAATGTTTTGACAGCGCTCCTCGATTCTGGAAGTTCTGACAGCTTCATAAGTGAAAGCGTGGCCAAACAACTGCATTTCAATATCCATCCATCGACACAAAATATATCTATGGCCCTCACCTCCCTCAAGACGCATGTTATTGGTCGCTGTTTTGTGGACATCAAGCTTAATCAACATGTCTACTCATCTATTCGTCTGGGTGTACTTAAAGATCTTTGTAGTGACATTATTCTCGGTCAGGATTTCCAAAAAGAGCACAAGAGTGTCACAATCGAATTTGGTGGTACTAAACCAGAGTTGATAATTCCAAAGTTTACACCGGTCTGTGGCCTCGCTGCAGCCTCACTTGATGAACCATCTCTATTTGCAAATCTTCTTCCCGGCTGTAAACCAATTGCAAGTAAATCAAGGCGTTTCAGCATGGAGGATCAGGATTTTATACAACAAGAGATCACTATAAGCTTCATTCGGAAGGGATTATTGAGCCCAGCTCATCGCCTTGGAGAGCACAAGTTGTTGTCGTCAAGGATCCATCAAACCGGCATAAGAAGCGGCTCTGCATAGACAATTCGCAGACCATCAATCAGTACACAGAGCTTGATGCCTACCCCCCTTCCACGGATCGACGACATGGTCAACAACCTTGCAGACTATAAAGTTTACTCGACGTTTGATCTTAAAAATGCTTATCATCAGGTGCCGATAAAAGAGACTGATCGGAAATACACTGGATTTGAAGCTAATGGAAGACTCTACCACTTCTGTCGCATACCTTTTGGAGTTACAAATGGTGTTGCTGTTTTTCAGAGGGCAATGGACAGGTTCGTTGAAGAGGAAGAACTCAAAGATACATTTCCATATCTGGATAATATAACAGTGGCAGGGCGTGATCGAAAGGAACATGATGAAAATGTTCAGAAATTTCATGAAGCAGTCCAGCGCAGGAATCTTACTCTTAACGAAAAATAATGGTGTAATTACTCCTGACCAGGAAAGACTCCGCCCCCTCCAAGAGTTCCCTCCTCCAGAAAATGCCCGCTCCCTCCGTAGGGTGGTCGGCATGTTTGCTTACTACACAAAGTGGATACCAAACTTCTCGGACAAGGTAAAGCCTTTGACGCAGACTACAACCTTCCCATTGGATGCAACTGCACTTCCTGCGTTCAACATGCTCAAGAAGGAACTCGAGAAAGCAACTCTTCACTCCATAGATGAAAGCCTCCCCTTTGTGGTCGAATGTGATGCTTCAGAAGTTGCTCTCTCTGCTACATTAAACCAGGGTGGTCGGCCTGTTGCCTTTATGTCCAGAACACTCCAGAACAGTGAATTGCACTATCCCGCAGTTGAAAAGGAGGCAATGGCTATCATAGAAGCAGTCCGTAAGTGGCGGCATTTTCTTGCTCGTCGTCACTTTACACTTAAGACTGATCAACGCTCAGTGGCCTTCATGTTCGACAGCAGGAAACGAACAAAGATTAAGAACAACAAGATTCAAGACTGGCGACTTGAGTTAGCTTCTTTCAGCTATATGGTGAGGTATCGACCAGGCAAGGAAAACGTTGCCCCAGATTCATTTACATGTGCATTCACTGCTTCCATGTCGACGACCAATCTCATCGAAATCCATGCAGCGCTGTGTCATCCTGGTGTGACTCGATTGCTACACTTCGTGAGGTCTAAAAATCTTCCATACTCCACTGAAGAAGTCAAGAAAGTATGTTCATCATGTAGAATTTGTGCAGAACTCAAGCCTCAGTTTTATCATCCACAGCCCGGAGTCCTTATCAAGGCCACGCCGCCCATGGAGCGACTTAGCATCGATTTCAAGGGGCCTCTATCTACTGCATCTCGCAACGCATACATACTCACTGTGGTGGATGAGTATTTGCGTTTTCCGTTTGCATTTCCGTGTCCAAATATGCATTCATCGACGGTCATCAAGTGCCTTGAGCAGATATCAATTTACTCTCTGTGGCATGCCTAACTACATTCACTCAGACCGTGGCACTTCCTTTCTTTCACGAGAACTCAAGGAATACCTATCGCAACGGGGAATAGCAACGAGCAAAACTACACCTTTCTATCCAATCGGAAATGGCCAGGTTGAACGATACAATGGTATAATCTGGAAGGCTGTTCGACTTGCTCTTAAGTCAGCTAATCTGCCTGACTCACAATGGGAACTCGTGCTTCCAGATGCTCTCCACTCCATAAGGTCACTTCTCTCTACTTCGACTAATACGACTCCACACGAGAGGTTCTTCAACTTTCAGCGCGTCGCTCATCACATGGTGCGTCATTGCCATCATGGCTGTATTCTACGGGGCCAGTTCTGTTACGCCGGTTTGCTCGAACAAGTAAGAATGATCCACTTGTGAACCAAGTAGAACTAACAGATGTCAACCCAACCTACGCACTGGAGGTCCTTCCAAATCCTATCAGTAACAGTGCTGAAGATGAAGAGTCGACTGTGACACCGACTTCTCTTTCTGATCCTGAACAAGATCTAACGACCCAGGTGCCTGAACTTCATCCAACGACTCAATTGAGACGTTCCACTCGAGAAGTTAAACCACCATCTCGTTATGGTTGGTAGCACCCTGCGAACTGTAACTTTAATTAACTGTTAGTTAGAACTTCCAGGAAGGAAAAATGACATAAACTTATATTGGGTTTCCTGTGGTATTCGAGCCGGCAGTCGCATTTGGTCAGTTCTTGCCCATATAAGGGCATTTATAAGGCTCGTCTGGTGACCTCCATTTGGTATTCTATTTTATACTTCGTTAGCTACATGTTTGTCATGCTTGGGTTTTAAGTTGAATAAAGCCTATTTAGTGTTGTCCATTTAATCAAGCCTACAGTGTACTTATGGTTCTGACATGGAACAAAATTACACATACTCTACAAGTGGCTTTCAGTACTTGCCACTCTTACTGACTCATACTTGCTTTCTCTGCTATAAGAGAATGCAATGTTATGTACATATCAAAGTGACATATATGTGTGTGTGTGTATATATATATATATATATATATATATATATATATATATATATATATATATATACATGTATATATTTATTTATTTAATATACCAATTATAATGTATATTATGAGACTCCAACTTCGTCAAAGTAATCAGTGCCAATAAATTATAGACCAATAACCATTTATAAATCACTTTGCAAGCGCTTACGAATGTTACTTTACTTTGTCAACATCATGCTAACTCTAAACGTAAGTGAAAAATTAAGGAAATAACACGATCATTGTCGACGTAAAATCGAGGAGATCGTTGGGGATCCGCGATAGGTAAACTTGATAAATCGAATACTATTCTTTCATATTCACGAAGTTTTGTGATAGTTTGGTCTAAAACTTGACGCTCAGAGATCGCAATGTACTGTGCGGTATACGCATTCCTTTACAGGCGTTTTCACCACCATATTTCAAATAGCCATCAGCAGAAAAATCAGTTGAGATATGGCGGCAAAACGTTTCCCACCACGACACTAAGACTCAAAAATAATAATAATAATATAATAATTAGTGATTTATATTGCGCATTCTTCATGACGTAATGATCGAATGCGCATTACAGTGTACAACAGAATACACAGCAAAATTGAGAATTCTTACCTAGAACATTGATTCTTATTTTAAGCAATAATGTTCTTAAAATAAGAAAAATGTTCTTGCCTAGAACTAATTTTTCTTAAAACAAGAAAATTATTTCTAACCAAGAATATATCTTACTTAAAGCAAGAAAATATTTTCTTGACAAGAATAAACCAAGAATTGATTTCACTTAAAACAAGAAAATATTTTCTTAACAAGAATAAGCCAAGAATTGATTTTACTTAAAACAAGAAAATATTTTTTGGCAAGAATAAACCAAGAATTGATTTCACTTAAAGCAAGAAAATATTTTTTGGCAATATTAAACTAAGAATTAATTTTGCTTAAAACAAGAAAATATTTTCTAACCAAGATTAAACGAGAATTTGTTTTACTTAAAACAAGAACAAATTTTCTTACCACGAATAAAGCAAGAATTGATTTTACTTAAAACAAGAAAAGTCAAAAAATACGCACCGCGCTTCCGGGGGGACCGGGGGAGCGTCGAGGGGCAGTCAATACTTTCTTACCAAAAATTGATTTTACTTAAAGAAAGAAAATATTTTCTTGCCATAAATAAACAAATAATCCATTTTACTTAAACGTAGGAGAACATTCTCTAATCACATGCGTACAATGATACAGAAATAAGCCAAGAAAAAATTTCTGAAATTTATAGCAACGATGATTTTGTTATTCACTTGTTCTAGAGCATGAAAATATCTTAACTATTCAACAGATATTTAGTGTACGCACTATTTATTTGATTAGACACAAAACTGTCAATTGACCTAAATATTCTAGCCCATAAGTAGAAATATTGATTTGCAATGTCCTTATTAAAACCACGCGAGGCTAACGCGGGATAATTATCCCATGATGACGCGGGAACCCGGTGACGGCGTATTTTTCGAAGTTCGTGCAATTTATTGCTTGTTTTGTAAATGGTTCTTCGCTAGACGTATACAGACGATGGATGCGATCACACTATTGGAGGTAAGTCATAGATTCTTACATGTAAATCAGCAATTTTGTATACTGATTGGTGATTCAGCAAATGTATGTAGCTTCATTTATTTATTCGCTAGTCGCTACGGAATAGAATAATGTTCTTACAAAGATTTGCCGTTTGATCCTTACAAAATATGTTTATTTTCTTAGTTTATAAGTATTACAATTGAAGGAGTTACTTATGGTTTGTTTTGGGAATTGACAAATTGTTTGTGCTGATCAACAATTAACGGCGGCAATTTTGAATACATAACAATGCATAGGTAAAATTCATTTACTAAAAGTCGACCATTTGGTTCCCCTTTTGATGCATACAATTGTTATGTTTCGATATTTAATTTAAGAAAAGGCTCTACTGTGTTAACAACACAGCTTGACAACTAGACATTCCTAGACAGCAATGTTCTTTGTTTGGAATCTGGGGGCAAACTTATTAAGCCTAGTTTACACGAACACTTTTTCCTTGACAAGTTTTACCTTGACAAGTCTCCTTGTTGAAAAGCTGGCATGCTAGCTTTTCAAAAGGGAGACTTGTCAAGGAAAAACTTGCCATGTTTCCTCATACACACTGGCAAATAAAATTTGTGAAGTTGAAAATTGCCAAAGAAAAATTGCCCATATAGACTAGGCTTTACAGTATGGATTGTATGCTATAAACCAGACTGCAAAGAATATTAAACATATGTTACCTTTTTGTTTGCATGTTCAGAGTTAATTAAACAAATGTTCAGCAGTTAATCCATGGTATTGTTGAGAGTTAAAAAAATAAGGCTTTTCCTCAGATATATTTGTATTGTTTCAGAAGCACTTGCCTGATACAGGCTGATCATAGTTACACACAAGGTTACAACAATCTTTAAGTAGCTAAATGTAGTCACGTGGTTTGCATGAAGCTTCAGCTAGTGGCACAGCCTAGTGCCAGGCTAAACTTACTATAATTATTTAATTTTGCAATGTATCGGTGCAAGCCAAGAAGGGGACACACATTGTGTGTGTTTGGCTGTATACTAATAAAATCTTTGTCTTAGTTTATTAAAGGATTATCAAGACCAAAATCGTATACCTTAGACTGGAAATGATGATAGTACTGGAACCCCAATTCATGACAGAACAAAATAAATAAAGAGAACATTGTTCTTTGAGTTTAGACATGTGTGAAAAGATATCAATTGATTTATTGGTTAGTATCTAATGTAAAGTTTCATTTCTTAGCAGTTCTGTAGTTATCACATTCATGCACACGTTTACAAATGATGGTTCAAAATTGAAGCTTTCAACTGTTTTGGATTAAGAATTTGTTAAAAAATTATGTGTCTAGTAGTGCAATATATAGTTTTCATACTAAAACTTTAATCAATTAAGGCCACTATTTGTTGCATATTAGTTTCTCATTTTCCCACTCACATTTTTGCCCAACTATTCCAGCCCAATTCAAGTTTTATTATTATTATTACATGTATTATTATTATTATTATTATTATTAATGTTATTATTATTAACACAACCATGAGGAAACCTCGGCTCAGAAATCACAGAGGAGCTTGGGTGTCATTTGGTGTGGTCATGTTTTTTCATGTGCATGTCATACTGTATGCCTGTATTTTTAACATACTGCAGTACTTAGTTCTGCTTTTCAATGTACTGTACTGCCCCAATAATGGGTTAATGGTAATGGCTGCCCTCCCGCATAACATGAAATTCATTACTTAATCCTGGGGGTATTCACATATGCTGAAAAAATTAAGAAACATGTACATGGACTGAGATGTGCTGTGTAGGCTTGTAGCAACTACATACAAACTTTATCCTACCAGTGTCAGCACATTTCTCAATAAAGAGGTTATAATAATCATAGTGATGAAATCACACTTTAATTAGAGGTGCTACATATATTGTTACCACATTTTAGTTAAAATATCTAGTGTGGAAAGATTATTAGATCTTTATTCAAGAATTTTCACACCATAGAGCTTTTTCTTTAAAAATTGAAAACTAAAAAGGTTTCCATAATTTAAGTTATACCTGTACTTATAACTGGACTTAAGTATGTAACTTGTTATATGATAGACTGGAGTATCACTTCTATCTGTCAGGGACTGATCATTTTATTTATTAATATGTGATTATAACTGGGTCAGGTAAAATTGAACCGGGTTAAAAATGCCGGGTTCCAAATTACTTGTTGCTTGATTGCCCCGGAACAACCAAAGTTTTACTTGGGCAAATAGATTTTGGCTTTTGGTTAATCATGGAGAGATTTTAATAGCTCATGAATTAACCACCCAATGCTAAATATCAAGAAAAAAGAAATGACTCAGTCAGGCATATGAATAAAAAATATGCAGTGCCTACTGTATTTGCATATGTTGCACAATAAAATACATTTTAAACAGTTCTATTTAGTGAAAGATAAGATTTTGGTCAACCAACAAAGAATTCTATTACAGCCTCACATTACCTACAGTATCATTTGTTTGCTGGTCTTAATTTTTCCAGTTTGCAGGCTGCAATTTAGACCTGCCATACGTATTTACCACTAACGCTTTTATCTGTGCTTCCCACTTAAGTTAAACCTTTATTTTAATATTACTTTTGACTTTTTGTAATGTTAAGATGATGAGCAACTTGACAGGTGGCTGTGGAAGTGGTCCAGCTTTACCCCTGGTCTTATGGTGTCTGGTTGTGGAAGGCAAATCCTGTGTATGTTCAAGAAAAGCAAAATGTTTGAAGCTGTTGTGACATTATTGGCAATATTCTAGTAATTGGATTTGGCATACACTGTACTGACCTGTATTTTCAAACATGGGATGTTGCTGTGAAAGTTGCAAGACCTAATCTTTGGTGACAAGTGTCATCCTGGTGTGATTTCCAATTGGATGTTACCAAAACCCTAAATGACTTGCAAAAGTATTGCTCTAGTGGAGAATGTTAGAACATTCGTATGTATAATGTCTGCATGTTTTTTATATAATTTATAATGTTAATATTCTTAAATTTAACTTTCTGTAGACATGTTTCGGTAAACTTATGCCAGTACAAGATATGAAAGAATTATTTTGATAAATATTTAAATAATTATTCTTATATTCTATTGAAGATGGCATAAGTTCCCAAAACATGTCTACATTAAAAAAAATTGTCATTTACTTGAAGTATATAGTAACTTTAGTGCTCTTAAGAACACATGGAAATAACTAATAAATAATGCAACTCAGTACATGTACATTTAATTTTTTCTTAAAATAAGAATTTTCTTGTTTCTTAAAACAAGAATCCGTTCTAGAATCAGTGCTAGAAAATTTTACTTACTTGCACACTATTTTTACTCATTTTAAGTAAAAATGTTCTTTATGAAATTCTAGTCTAGAATAATATTCTTACTATACTGACAAGAATTATTTTGCTTGTTTTAAGCAATATGTTACTTAAAACAAGTAATTTTTTGCTTGAAACAAGAATTGCACGAGAATATTATTTCTTATTTTAAGTAAAATTATTCTCGAAAAATTCTAGGTAAGAATAATATTCTTGACAAGATTCTTGACAAGATTCTTGGTAAGAATATTATTCTTACTATACTGACAAGAACAATCTTACTTGTTTTAAGCAATTGTTTGCTTAAAACAAGTATTTTTTTTCTTAAAATAAGAATCAGGATTTTGCTGTGTAGATCAATAGGTATAGCTATTTATTTACAATACATGAAATAGTTATTAAGATGAAGGTGTTGATTTTTACGGAGGGAGGAAAACCGGAGAACCCGGCGAAAAACCCTCAAAGCACAGGAGAGACCAACTAAACTCTACTCGCATGAGTCGCAAGTTCGAGAACGGGGTTATTCCCAGACGGTCACCCATCCAAGTACTAACCCCGTCTAACTGGGCTTAACTATTGGTGAGAGGCAGCGCCCTAACAGCACACGCCACCCGTGCTCTCCTTAGTAAAATATTCGCAAAGTAAAATTTTCGTAAAATATTAAGTACATTAGCAAACAATCAAGGAACTTACCTTAAAAATATTCACGAAGAAATCGCCGCCATTGAAATTTACATCAAAATACTACCATAACGCACCGGGCACCGCCGCTTCATTCCCCCCTGGTGAGAACCGTAGTGAGAACCGTTGTGCATGAGAACCGTGGAACAGAACAGACGCACAACAGGGGGCCATTTTGACTATTGAATATCATATTTCCTTACTGAATTTTGCACAGAAATAGTTTATTTAGTCTTCTATAACATTGCTTTAGCTTTCTTAGCTTTAAAGTACGCGGCTCCTAAGTTGGCTGTAACGGCAGTTTTTTAATATAAAGAAATTAGCTTTTCAGACAATCAGTGACAAAATACCTTTGGACAGCTTGCATTTTTGGTACTTACCTAATATTTCTTTCAATTATTTTGGTAGTAAAGTATGTCCCTGATTCCCTCCCTCCCCCTATTCAATGTTGAATTGAAAGTAAGGAACTCAGTGAAGGTTGAAACGAACGCCTAAAGAGTCACCAACATTGAACAGGGGGGTTGGGGGATCCTTGGAGTGGAGAATATTGTCCTTTAGGTTGAAGTGTCCCAACACTTTGGTCACTGATTGTAGTTACAGCTAATATCTTCGAGATGATTATCTTTGATAATGGCCTCTATAAGATATCATGGAAGGATCAAATCGAAACGGTACGGTAAAATGCTAACAAATTGCTTGGGATGATACGACGATCAACATTATATATAAAGATGACAGATACCTGTGCTAGAAGATCTCTTTATTTACAGCTTGCTTTTGTCTCTCAAGTATGGTGCCCTTAGTCCGTTGAACTGATCAATGACATTGAGAACGTGCAGCGAAGAGCGACCAAATTTCGGATTGGACCTAGTTTTACTTTACAAAATTATACACAACCAAACTTTAATTGATGCATATGCTCGTCCATCATTAGCACGGCCTGGAAATACTAGAAGCTCGTCAGTCAACGATACTATTAAACTCCAAGTGCCATTTTCTAAATTTTTTTTTTGAATTTATTAAATTTGCCACTTAACGTGTGGCAGGAGAAAGGAACAGAACTTTCGTCCCAATTGACACCAAACTCCTATGTGTAGACAACTAAGACCTAGGTGTTGATTTTAGGGAGGGAGGAAAACCGGAGAACCCGGCGAAAAACCCTCGGAGCACAGGAGAGACCAACTAAACTCTACGACTCACATAAGTCCCAAGCTGGCGGACGACGCGGTTATTCCCAAACGGTCACCCATCCAAGTACTAACCCCATCCAATCGGGCTTAACTATTGGTGAGAGGCAGCGCCCTAACAACACACGCCACCCGTGCTGTTTCTCTCCAGACATCTTTTTCCATAAGAGCTTCTATAGCTTGGAACATTTTAACTAAAAAACTTGGTCATGCTAACATTACTTTATACGCTTTCAAATAAAAGAAAAATAATCATCTTTTTTTCCTAGCTAACGATTAACGATTTTTCACAAATCTAGCCAAGTTAAAATTATACAACCCGCTGTACTAACTCGAAAAAATTAAGGCGACGTTTTAGCAGCTAAGCATCATTCTGCCATATAATTGTTCTTTATTCGTTAACAAATCATATATAATTTCGTTTCTAAATCGGTTTCCACGTATTTTTTTTATCGGCATATGTTTTAACCATATGAAATATGTTGAACGCGGTCTGTTATCGTTTTTCTAACACGCATTTCAAACTGTACAAACTTCTTACCCCCATCTTGCCGTGTTTTTTTGTTGTGTTTCGAACCAGGGTAACTTTCGGCATGTTTTTTAAAACCGTGCAAGTGTAAATTAAGGTGATTTATCCTGTACTTAACTGACGATATTTTGACGTAAGCAGAAAAACTACCATTATATGGTTCTGTAGTTCGGTTCTCAGTCACCAAATAAAAATATTAAACAGTGTCATAAACGACTTAACAAGGTATCTTTGCCTTCCTAAGTTTCCCCGCCTTTTTTGTCAAAGATTGAAGGTACAGTACGTACGTTGCGAAGCGCTCGGTCAACTTCTGGAGGGAAACTGAGACACTTATCGATCTGCTTCACAAGCTCGATAATGTGGCTACAGAATCGAAATTTTTATTTGCCTTTCCCACTACAACCTTCTATCGAGCACAAATAGAGTTCGCTGCTCCTGTCCATTCACTGACGAAGAAACTACATGCACAGGAGGGCTAGCAGACTGTCCACAGCGGCTGCTTCAAGTACTTCAATATTTCAGCAAAAGATAATCAGCTTATAAGAGACAACAATCTCGAAGAGAAGCAGATTCTTGCATGATGGGAAAGCAAGACAACTTTGCCTCAATTGACATCATCTACATCGCGCGAAAATATCGAAGGAAGTTCGTCAAGCTCATCGGCTATAACCAGTCGTCGTCAGCCACACGCAAGAAATTCTCCGTCAGCTTTGGGCTTTAAATGCACGTTTCAAGGATGTTGGACGCATTTGTTTAAGCAAAGGTGGACTCCAAAATCATCGACGAACGCATGAAACATTGTTTCGGTCTCTCTCGACAGCCATTATTTACTTTGCATTATTTTTTGCAAGAAAAGTACAAGTCTGAACTGCCTGTGCTCTATCTTTTCTTTCATATCAATACATGTTTAGAGAAGCGTCAAGGTTTGTTCGACAGCCTAAGCAAACAAATATACAGACTAAGTCTCCAATAGGTTTATGAAGAAATAGATCTTAGCAATTATGGCCGAATTATCGTCTATTTAACCCTAGCGTATAGAGTAAACAACCCCCTGGAGGAAGAATCGATTTGAGAAGCCGTAAGAAGAACGATCAGTGATTATTTTAGTGATTTTAATTATTACTTTTATTCGATATCTGCATATTCCTACGTGTAAAAACTCATTAAATTCATTAGCAATTTTAACAAAAGGGCAAGTCTGGACGTAGGCAAAGAAATCCTAATTAATATGCTATAGTAGTCATAGAAAAGATCACGGCGTCGTCGTTTTGCTTGGTGCATCATTCGCTTACGGTTCGTCGTCAGATCGCTAAAATGGAACGTCGGTCCATGATAAGCCTGCATCTATTATAACTCAACAACAAAGAATGGTTTGTTCTGGTATACTGCGGACAAAAGCCTAGCTGTGGGTTTTTCTGCTCTCGGAAGAAGATTGCTATACATGTTTGAGAAAGCCGTAAACATTTTTTTTTGCTTTCGAGAACATTCATGCTTTCTAATGTTTTCGCAAAAAGCTGCCATCCAGCAGGGTTGGAGTTCTTTTGTTGACGTAGAGAAACGTTGACCAAGCAGACAACCTTCGTACCAGGAATGGGTCGTCCTTTAAGCTGGATTTCCACTTGGCGAGAAATGTCGCGCTAAGCGACATTTTCTTTTGTCTCGTAAGCTCTCGGGTGGAACTAATTAGCCAAGACAAAAGAAAAAAGTCGAGTCGGTCGCCTAGTGGAAAATAGCCTTTAAACAGCATCTGTCCTTGATCGGTCCATCCTATGAGAGGGCTTTATTCGCTTTAAGTTTCTTAACCAATTGTCGAGTTCTTGATTTCATTGTTACAGGTACACTTTCTAAAATGTCATTTTCTATCTCTCCGGGCCACTCAGAGGGTTCTGTTTCAACAGTCTCTTCTGTATTCGCCAATTCTTCAAGTTTGTTGTCGTCAGTGGATGGCGTGGTTGGTATGACGTTTACACGTACAGGTGTACTCATTCCTTTATCGTAATAATTCAGATCAGTAACGTTGAAGCGTCTGGTCGTACATTTTTTACTTTCTCGTCTTGTGTCATATCTTGACGTTTAAAAAGATTTTGCATTTCTGAGTCCATTATTTGGTTAAAAAGCTTGCCAGTTGTTCAAGTACAGGAACAACGAGAAACGGTAGAAAAGCTTCACCTTCTTGTAGAATAACTTTCTTCCTTTGTGTTATACTGGATTAAGTTTATCATATGATGGTTATAAGGGGCTTAAAACAACTAGCGGCTAGTTTCTTTGTTTGTTGTTTGGAGTAATCTTAATTATTGTCTCTAATTATAATAAATGGTCATCGGCAGCCTTTATGATTGCGTTTCGCGGTTGAGAGTTATACTTTGCCAATATATACTTTTAAAACGTCGTAGTTTCTTCTTATATATAAGCAGACATCAGTTGTCAAATGATCGCACTGTCACTGAACAACCTCTTTTATACTCTGAGCTGATACACGTAATGAGGATATCTGTCGGAAAGATCCCCGATCTTAGTCGAATTTCATCGAGACATGTCGATGAGATCGACAAGCAGGTAGGGATGCAGGAATGCAGAATAATATTTTGGGCTCGCTTTTTGGAAATTTGCATATGTAACTATATAGGCGTATAGGCCTCATTCAAGATGAATGCCTTTGTGATTATCTTATAATAATCTCACCTAACCCAAACATAAACCCAAACGCTAGTCAGAATAAACCGAGTTTACCTTCATTGCCTCGAGTTGTTAGACTAGCGGCTAATTTCTTTTCAAGACATTCTGAAAAGTGCCATAATTTGTACTTTTAATGATTTTGTCTTGTAACAGGAGGCACGGGTGGTGTGTGCTGTATGGGCGCTGCCTCTCACCGCTGTAGTTCAGCCCAGTTGGACGGGGTTAGTACTTGGATGGGTGACCGTCTGGGAATAATCCCGTTCTCGAACTTGAATTCCATGTGAGTAGAGTTTAGTTGGTCTCTCCTCTGCTTCGAGGGTTTTTCGCAGGGTTCTGCGGTTTTCCTCCCTCCGTAAAATCAACACTTAGGTCTTAGCTTGTGTCGTGCACTTTAACATGAGCCTCTGGCTCGGATGATTCGGCGACCACATCCTGTGACTACGACGTTAAATAGATCATTACTCGACACTGTTTTCTTCAGAGCGGCTCATTAAAATTTTGGCCACCAGTGTAAATGCCCCCCACCCCCACCCGATTAAAATAAGAACATCTCATTCGTTTTTGTATAAATAACCTTTTCTGTTACATCCTACTCTACATAATTCAAATTTCAAAATTATATCATTTTAAAGGTGTGCGTATCATAGGGTCAGAAAATACTGGACGCGTAGAAGTATTTTACAATGGAACGTGGGGAACAATATGCGATGATGGGTGGGATATAAATGACGCTCGCGTTGTTTGCAGACAACTTGGTTTTACTGACGCTGAGGCTGCTTATCAAGGATCTTCAGTTGTTTCTGGAACAGAGCAGATTTGGTTGAACAATGTTCAATGTTCTGGTACGGAGTCGTCGATATTTGAGTGTGCACACAAAGGCTGGGGAAAGCACAATTGTGACCATGGGAAAAATGCTGGAGTTCGTTGCTCTGGGCAAGGTTAGCACAATATAATTTTTTAAATGAAGCAGTAATTAATCGTCACTCAATAAGCAGTAATTATTATATGGCACAAGTTACTTCCGTTGAAATCGTGTGTTCTCATTGGCCGAGACGTGTCACGTGCCGGTCGATTATTTTCCGTAATCGACCGGTCGATTACGGATATTGTCAGCCATGTTGTTTGCAACTAAACAACGAAAGAAAACCGCAAGAATTTTGTGAATTCAACAACCTGAGGACTAAATTATGTATGATTGGGACGAGAGCAATCTGGAAGCGAGTTTAGGAGTCCGAAAGCGATGACAACAAAAGCAACAACATTGAAAACGATGAGTTTATGTCACACGCTCGAGGTCACACTAAACTGACTAAAGTACGTATCATGACAAGGTATAAATTAAGGTTTGTTGTTTCAAAATGCCATATAATAAACTTTTTATTAACCTCGCTTGCTCGGTCTTTACAGAGAATTATCAGACCTCGGTCTTTGTGTACAAACCTCGCCCTACGGGCTCGGTCTGTACCAAAAAGACCTCGGTCCGATATTTCTCTGTAAAGACCTCGCGTTCGGTTAATAAGAAGTTATTAATCGTCACGCAATAAGCAGTAATTAATCGTCACTCATCAATGACAGTTTGGTTATGAATAAACAGTAATTAATCGATTTCGGCTAAAAGGGTGCAGTCCTTTCGCAGCTTTTCCAAAATATTTCGTAAAATGTGTTTTTTTTCTCAAAAAGCTAGGCGGTAAACCAGATTTCTGATTAGGATTAGGGTTAATGTTGTGGTTAGGATATCGATAAGATTGCTAAAATCTGAAGCTCAACGACAAAATTGGAAAAAACAAATTTGACGACATATTTTGGAAAAAACGCGAAAGGACTGGACGGGTCCTTTCGAGTCATCCTTTTTAACCTCGACCTAATTAATCGTCACAAGTCAATTTGGTTAGCCTGCAAAGTCAGGGCTCTTCAAATACGCCCATTTTTGAAATATCTAAGTGTTTTCAAAACTCGTCAAATTATAACCAATCAAAAGTGTCGGTGCCAATTCGATTATGTAAACAATAAGGGTAGTATATCCGGTGACACGGCGGCGATAATAGGGACCTTATACGAAGTATGACGGCAACTTCAACGACGACGTCTTCTAAACAAAATAATTCTAGTTGTGGAACAAAGAGAATGGATAGTTTTTAGTCCCTAGAGTAATCTGAACAGCGTCCTCGTTCTTTTTACGCCACTTTCAGCATTTTCACGTCTTCAGGACGACGTCAACAGCCAAATGACGAGAACTGTTGTTTAAGATAGACCTCAATACAAACACTACAATCTTTTTAGCAGTACTGCGGCGTTTTGAAAGTCATTAAACTATCTTCAAATATCAAATATAATAGTCAGTTAGCTGTGACTTTTTTTAATTATAAAGTTTATGATGCTTTTTAACCGCCGTCGTCGTCCTAGCACCGTGAGGTCCCTAATAATGAAACAGCAACGCTTAGCCTCAAGTTCGCTAAATGTCAGTTTTCATGCTTTTAAAACCTTTGCCAAAACTGTGGCATTTATTTTTTATGGTAGTAGTACGGCTTTAACTTATTGCCACATAGCAAAAACAATAAAATCGTGCTGTGTTAAAGATGTAGACATTTGAGGCAAGCAGCTAGCTATTATTGGCTAAAATTATAATCAGATCAATATGTTTACTTTGGTTAGCCAATGGAATTTTGCATACATTATATTCAGTAGCAGGCGCGGCGCTCTAGCGCCTTTCGCCATTCTCTAGAGCGGCGGTTTGCAGGCTACAATTTGGTGTAAAAGATGTAAAAAACTAATTATTAATATTCACGAGAAATCGTCCAAGTCATCTGCTCTTTATATTTACTGAAGAAGTGGGAGATGTAAATTTCTCTTTGTGCATATCGCAAAAAAACTTGTTTTAAAGTGCACCTAACCCCAAAAAATTTTTTTACACAAAATATATTGCATTTTTTGGAGATTTTTGCCACAAAAATTTTTCGATTTGGATAAATCCTCGATTTTCTGTGCCCTGTTGAAGACAGTACACGTTTGGTCTACGACCGCGCGAAGGGAATCTGGGGAGAGCGAGGGTCGTGACGTAGATTCCGGAACGCCTTCAGCCAGCGAAGTCAACCTCGTACCCAGGGTCTTATCTCCGCTCCCCCGCCCCCGCCCACCGCTGCGAAAAGACCCTGGTCTGGGCTGGTCACGTGTATCCCATATTCTGGGATATTTTTCAACTTTGTCGTTAGGGAGGGGTTAGAGAACTTAGGATTTGTCGTCATTGTACGCGGAGACTATCGAGACTGGTGGAGGCAAGTCGCAAGAGAATCTTAAAATAAACACCGATATATGCCGACGATAATATAATATACCGACGAAAAAACATTGGCAAAACATTTGGTTAAAGACCCTCAGACACTTCGCTGTTCCGTAAGGCCAAGAAACGGCAAGGCGCTTCGCAACAGTACCGCAACACTTTACTGAAAAGTTGTCAGTGATTGTGAATATTTTTCCTATATCTTTCTGAACTTCCGACGAACAGCGAATTTGAGGGGATTCTCTTCCTCGAAATGAATGTTTACTTCATCAGTTACGACGCCAAGCTGTTACGCCTGTCGCCTGCCGTTTGCCAAAAGAGAGGATTTGGAATGTCATCATTATTGTGAATAAATATATGGAAATCTGAAAGTCCTTGTGATTTAACATCGCCAAGATCGCCAAAACTCGACCTATAGCTTTCAACAAAAGGTTAGTGACATATTTTATTATTGTTTTAAAAGTGGTTTAAATTTGTAACGCAACAATTATATGTGAATGCAGCGGAAGCAAATAATAATACCGCATGCAATCATGATCAGAGCTGAAAATTGATTCCTGTTTGGGAAGTGATGCCGTCATGTTCATCAAGAAAACACTGAACCTTTTAACAACATATTAATATCACTAGTAGTCTATATCAATTCCCCTTTGACTAAAAAAACAACAAGGTTTTTAATATGAATCGAAGTCACTCACTAATGAACCTATTGTTGAACGTTGTTTTTATTGCGTTGTTCTTTTATACACTTGTTGTTTAAGAATAGATATAATTGCGCCGTGAGTGCATAAAGCAGTCAGAATAATAAAAAAGTGCTCAACATGTTGTCAAAAATCATTAAATGTTGAATAATATAGCAATCACATAACTACCGAGTATCGAACAATATTTAGTAAACTGTTTACTTCATAAATATACATCAAAGCCCAAGGTGTCCGTACATTTCGATTGAAACTTTGCTCTAGTCACTTTAACACATTCTTCTATTCCTTATAATACCTACTGTGTTCGTAATTTACCAATACTCTCATTGTTATTTAGGTGTAATTTCGTCTGGTTTAATTCTGCAACTACAACAGATCTAGAATGCAAACAATCAATTCAAGTGCGGTGCAACAAACATTGTTCTTTGAAAACGGTTTTAAAACCAAGAGGGTTTGGTGAAGCAAACTTCAAATAACACATTGGAAGGTGCTATATATAAATCAACCAATAAAAGAAATTAACATTTCAAACATTGTCTCTGTGTGATTATTCCGCGGTCTCCTTTATAGTTCCTACAAAAGTACAAATCCTACTAGCCCACTCCCAGTAAGTCTGCGTGACACGTGACCAGCCCAGACCAGGGTCTTTTCGCAGCGGTGGGCGGGGGCGGAGGAGCGGAGATAAGACCCTGGGTACGAGGTTGCCAGCGAAGTATGGTTTCTGTCAATCTCGTCCCCAGAGCCAAATCCCTCGCACGCGAGGGGAATAAAGGCTCTGGGACAATCGATTTGAAACTTGACTCTGATTGGCTAAACGTTCGACGCCTACTGCGCTGCGCAGATAATTTCACACCCATGCTCCCAGCGCGGTCTTCATGTCTTGCTGTTGTTTTCGTGAGGAGTGAAGAAGAATACATGTTTATTTGGGACTAAAATCTGACAAAATGTGCGACAAGAGACAAGAAATACTTTTTTGCCTTTGTAATATGTTTGGAATTCCGAATTCGAGTTTCCATCCGAGAAAAAGAACGTTTGGGTATGACAGATATGGCACCGATTTCCACATTGTCGATTGTTCGTGGCGAAATATACAGATTTCACATTCCCGTGCTTGTATGTACAAAAATAAATATCATTGGGAGTGAAACTTTATTGATAACGTTGGAATATTGTCATGACTATTTGAATAATAACTTTAATAGATCAATTCATAATTATTTGAGTTTACCGGTTTATAAAAGGTACATGTAAGACTTATATGACTTTCTATGTTATGTATCCTCTGATTTTAACAAAAATATATTATTTTATCAATATGACACTGTCGTTTATAGCTTTTATATATGTAAGATTACTATTCCTTAATTGGCAGCCAAGAACAGCCAAGAAGGCATTGCTTTCTTAAAATTATGTGACAATCTATATAGTGGTCTGAAGTTAATTAGAAAAGTGCATTATTTTACATGGTTATATCCAAATGGTTAAGCATTAGTTGCCAAATTACACCGTCCTGTTTTAGACAGGGACTGCAGTAGATGTTTTTGAGTGTGGGCATGCTTGAATTTTTAGACTTCCTGCAAACCATTTTCAGGCTCATTTGCAGTCTGGGTAGGAACACACTAATAAAGCTCCTAGATAAACCTTTTATGTCCTAACTTAAGACAATATTACGTGAACAAACATATACTTGCATCAGTTCAACGTTTTGTCAGACTGTTTGAGCCTTTTTAATAGGCCATTTTCAAAATCACATATGGTTCATACATATATTATAAGGACAAAATGTTTAATATGGCATCAATCTCATTGAGAAAGTGATGTAGGATCAGTTTATCATGCTTTGCCCATACAGCTGTTGTTTACTCAAATCGTAAAGCATTTCCCCCCCAATATCGATGGCATTATAAAATGTTGTCCTTCCAGAATAATATATGAAAATGGCCTGTTGGACATGTCTAATAGGTATACAGCTGTATATCATGCATATACCTGCATGGTAGTTTCTTAGCTTTCATTTCAATCCCATTGTTATAATGTATTAGGTTAAGTTAGTTAAAAATTTTGTGGGGGTGAAAACGGTTTGTCACCCCCACATGGGACACGCTTCCACCACCCCTGCTCATGTCATTTAATGATACTGAGAGATGGTATAATTGTAACTTAGGCATTTAGGCATTCATTCATGAAGTGAACAGTCAGTAATGGTTACAAATCGAATTATAGTAAGGTTTAATGCTGCTGAAAATATCACGTTAGAAACTACTACTTAATATTTTCAGCAGTACTCAAACCTTACTATATTTCGATTTGTATTTCAACACTGCTAGCTACGCAGCACCATTACTTTATTTCAGTGATGGTTACAGGTCAGGTTTTTTATTGTTATTGTTTTTTATGGCACCTGGTGGCATAACAAGACATGAAACAGAGAGTTAGAGGGCCCCAACTCCTAAGGGCCCTCCAATCTATGATCTGAATTGTGACAATTGAAATTAATTAGTGGAAATGTATCCCATGAAAATGTTTTTTCAGGTGTGTTACTGTGTAAAATTACCAATGCCTGTAATTATAATAAACACTAAATGACTTAAAAAAGCTAGTGGTGTGTTGGCATAGTACTGTTACTGTTTGAGTCATTAATATTTCATGGTCCAAGTTCTCATCAGCAGTATTTACCACCAAACTAGTAGGTACGTTACAGTATGAATTCGTGTTAGAGCCACATGACATTCAGATGGTATATATTTGTTCTGTGTAGCAAAATTGGAAAAAAATAAATTTTTCAATTTTAAATACAGTAAAAGTCCACTGAGTTGGTAAATTTTGATCTTCGGGCTCTAACCTAAGGCCAAAAAAAAAAGTCTTCTGTTTCTGGTCAGCGCATGTGTCTTCTTTTTCTTGCATGTCGATACATTTTTTAACATTTTTAATATTAATTTACTACAAATGACACCAGCGGATATTAAATATTTGATTGGTCTATTCTCAACAAATGTTTCCTATGAAAACCGCTGGTATGTTTGCAGGCACTGATTGAAGGCTTCATATTTCAATCATGTGTTCATGCTACATGTACATGTTCAGTATACCATGTGACAAGTATATTATAAGAATACTCAACATGTTTCAGATGTCTGTTCAATCAAGGTTTGCCTTTGGGGGGGGGGGGGAGGGGGGGGAGGCCAAAAAGAAACAAACCCCACGTCGATTTTGGGCATGTGCCCTGACCAGAAACAGAATACTTTTTTTGGGCCTAATTTACCTTCAAAGTCTTGAAATAGATAGAAAATAATAATAATACATATGATAATAATAACACTGTATTTAACCAGGGTAACTAGAATTACAAGTGTAATTTTCATCTAGGCCCTAAATCTAATACATGTAATAACATCTCAAGTCTAATAAGCAAATCTCAGTGACTCCTAGTAGCAGTGGTGGCACTACGGGTGTGCAAACTGTGAACCGCACTGGGGCCCTGCCCATCAGCCCATCCAAACCCCAAACTATTAACAGACTGCACAGGTTGTCACTCAGATTTTACTCAAAAGTGCTCTCAAAATGCTCTGGACCCCCTACATATGTTGTCAGATATACATGTTTGTACATATAGAAATTTTATTTTGTTTACATGTTATCCTAGAAGTTCCTCCTCTCAAAATTCTAAATTTCTTGTTATACTAGAAGCAACTCAGTCTTGCTGATGCTGTGCACATTGAGCTATTATAGTTTAATAATAATATACTGTTGGATGGTGTCACACATCAAATGTCATCATCCATCTGTCCAAGTATACACCATAACATCCATTGTACCATACACTAATGTCTTTGGTGCATTTATTTTCTTCTGTCTAAGTTCATCAGCAAGTTGGGTTAGGATCTGGTGTGGCTTGTTTTCTCCTGTGTTTGGCTGACTTGCCACAGCAAAATATATATTTCACCGCTCTGGGTTTACTTCAATAATGTTTGCATTGATAATTAGTAAGCCCTAAAGACTCACACTCTCATTTTCTCTGGTTTGGGTTGCTGTTGCAGTTAAGGCCAATTTAAATTAATCAGGAAATCTTGTAGTAAGCAAGCCCAGTTTCCCATAAGCATGGTGAAAATCTTTCCTAAAAGACCAAATATTAATACACATCAAATCAAATGAGTTTAAATAAACAAATATATACTAAAATTAGAACCATACATATATTTTGGCTTGGTTTTAAAATTTATTATTTCACACTGGAATTAACTATATGAACGGAACTTTGGACCAGATTAGGTTAGCATTTAATAAGCCAGACAATTAACCCACTATAACATACCTAACCACACTACCGCGGTAATATTTCAAAAACAAGCATTTATGAGAAAAGCATACCTTCATATTGTCGACAAATAATTCTGGATGGGCAAAAATTAGTTGATACTTCAACAGCAGATCATACAGTCGAAGTGGTACCACCATATTAAGGAACATCTGCGTTGACTCTCCCCTTTCAGAAAATCGTACACGAAAGGCAATAGTTGAAAAATTAAGGATTTACCAAAGCCAGTTGGCAGCAAGCACATCTCGGGAGTTACAATTCAAATGCCAGTTCAACATACCAGTTTAAATGCCAGTTGTTAATTAAATGCCAGTTCACGCGAATAGCGTCCTCCGCTGAGGCTTCACTTTTAAGCCGCTTTTCCCAATTTTTTCCCAAAGAAAAATCAATGGCAGCATCCAGCGAGCAATTATCGTCTCCTCCACCGTCTGTCGTAATGAATTAAAGTAATATTTTCGCCAATATTCTGAAAACCTCTCCAAGAGTGCTGAGCCGTGAGTTGCAATCAATTTTCGACCGCGTAATAGGTTCTAGAAGAGGCTAGGTACGAAATAACTACTGCGCAGGTCACGGGACACCCAAAAATTGGGTGTCTCAAATCGATTTGCCCAGAGCCATTCAACTTGCCCGCGCGGCCGGGCATATTTGGCTCTGGGAACGAGATTGGGTTTCTGTTGACCTCTTGGCCTTTTTCGTGAAATTGCTCTTCGTTTACCTCTCGAAAGCCATCAAGATTTTTTTGGAGTTTTAAGTATGTCTTCAACTTCATCGTGTTCGGAGTCTACTGTTGATTCGGACCATTCGGAACTGAATTCTTCTTCAGAATACGAGGTAGAAGCCGAACCGGATTATGAAGACGTTTATACTCAGAATCGCGAAGAATCTCCTATATCTTCGTCCGATGAAGAAGCTGCGGTTTTATATGCCGACGATCCAATAGCTGACGCAGAATGGACTGCTAGATATGAAGAGGAGATAGGGGCAACCGAAGAGTTAGAACGAAGCTAAAGGACCGTTTGGATAGAATCGTGGAACTAAATGAATGGTAAGGACGCACACTGGCGCGCGTGTTTACGATTTGTTTTGCAATTTTGAAGTGAGTCCCGTTGGCTGTTTATTTTACTTATTTTTTAAAAGTTGTTGACTGGACCTTAATTATATTTTTTAGGTGTAAATGTGGAAATTGTAGTGTCGGATCACTACAAAACGTCTCAGAATGTTATTGCTGTAGTGAACTGGAAGGCTGTTTAGAGTCAATAAAGAGTGGTCTTGTCTTACAAGATCTTCTCCAAGGTGAAAAGTTAACCTGTATAACAGAACACCCTGGATTTAATCCCGTTTGCCTACAGAAATGGAGTCTTAGGTTGGCTTCATGGAAGTACAAAACCAAAGGCAAACACAGGTATAAGCAAACAGGAACTGAAGAAAGGTAAGTCAGTGTTATCTTTATTTTTACCCGCACCCCCCTGTTGAGGAATCTTTTTTTTTACCACCCCCTTTGGAATTTCTGCTATTTTCTGATATAAATTTACCCACCCCCTGGAAATTCCAAGTAGACTCAACCCTCTCCCTTGGAAATTCCAACTGGATACCTCAAAAACACCCCTCCCCTTTGGAATTTCCAAGGTTCCTCAACAGGGGGGTGCGGATAAAAGTTGGAATAGCCCATTAGTTCATTGTTGATCAGTCTTATAGGGCCCTTTTTCTGCAGTTGGTTTGGCTTTACAAAGATACAGGGACCAGTTTTTGTAAAACAGATGAAAAAATAGAAATTGCAGAGCCATATTGTAATTATTTAAGCATTTATATTATTTTGTTTATAATGATGACCATTTTACCAAGGGTTTATAAGCACATTTTAAAAATACTTTATGAATTTTTTAAGTTCTCTGAATCTCTTAAACCATTTTTTTAAGTTCTCTGAATTGGTACAGTGGACTGCCTGGTAGTTAATATTTTGTTGGTTAATTTTGGCACACCATGGTGGAAAAGCCCACTTTAAATATAGGATTATGTATTGCTTTGATGGAATCAGTGACAAATACAAGTTTTAAATATATGTACTATAGTGGACTGATATTAACCAATAAAATAAATATATGTACTAGCTGAATATAGTTCTTTTGTCAGTTCTTATAAAAACATTCACAGGTCTGGCTAGCCATGGTTACTTTAGCATACTTTTAGACTGACAGTGTACTAAGACTTTGAGCAGGATGATTTTACTAATACCCCCTGCTTGTTGCCTTATTTTTAACATATTTTCAATGTTACAGTACTTGTGATGCACAACCTAAATTTGTAGCACAAACTCTGCATGTGCTAATCGAGAAATTAAATTGCATTTAATGGTAACTCATCAGTGATATTTTGTCAAATCTCTTTTTGTACAGTTTCTAATTACAAAGTGTTTCTTATCGGGAATTTTCAAGACTAGTGTATGGTGTACTAGGGAGCAAAAGAATTCCTTTGCCTGCATGTGCCTATACAGCAATCAGAAAGGAATTTCCAGTCAACAAGGATGAGACTTACACAGGCTTTGACCTTGATGAAGAAAACTAGTCACTGCTATTTTATTTGTTTTACTATTGTAGCTAACTTTACCAATTTCAAAAGCCCATGCATCTAGATCACAGTGACAGGTTGAGTTGTTGAACAAGTTTGAACAACTTACTGCTTGCTAAAAACACAAAATAATGGATACTAAATTAGTAAATTTAATTTTGATTTTAATTTCAACATTGCTGTCTTGAAGCCATCATCAGGAAAATATGCTACTGTTATTGTATGTAGTATGTATGTATGTACATGTATGTATATATGTTATACAAGTGTGACAAAAGCTGTCAAAAACTGTCAAAAATAATTTAAAATAACAAGTTCATTAGATGCTTTAGTGCTGTGGTTTAGATATTTTTCAGTTTTTGACAGCTTTCCTCTCACGTGTAAAAAATATACAGTATAATGATAAAAACAATATAAACAGTAGTTGTACTACATGTAATAGCACAATTTTCTAATGATCACTTCAAGATACTTAAGTGGAAATGTTGAAATTGAAACCAAAATTTTAACATCATTAGGAGTATCCAATATTTTGCATCTTATACAAATACTTAGTGGTAACATAAATACTAGGTACATGTAATGTTGATTTATATCAAAACTCAAAAACCAATGAACTACAAGTGGGAAGTTGTTGAACAAACTGCATCAAATCAACTTGACGATCTTATCAATGTGAGGAAATGAATAGCACCTAACTATTTCAACAGTAATCATTACAGTACATCCTAGTATGTAATATAATACAATTTAACAGTTGGTTTGAAGGTCCAATTAGCTGTACTTTTGTGGATTGGTTGAAACAGAAAGGCGCTACTTCTCCTTTCTATTCCTAGGGCAGTTGACAACATTTTTGTGCCCCTTCATTGGCTGCTTGCACAAGGTACATTTTGGTGGCTGTCTTGCTTTACTTCTCTGACTAGATGTTGCCTCTTCACTTTCCTGAGGCACTAATAAAACAAGAAAAAAATTGTTACTTTTACCTGGAAAAAGTTAGCTTTCCTAAGGATTTCCTCTTGAGTCTCTGTAAAAACAATATATACCTGGTGTAGTTGGAGGGACATCTTTGGTGACTATATTCTTCCTTTGAATTATCTTTTGTAATGCTTCTGCCCTTGGTTGTTTCACCAGCATTGTGTTCATCACAGCAGGGGCATTCTCTTTCAGGTGTTTGGCAGCATCTATCAATTCATCTTTGCTGGCTTTCAAAAATGTTTGAAATATTTCCTCCACATAGTCTAAAAAATTAAATAGAATAAATTTTGGTATTATTCTCTCAATAAGAATCTAAGGCTAAAATGAATTTAAAAGCTTTTTTCTTTGTATTTGTTTGTAAAACAACAATTGAAATTCAATTAGTCTGAACTACTACTACCCCAGCTAGATCTGAGAAAATAGGCAGGGGTGTAACTTGGGTATGAACATAAAGGGGGGATGAGATTTTTCCCCCCGATTAAAAAGGACGTGGCCCATTTTTTGTCCAACTAAAAATGGTGGGAGCAATAGGTAAGTAACCCTACATGTACACTTCCTTAATAAACATACACTTCCTAGTCTGCACTTTACATACATGTAAATAAAGATTTTTGTATTATTCAAGTATAATACAGATCCAAAAAGAATTGCATAGCCAAGAATAGCTAAGAATTGCAATTCGTCAAATATTTTCTTTTAAAATCCTTCTCCAAAATGAGCTGAAAATATTTTTGCCTGACGAATTGTCTTATACATGTACTTTCGAACAAATTGCCTGACAAAGCTAGTCTTCAGACATTGGGGGGGACACCTCTCTACACCCCCTGGTACTTACACCCCCTGGTAGTTACACCCCTGTAAATAGGGCTCGGAAACATTTTTTGAGTATTTGAGCTTGACAAAAAAACTGTCAAATATCTGTTGAGTAGTTTTTTCAGTTCAGAATATATTATTACAGTATTACTAGAAATACATGAATGCAACAACCCCTCGCCCGCTTTTATTAAATGCTTTCTTGAAACACCACCCACCCACCCACCCACCCACCCACCCTGATTAAAATAAGCACACGTGATATACAGCCAATATAAAAATAAACAGATATAAAAACAAATGATAATCCTCAAGATAATTCTATAATTTATGGATAAGATGACTAAACTGATGTAACATATTATTAAATTCTGGTTGTATATACAAAATATGCTTTTAGGGGGTTTCAAAAAGGATTATTTTTAACAACCTTTAAATGGCTTCCCTATGCATACATGTTTTGCAAAGGCAGAATTAAAAGTCAACTCAAAAATCACATTTATAATAGAGTCCGAGATAAAAACAATGCGGTGGAATCGGATTCTATAAAGAAGTATTAAACAGACAACGTTTCAGTCGAAAATTTGGAAATACTGTACAGCCAAAAAAATCGCCAAATCCCATGAGTGATGAGTATTTATTAAAATTGAATTTTTGAAAAAGATAAGATCTATTGAACGTTGTGGGCGACAAACATATGTTGAGCTCTCAACAACCGTACAGTAAAAGGTCTACATAAGCTTATAAAGGTAGTGTTTTAAGTACTGTATAATAAACGAGCAGGAGTGTTTTATCAGATATAAAGACACGAGGCGAAGCCGAGTGTTTTTATATCTGATGAAACACGAACTGCGAGTTTATTATACGGCTTCAAAAACGAACCACTTGGTAAGTTGATTGGCGGAGTTAGTTTGAAAAATAACCTTGTCTAAGCCGAGAAAATCAAAGCTAAAGTTTATGTAAATCAGGAGAAATCTTTATCACATATAAAGATACGGTACGGTCATGATTTTCTTTTGTGTTTTCCTCATGAATTATTAATGAGTTTTTGAAGTTAGCTTATTAGTTAAGCTGATTTATGGTTTGGACGAGCAAGGGGAAAGCACGAAAACGTGAAGCTGTATATTGTTTAATAGGTTAAGCGAAAACTTGAAAATAACAAGAATCCTACCGTTATATTTGACCACGGAGTGAGTGACTGCAGATCGAGTTTTTGTTTATCATACGGCGTTTGGTTTCTTCAAGTTCTCTGGCTTCTCTTCAACAAATATTAAACGGATTGTTTGTATCCTTCTTTTCTTCGTGCTCCATTTCGGTTCGTTTGAATAAACGAAAGAAAAATACTACTTGTTTGAGGAGTTCATAGTTTTCTTCGTTGCTTGACGTCGTACCAAACATATATATAAATATATATATATATATATATATATATATATATATATATATATATATATATATATATAAACTATTTCCCAGATTCCGTCTCCCTCGCTTTTTCTACACGCGTGTAAGGTGGACTACACGCATGTCGAGATTAGCACCCTCACCGGGCTCCGGGCCTTCGGCCCTACGCCCGGGCTCGGGGATAATAACTAGAAATACATGAATGCAACAACCCCTCGCCCGCTTTTATTAAATGCTTTCTTGAAACACCCCCCACCCACCCACCCTGTTTAAAATAAGCACACCTGACATACAGCCAATATAAAAACAAACAGATATAAAAACAAATGATAATCCTCAAGATCATTCTATAATTTATGGATAAGATGACTAAACTGATTTAACATATCAAAGCAAAACTTAGATTTCATTACTAAATTCTGGTTGTACAAAGTATGTTTTTAGGAGGTTTCAAAAGGGATTATTTTTAACAAGCTTTAAGTGGTTTCCCTATGCATACATGTTTTGCAAAGGCAGAATTAAAAGTCAACAGCTCAAAAATTACATTTATAATAGAGTCCGAGATAAAAACAATTCGGTAGAATCGGATTCTTGAAAGCAGTATTAAACAGACAACGTTTCAGTCGAAAATTTGGAAATACAGCCAAAAAATCGCCAAAGCCCATGCCCATGAATGATGAGTATTTAATAATAAAAGTAATGAAGTAATGCCAATGGAAAACATCACGTCTGCATAAGCTTTTAAAGGTAGTGTTTTAAGTTTGGTAGTGATTTAAAGGTAGTGATTTATGGTTTGGACGAGCAAAGGGAAAGCACGAAAACGTGAAGCTGTATATTGTTTAGGTTAAGCGAAAACTTGAAAAATATAACAAGAATCCTACCGTTATATTTGACCACGGAGTGAGTGACTGCAGATCGTGTTTTTGTTTACCATACGGCGTTTAGTTTCTTCAAGTTCTCTGGTTTCTCTTCAAGATATATTAAACGGGTTGTTTGTATCCTTCTTTTCTTCGTGCTCCATTTCGGTTCGTTTAAATGAACGAAAGCAAAATACTATTTGTTTGAGGAGTTCATAGTTTTCTTCGTCGCTAGTCACCAGTGTCCAACTATTATTACCGCGTGACGTCGTACCAAACATATATATATATATATATATATATATATATATATATATATATATATATATATATAAACTATTTCCCAGATTTCGGCTCCCTCGCTTTTTCTACACGCGTGTAAAGTGGACTCCACGCATGTCGAGATTAGCACCCTCACCGGGCTCCGGGCCTTCGGCCCTCCGCCCGGGCTCGGGGATTAATGTCTAATAATTACACAACTTACCAAAATTTAGTTTTGTTCTAACATTTCTGATTGTGGCCTCACCATTCTTGAACTTTGGATACGAAACTTTAATTCTTTCCACTTTATCTTTTTCATGGTACTTAACATCCCTTTGTAGGTTAGAGTTGAAGTGCACAACAGCTAAAATATGCCTGCAAAATTTTTCAAAACATTGGCGACTCGTACAATGTGTGTGGACTACCATATTCATTATAATCCTACAGTAAATGTGTCGGTTATAACATGAAATGTATAACTATGGTAAGACATGGAAACTTACTGTTCCAATGTGGGGCAATAGGTCTAATATTTTTTTAAGTAATTAAGAGAACAATAAATACTGTACATTAAAAATATGAAATTTACTTCTAATGTTGAACAGGATATCTCATTTGTTGGCTTTGTTCACTTGTGATATACATGTACAGTATGTCAGTTGGTCAACCCTCAAAACTTCATACAAGTATTTCTGCACATTGACATGGGCAAAGCTATAATATTTCATATTTATACCTGCAATACATTCCAGTATACGAATATGCCAACATCTTTGGGGCAAAGTGATTTAATACTGAGTGGAAGCCCTCTAAACAGCTTGTTTTGGCTACGGGAGAAGCTTTCTTGATTCCTCTCACTAGTGCACCTTTGGTCAGCTCAGAACATAATCGATCATGCGCCACAGTTCCTGGAAGTAATAAATAGATACAATGTCTTCATTATGTTTACTGAGCTTACTCTATTCAACAAACCTTTTCCTGACATTTCTGTCTTTACATACCCTTTTGTAACCATTTTTTAGGTCCAATGTCTCCATGAGAACATTTGTTGAACAGGGGATCTTCTAAGTCCGAGTGTTCGTTCACAATGTGGCTCATAAAGGCCTTAAACTTGGCCCAAATTACAACACCACTTCCATTGTATGTGGATGTCGCATGCCAGTAGAGGTGATTTTCAAATGGCTTGATCCACTCTGTTATTGCTTCACACCCTTTCCCTTTAGAAATTTTGGAGAGTACTTTACGTATTTCTGTTAAAATTAAGTAAAAACAAGCCTACAGTACTGAATGGAGAATCACATTAATACCACCCCTCCTCAACTATGTTCATCACTGTTGTGAAGCACACTCAGTTATACTGTGAGTCATACATGTACTGTACATGTAGGTACATATCTCTGCTACATTATACAGTCAAACATCCACATTTAAGAACCTAGATTTTTCCAAGACATTAACCTAAAAGGTTGTTAATACAGTATATATTTTTGTGCCTATTGAAGAAATTAATTTATCTCCTTATGTATAAGAAACATAAACTATTGTAGTCTTAAATGATCTATTTCCAATTAAAGTGTTCCGATTTTCAGCCTCCACAGGTTGAATCTTGTATAATCAGGCTTTAAATACCAAACTTTTAGCCCACCTATAGGTGTTTAATTACTAGGTTCTTATATGTGGATGTGTAATGTACTGTATTTCATGGTTACTGTATATAACTTGTAGCAGAAAGTTGTTTTGTTACTAGTCCAGCCTAGTCGTACCTACAATATATGTGGGCACTAGAGCTGTGAAAACATGCATTCAAGCACTCATGATACTTCCTGTACCTCTTCTCTCTAGTATAACACTGTGTACAACACTAGAGTGAAAATTAGTCTTACTTTTCTTTAAATGCTAAATGTCAAAGTAATGAACAATATTCTTCAAGTCCTTTTTCATATGGCTAGCAATAGAGGTGTGCCGGTCAGATATGAATGTTGTGATGGTAAGGTCACACCCAGTCAAGTACTCCATGCAGTGTTGAAAGGCTAGAAATTCCATTGCAGGACTACTTCCTGCTTGGTTTCTCTAGAAAATATAGACATACATAGAGCACAGTCAGTTGCAATGAAACAAAAATTATTTTATGAAGAAGTCTTTTTAACATGACAATCAATGTGGTAATATCCATTGCTACAGAAACCCTGTTAGAGGGAGTGTAACACTGGAAAATTGTAAAAAAAATAGCAGTTACAGGGGTGTAGAAAGTGAAACTGTAGCGGTTTTGGCCACTACACTTTTTGTGCGGTTATTCTTTTTACTTGACAAAAATACAGATGTTTGTCCAACGGTTTCAAGAGAGACCGTACCTCACACATCTTTTAGTTTGAGCTGCTGACTTATAAAATGCTTCCTACACCCCTGAGTTACTGTATATCAAGATACACAAACACAGTTTTTTTTTGTTTGAATTTTTGTATTGTATGTTCTCATCTGTACTATATCAAAGTGTATAATCATGGGAATGCATGGTGCAGCAGAATATGGTATAGGCACAAAATTTAGCACTGTGCCCCATGCTGTCATGTCGACCATCTCCTGCAATAACAACCCCATCACCATGTCCCTTCAGCTTTTCAAGCATTTGGCTGTGATATTTCTGCCAATATAGGTACATAGTTGGAAAGATCTTTTCCTGTATGAAATATTACGAATTTAAAAAACTTAAAAGTGTATTTCTCTATGATAATGATCGGAGTAGGTGCTCAGAGTGATTTCTATTTGATTTTTGGGGTCCAAGGGCCTCTATCAGAAGGAGTGTTTAATGATATTCTTTTAAATGGGTCATTCCAGAAAATATCATACCTCCCCCTCACAGAGGAAATGGCAAATGGGTCCTCCCCTCCTTTTTGGACATCCTACAATAATTTAACTCCCTTCAGAGCGCACAATATCTTCCCTGGGGGGAGCATGGATCTTTTCTGGGACAACCCAATGTACAGCATTATGGTCCATTTTCTTTTCAAAAAGGATAATTGCAAGTGCAACCATAATTATTTTATTTATAAATCAGAAGTGTCAACTAGAAATAATTGTTATATTATAATTATCCCTGAACATGAAACAATTAGTTTACTCTAAAATTGTCAACATGTACAGTACGTATCAAAATAGACCTTGAATGCAACTTAACTTGTAAATTAATGTGATTATTGCAGTTGCATTAATACAGTGATAAATAAAATGTGTGGCTTCAAAGTACTAACCCTTTGATGCTTAAAAAATGTGTTAAGAGATACACAACAAAGGCCAATGTGTGTAAACATCCTAACTACTTTTGCTGCTGATCCACCGGAAAGAAAAATAGCCAAGCAAAGAAGGAAATTGCAAGGTATGGATGACCCTGGCATAAATGGTTGACTGCACCAAGTAGTTTTCTTTTTGCATTCAGAGTTATGACATGTTGTTTCTACAATTACATTAGTTCCACTCTTGAATGTTTCCACTAATGGATTGTCTGCCTTACATATATGACAGAACTGGAGGAGGAGTAATAATTGTGACAGGAAGACAATGTGTATTTGGGTTCTGTCCGGATCTTCTTGCCTGCCAGAGACAATCTGTAACACCTTAAAAAATGTACACATGTATTGTAAATAAAAACTTCTTGGGAAATCTTAAATAAAACATGAAGATCATCCACCAGCATTTGAAATAAAGAATACAAAGTGCTCAAGTGTGACTTTGTTTACTCTCATTACTGTACCAGTAAGTAATCACTGACCAGTATCAAATCCCATTCGCTGTCTGTATTATATCAACGATTTCAGCCTGTTTAGGGATTTCAGAAGCACACTGCAATATTTGTGATATCGCAGTAAAAGCACACTGCAATATTAAAAATATTGCGGCCAGCTCATTTACAAGCCTTTTGTTTCTCATTTACAAGGGTTTAAAATCAGCGTTTTTTATTTTTAAAAATCTCAAATGTCATCAATATTAAATATTAATTTACCAACTCCCAACTATTTCAAATATCAAACTCATTAATAATTCATGAGATAATCAGCCAATTACAATAGTTCATTCAATCACCTAATAAATTTTTCACACACTCATTAATAAAATTTCATGAGGGTAATATTTTATTTTAATTGCATTTTCAATTGAAATCGCTCGATTGAGATGTCAATCACTCTAACAATCATGTTTTCTCGTGTTTGGATCCCCTGATGAAGCATTCAAACTTGTTGACATATTATATAAATACTAACCGATTAGTTTTATCTAAATCATCTTATGTCTCTGTTTCTGTTTCTGTGGTTTCAGTTTCTGTATCATATAATATTGAACTATATTCTTCATCATCTTCCACCTCAATTTCATGGTCATCTCCTGCAAGTGCTTCATCTTCACTTTCAATATTGGTTTCGCTTTCAATATTGGTTTCACCTTCCATGTCAAAAGCTTCCTTGCTTTGGAGAGTTTCCATTGTCTTGTTGACTTTCAGTTGAGGTTGCTTTACTAAAAAAAATTATAATAAATGAAATTCAGTCGTAGATTTTTAGGACACTCAGTACTATAAAATACAGTACTTCCTGAATAAAGATTAACTTATTATTTATATTATTATTATTATTATTATTATTATTATTATTATTATTATTATTATTATTATTATTATTATTATTATTATTATCAATTATTGGGCAAGTCTGAGCAAAATATCATGATTTGTCAGTGCTGAGCTACTAGTTATTTGCTGTGGTAGTGAGACACTGACATGATGATATTTTGCGATAGACGAGTTCAATGATTGATTTATCATTCATAAAATAGTTAAAAATTTGAAATGCCTGAAGTTAGAGATTGCCATTCTTCTCTCGATCTGTCTTCAGCATATTAAAATCTCCGTAAAACTTACTTTTTGTTAGCACGAGTCTTGCTCTTTATCTCACTAAATCTTCCTTTCAACTATTTCTTTTCTGAAGTACATGTATATTGTCATTATGGATGCTTCCAAATACCCTTGATTACTTCCTTGGATGGCCGAAGAGCTAGCCACCATCACCACCATGTTTATGAAAATTATTTTTGCAGTCAGCAGCGTTATCGCTAGTGTGTATGCTCATAAAATTATTTGCAGCAGAAAATTATTTGCACTCAGTTATTTGCATGCAGGTGAATTAACCAATCAGAATGCGGGATAGAGACGAAATGAATGATAATTAATTATTATTATTATTGTTAGTACTATTATTATTTATTTTATTTTATTTAACTTTACCTTGACTAAATAAATAAATACAAGGATAGGAACACCGCAACAGCTGAGGCCGATTACTGCCGATTACCGATCCCTAATGATATAATTTATATCATTAGTGTTATTATTATTAGCTACCGCGGAGGAAAAAGGGAAAAGGTTATACAACTTTTGTCTGTGCTACGACTAAAATAAAAATAAATGTCACAATTTCTTATATCTCACAGAAAATATTTGGATGTAATGGAAACAAACAAAAACATGTTTCCCTTTTGTTCGTAACTTCCTCAGCTCTGCCCTTCGTTTATCCGCAATTGCTCTTAAAGACTTCACGGAGTTATTTAATTTTCTAATGCCGCTCTTCAGCGCCACACAGTTCACACATTTCTTTTGCACTGTGGGAATTTCTACAACTTCAGGCTGATTAATAGGTTGTTCGATACATGACGGCCCTTCTTCGTCAAGGTTAGTTTCGCCTGCATCAGTATCACCCAAACCACTTGTACTCCCGGCGCATGCCACACTAGTACTTCTAGTTTCCACAAGACGAGCTTTTGCTTTCTTAAGAGTCTAAAATATAATTTCCAAGACGTTTAGTTTAGGATAATCACGCCACGTCGACACCAACAACAACACGTGTATCTTACCATTCTTTTCTCTCGATCAGTCGGTTGCTCTTCTTTCTCTACAGCAAAAATTGTGGGAAAGACGTTTATTCCAAGCTCATCTCTCTTCAGCCATCGATTTTCCAAATCTTCTGTCTTTGCCAGATTTCCATAACGATACATATAATCGTCCGCTGTAAAGTGGTTGGAACAGATCACAGACCACTTAGATGGATTCCACTTGGCGCGTCTCTGCACCACAAAATCTATCCATTTCTTCCTCCTTTTTACAGCTTCTTCACGACTATCGTTGTAAAATGGTATAACATGAAGTGCTATACCCTCTTCTACATTCATCTTTCTGGCATTTTTTTCTACTTTGAAAGTCTCAACTCGTTCATTTGCATTGTTTGCGTTGTTTTTCTTCAAGTTGGGCGTTCCGGAATCTACGTCACAGTAGCTACCAGACTCCTGTCCCTTGCAACTCGGCCGTGAACCAACATGGCGGTGATTTTATTCATTTTTCGCTACTTCAACAGGGCACAGAAGATCGAGGATTTATCCAAATCGAAAATTTTTGCGGCAAAAATCTCCAAAAAATGCAATAATATGTTTTATGTAAAAGAAGTTTTGGGGGTTAGGTGCACTTTAAGTTTTTATATCACTATTGACTTTTGGGAACATTTAATCACTAATATAATTTCTCAGCGCCACGTAATTTCTTATAATAAAAGGTCTACCCGCTTGACTGTACGTTTAGATAAATAAAAAAAATTGAAAAAGTAACTTCCCTTTTTGTCTACACTTGTTTTGCAGCTGTTCGACTCAGCAATGGTTCATCAAATTACGGTCGCGTTGAAGTACTATACAATGGAATATGGGGAACAATATGCAGCTATTTAAGGTGGAATGTTTTTAACGCTCGGGTTGTTTGCAGACAACTTGGTTTTCCTGACGTTGAAGCTGTTTACTGGCGTGAAGAAGTTGTTCCTGGAACTGGGGTGATCTGGATGAAGGGTGTTGAATGCACTGGGAAAGAATCTTCAATATTTCAATGTTCAAACGACGGATGGGGAAAACATGAATACTGTAGACACAGCTACGATGTTGGAGTACGATGTTCTACTAAAGGTATATTGAACAATTATACCATGAGCTCGAGTCGTATATGAGCTCATAGCTAACGAGGCGTTTCGCCGAGTTGGCTATGAGTTCATATGCGACGAGAGCGAATGGTATAATTGTTTTATAATATAGTAAAATATGTTGTGACAATTAATGCAAAATTGTTGATTTATTGCAGTAAATTATATTAATTGAATTGATACGCCACATATGAGCTTCCGTCATGCGTATTGTAGTGTATGTTTTCAAGTTTCTTGCTGAGTTGAAAACAGCTACAGAATTTTCTCTCAGGGTCAAAAAAAAACGTTGAAACGATTGAATGAAAAAAACAAACCAGCTTTGAAAAGCCAAAAAGGTGGGTGATTATTTCTTAATCTGTCGTGGTTGTGAATCTTTGGCTTTTTAAATGGACAAAAAGCTAAAAATATAATTAATAGCGAAAATTACGCGTTGTTTTTCAATATTTCTAACCTGAAAGAATAACAGTTTTTATCCATAATGATTTATTACTTCAAAAACCCACTTTGCTGAGTAATAATAGTGATTGTACTCATGAATATTTGTTGTTAGTTCAATTCTTGTGGATTTTAATTTGTCTGACAAAACATTGTCGATTCAAATCGGGTTTTGTAAACTCTTTCAGTAGTGGCGCCACGGGGAGGACTGAGGGGACACGTCCGCCCCACTCCCCAGTTCTCTCCAAGGTCGATTTGACTGAGATTTGAAATCTGGCTCATCCTAAATAAACTTTTGAAAAAAAGAATGAAGACAAGTAAAAAAACACTTGAGTTGGTCTTGTTCCATGAATAGTCTTCCTTCGTTTTATCAATTTTTTAATTAAGCAGTATATATCATTAGTGTATCGCAGGCGCTGATTACAACGTCCGAATGAAACCCGATTTGGCTACTTTTATAGCTAATCAACTAGACATTACGAAGGAGAACATTGCAATGTTATGCAATGGTTCTTGTTCGGTCCTTAAGATGACCAATGCGACCATCAATTTCCATCACAACACGAAGACAGTCCAAATTCAAGGCCGCAAAAGCTCTGACCTGAAAGATACGTTAATGGATATCACAATGACCAGAGCTACTAGAAGAAGAGACGGTGAAGCCGAAGGCGAAGCCGCCATATTGGAAAACGCCAAGAGTGCCGACGAACCGCTGAGAGAAGCTTTGTTATCGGAAAGAGCGGACAGCGAAAACAACGGAGTTGTGTCAGAAATTTCCGCCGAAGAAATATTAGACAGTGATAAAGATATCGAAGAAAGCAATGATACCGAAGTAGCAGGCGAAATACGTAGAATATGGTGTGAAATCAACAAGATTAAACAACATATACCTGGTCAATGTGTCGACCAAGAACAAGTATCGGTATTGCAACAGGCGCTTGACCAAAGTGAGAAGCGGATCCAAAAGCTTGAACAAGAAAACAGTAGCTTACTTGAAGTAATAAGGCTGCTGAGTTCGCCCTCTGCCCACGTTCCAAGTAATGAAAATCTACCTCCGACGAATATTCCGCTTGGATCTACGGTGAGTGATACAGAACAGAACACCGATGGATGGACCAAGGTAGAGAAAAAGAAAAATAGAAAGAAAAGGAAAAACGGAAAGAATAGCTCTACTCAACAAAGTGATCAGCCGAACCAACATGCCACCCCTGCCTTGGGCCGTGCTGCTAAGCCTACAACTACAGCACCTAAAAGTTCTAAACCCACCATAGTGATAGCTGGGGACTCGATGTTAAAATATATTAACGGACGGAAATTATCTCATGGTCACAGTACCTACGTAAAATCCTTTCCAGGGGCTACGGTGGAAGATATGTCCGATTACATTAAGCCATCACTTAGAAGGGAGCCAGATGAGATCATTCTTCACATTGGAACGAACAATGTCAAATCAGAAGAATCTTCAAGAAGAATCGCAGAAAAAGTTGTAAACCTTGGTAAGGAAATTCAAGATGAATCACCAACCACAAAGGTAACGATCTCTTCTATTATTGTCAGATCAGATGATTCTCTGAACAGTAAAATTAATGAGGTCAATAAAATCGTTGCTAAATTCGCCAAACAACGTGGTTGGTCGCTACTAGTAAACTCGAACATCACTAAAGAACATCTTAATTCTAGTGGACTTCATCTGAACTTTGAAGGAACTAAGATTTTAGCATCTAATTTTATATCGCATATTAGGAATCAATTATTGTTATCTCACTCTGAAAATATGGCACTAAATACCCCCCAACCAATATTGCCAAAAAATCGCGGTTTTAAAATGGCTTGCCTAAATATAACTAGCCTTCCTAAACATATTGACGAACTCCGGCTTTTACTCGATAATCAATTGTTTGATATTTTAGCCATAAATGAAACGAGGCTTGATGAGACTGTCAGTGACGGTGAGGTTGAAATTCCAGGTTATATTATTATACGCTGCGATAGAAATAGAAATAGAAGTGGAGGTGGAGTTTGTATTTATGTACGGACAACTATAAATTATATTGTTAGAAATGATCTAGATTTCAAACACTTGGAAAGCTTATCTATTGAAGTTAGGAAACCGAGATCTAAGCATTTCATTATTACTACATGGTACAGACCGCCCAATTCATCCCCAGACTTGCTTCAGTATTTCGAAGCTCTTATTGGAAAAATAGACGCAGAATATATTGAGCATATTATTCTGGGTGATATTAATTGTAATTATTTATCTGAAACCAACGACACAATTGGTAATGAGCTTCGAAATATTGCTGATATTTACAATCTTAAACAGTTAATTAATGATTACAGAACCAACGCGGATTACCTGTACTAGTAGTTCGCTGATCGACCTCATATTTACTAATTGTTCAGATAAAATTGTGTGCAGTGGAGTGTCCCATGTTAGTATCAGTGATCATAGCTTGGTTTATGCTTGTCGCAAACTTACTTTGCCTCTTGAGTCAAAAGGAACTAAAAGTGTCTGCATCAGACACTTTAAGAATTTCAATATAAATAATTTTCGTAATGATATTCAAGCTCAGCCTTGGAATGACCTCAGAGATATAGAAAATCCAAATGAAATGTGGCTCAAATGGAAGGCCATGTTTTTAGAAGTTTGCGATAAGCATGCCCCTGTCCGAACTAGACGCACGCGTGCGTCTAAGAGTCCTTGGATTAACTCCAAACTAAAAAGATCGATGCATCGCAGAGACCGTTTAAAAATAAAAGCCATAAAATCCAACGACTCTTGGGACTGGTCTAACTTTAAGAAAACAAGAAATTATGTAAATACTGAAATTAGGAATGCGAAAAGTCGTTATTATAATAGCGCTTTTGAACATTATTCAAACAATCCCCGCAAAACATGGCAAACTATTAATGAAGTAATGTTACGCAAAGACAACAAGTCAGTGATAAACGAAATTGATGTTGGTGGTACAGCACTAAATAATCCGACTGACGTTGCTGATAAGTTCAATCAATACTTTGCAGAAATCGGACCAGAACTCGCTAAAAACATTAGCGAAGTTGATGCTTGCTATAAAGATTACTTGCACAATACCGACAATCGCTTTTCATTTGAAGTAACAGACCGATTATCTGTTCTTTCATTGTTATCCAAACTTTGTAAGTCGAAAGCAACCGGTCTGGATAATATCTCTGCTAAACTTCTTAGAGAGTGCCCCGACCTAATTTCTGATTCACTGACCTGTTTATTTAACCAGTCAATAATAACTGGGATTTTCCCTGATGAGTGGAAGAACGCCAGAGTTACTCCACTTTATAAGAAATCCGGAAAGCGCAGTGACATGACTAACTATCGGCCGATATCGATCATTCCAGTAGTGGCAAAAGTATTTGAGCGAATAGTTTATGACCAAGTTTATAAATATTTGATCAATAACAAATTATTATCAAATCATCAATCTGGATTTCGTTCAATTCATTCTACCGTAACTGCGCTACTGGGGGCGACTGATAGTTGGTCGTTAAACATTGACCGTGGCAATATTAATGCAGTTGTATTCCTAGATCTGAAAAAGGCCTTTGACACGGTAGACCACACCATACTGCTTTCGAAACTTGAATTTTATGGAATAACCGGTCATACTCTGAACTGGTTTAACTCATATTTAAAAGACCGTACGCAGACATGCATTGTAAATAGTTGTAAGTCGTCTAAAACTTTGGTCAGGAGTGGAGTTCCTCAGGGGACTATCCTAGGCCCACTATTGTTTTTACTATATATAAATGATTTACCTAATTGTCTGACTTATTCACAGCCAAGAATGTATGCTGACGATACGAGCATAACATACGCTAGTAATGACATAAACGAAATAAATGAATGTGTTAATTTTGATTTGGAAAAACTTCATATTTGGCTTGCAGCAAATAAACTCACGTTAAATATGACTAAAACTGAATTTTTACTAATTGGCTCTAGACAGAGATTGTCTAATCTCCAAGAAAGCCCAAACATCATTATTGACAATAATTCTGTGAAACAAGTTTCAGTATCTAAATCACTTGGTGTAAAAATTGACCAGAATATGACCTGGGAAAACCACGTTAATGTGATGTCTAAGAAAATTGCATCTGGGATTAGTGCAATAAAACGCATTAGGTATTTTGTTCCTCGTGAAATACTCCTAACTGTTTACAATGCTTTAGTACAACCTCATTTTAACTATTGTAATGTGGTTTGGGGAAACTGTAACAAAGGCCTTTCTCAAAAACTTCAAAAACTCCAAAATCGTGCTGCGCGTATAATTACGTTCTCAAGTTACGATACTAGTACAAACGAACTTTTCCATTCGTTGAAATGGAACAAATTAGATCACCAGCGTAAAGTTGATAAATCAATTTTAATGTACAAAGCTCTGAACGCTCTAACACCAGAATATTTGAGCTCTAGATTTATCAATCGAACGAACATTACGTCTTATAACTTGAGAAATGTAGAAAACAAGCTAGCAGTTCCTCTTCCGCGTAGTGACTACTATAAAAGAAGTTTCAGTTACAGTGGAGCGGTACTGTGGAATGGCTTACCATCAAACCTAAGACAAGCTCCTTCACTGGCAAACTTTAAGACCCAAATAAGTTCCCACACTTTTCAGAGTGACTAATTTTCATATTGCACGGCGTCTTTGTAAAGCAGGTATTTTTTTTTTCTTCATTTCCTTTTTATATATTTTAGTTAGTTAATTAGTATATAACTTTGTAACCTCTTTATAATTAGCATAGTGTACTTTTGTAATTCTTATTTAATCCTGAAAGACTTACCGTGGGTAAATAAAGTTATCGTATCGTATCGTATCGTATCGTTTTAAACATCCGGAACGCACTCGGGTTTCTTTCGACTTTTACTTTTATCTCTTTTTTAATATCGATGATTCGAAATAGAATGGAACTGTCAGATATCTCCCTTAATTTTTTGACAGTATCTAGTAATTGATATGAAATATACTGTTCAAAGACCTGAAATGTGTGGTTCTTAGTGTTTTCTATGGCGTTTTATAATCTTCAAAATTCTGTAAAATCTCCCCCAAAATGCAGGAAATGGCATTTCAGAGACTCTTGATTTCTAAATTTTCTGGGGGAACATGACCCCGGACCCCTCCGCCCAGACGTTTCTCGCGCTTTCGCCGCTCGCATTGCTGCGCATTGTCCCCCCCCCCCCCCACACACACACACACACACACACACTTCTCCCTCCCTATCACCGTCACTGAACCCTTAAGACGGTTTTTAAAGTGGATTTACCATCTTAACTTTGTAAATATTGCATTTGGGTTGTGTATTTTGTGTTAAATGTTAGTTTTCCCTTCTTAGCACAAGTTTTTCTGAGTTATATGTTGAAAAAGCCAACCAGTTTCATTTGCAATAGTTTAAGAAAACTACGCCGCCATTTTGTTTTTCACTACCCGCTGTATATGAGCTGATATACAGTTAGTAATGCAGCAAATCATATCACAAGATAGCTCATATACCATTAGTAGTTATGCAAACAGCATAAGCCACTGATAATAACGGTGCAGCTTAAGCGATTCCAGAGAAAGGAACTCTGCTCCAGCGAAACTCGGATACGAAGTGGTAAACTACGAGGACCGAAAGCAGAAGAGTACAGAAGGAAGGTTATAGATCGGCGAGCTGAGACAGAGGACGGGGAAACTGCAGAAGAAATGTGGCGTAAGCTGAAAGAGATTACGGTAAGAACGGCTGAAGAAGTTTGTGGTAGATCAAAGTACGGAAAGAAACCAGACAGGGAAGAATGGTGGTGGAGCGGAGCAGTGCAGGATGCAATCAAAAGGAAGAAGGATGCGAGAGCCGAGTTAAAACTGAACCCATCAGATGCAAGCAGGGCCCACTCGAAGAGAGCCAACAAAGCAGCAAAGCGAGCCGTAGCGGAAGCGAAGGCATCAGCACAGGCTGAACTGTACGATGAGCTTGAAAGCCAACCAGATGTGGCGAAAAAGGAAAGCTATAAGATTGCCCAGAGCCGAAGGGAGGAGCAGGAGGACAACATAGCATCACCGTTTGTGAACTCCGAACAAGGCCAACTTCTAGTTGACGGACAGACTGTGAAAGAAAGGTGGAAGGAATACTTTGAGCAAATGCTAAACGAAGAATGAACCGCAACCAGATATTAATTTGGAGGAAGTGAAAGCCGCTCTGGCCAAGATGGAATTCGGAAAGGCACCCGGTTCGGACGAGATAAACCTGGAGATGATTGCAGCCCTTGGCGAGGAAGGAGTTATCTGGATACACAGTGTGCTTCAAGCGGTATAGAGGGAGAAGGGGGTACCGGACGACTGGCTCGAGTCAATTTTGGTACCCATCTTCAAGAAGAAAGGTAACATCCACGAATGCGGAAACTATAGAGGGATAAAGCTATTATCTCAATTGATGAGATGCCTGGAACGCATAGTGGATGCAAGAATAAGACGAGTCGTCGAAGATCAGCTTGGTGAGGAACAGTTTGGCTTCAGAAAGGGACTAGGTACAACAGATGCTATCTTCGTAGTGCGACAACTCATTGAGCGAAAACTCGAATTTGACAAGGACAGCTTCTGGGCCTTTCTGGACCTTGAGAAAGCCTACGACGAAGTGAACAGAAAAATGATTGCACCAATACTACGAGTGTATAAAGTGTCAGAAGAGCTGATACAGATGATCGAAGCAATGTACCGAACACCATACACGAGGATTAGTACATGCTTTGGAAAGACGGAAGTGTTCCAGGTCAACGTCGGTCTACATCAGGGATCGGCGCTGAGTTGTCTGCTCTTCATCACTATGTTGGATTACATCAGCCGGAAGTGCCCCTCGGAGAGAGGTGGAAAGTCCATTTACGCAGACATAGCCCTGAATAAGAAGTCCGAGGATGAGCTACAGCAATACACAAACAGGTGGCACTGAAGATGAGCATGACAAAGACGGAAGCGATGACTATCACGCGAACGACACCTACCCCACGTATTTCCATCAACGTGAACAGCCAGAAATTGAAGCAGACGGCAACCTTCAAATACCTTGGCAGCTGGATCGATGAGCACGGCAAGCAGGACCGAGAAATACAAGCCAGAATCCAGGGAATGGGTAGCGCATGGAGAGGAGTAGGGGGTATCATGTACGACAGAAAGATGCCACAGAAGCTGAAGGCAAAAATATACAAGACGATGGTACGACCAGCAGCACTGTATGCGGCAGAAACGTGGGCGGTGAAGGAACAAGACCTCCATAGACTGGAGTGAGCGGAAATGCGATGCCTCAGAGCTATCCGTGGCGTCACACGAAGAGACATGATGAGGAACATTGACATAAGAGCAGACGTCCGTGTAGTTAGACTGAGGGACAAAGTTCAGGAAGGTAGGCTAAGGTGGTATGGCCACGTGAAAAGGAAAGACGAGAATGAAGTAACAAAGTGGGCAGCAGAAAGAAAAGAACCCGGAAAACGACCAAGAGGAAGACCGTGGAAAAGATGGAATGACTGTGTTATAGATGATGAAGGAGATGGGACAGACCTTCAGCTCACGAGCGATAGAGCAGCATGGAGAGCGGCAACGCGACGGCCTGATTCCGTGAGGGATATACGGGCTATGATGATGAGGAGTTATATTATAAATATATATATATATATATATATATATATATATATATGTATATATATATATTTTCGCTTACCTCCAAAGTCTGCAACAGGCTGTTTCATCTAAAAAAGAATCTTTTTTAGATGAAACAGCCTGTTGCAGACTTTTGAGGTAAGCGAAAATTCATATTTGCTCTAACTATATGTTATCGAGCACTCTTTGCGTTTCGTAGACCAAAACCCACACGTATATATATATATATATATATATATATATATATATATATATATATATATATATATATATATATATTCAAACAAACAAACAAACAAACAAACAAACAGAGTGTTGTTCGCAAGTGGACTTACCTCAAATCAGGGTCAATACATGACTTATATTCCAAGTTCGAGGTATATAACCGACTTATATCACGATTGAGGAGGTTTTCTAACAAGGTTTCGTCAATTTTGAAGAGTTTCGATCAAGATTTTTCGAGTTTTGTCGACAAGTTTTATCCAATTATTTATGCACGGGATATAACCTGTACATACACTGCGGTACATCAAAGAAAACCGACTCAAATATATATATATATATATATATATATAATACCAAAAATAGTATGCCACATTAATAGCGTTACTAGTCTAGCATTAGTTTTCAGAGCGCTCAATACCATTGATAAAGGTAGAGCGAAAATATAATTGTAGTAAATATTGCTGTCGCTATACTCAGAGTTTCACGCGGTTAAGCGATCTTCAGGCAACTGACAGACCGTGTGTCACTAAACTCTATAAATACATTGGTGTTAGCAAAGTTGGTGTTTGGTTACGTGTCGGCACTTGGTAAAAATTTCCGTTCGTTTGTTTAGAGTGTTTTTATGCCTTCCTTTCATGATAAGTAGTTTTTCTTCCAGGCATAGGTTGCATCTTCTGGAACCAGCTTTATAAGCCGAAACTTTCTTTGGGATGGACCATTTTAAGCTGAACGCTCGTTTGGCAGATTTTAATTTCCAGATATACTTTGACAGCTCGGTGTCATTGGCATACTTCTGGTTGCTGAAGGACTTTATGTGGTTTCGGTACCTGGTTTTAAATTCGTTCGCTGTTACTCCAACATAAAGTTTTTTCTCGAGGTTATCGCTTGTTGATACTTCAGCTTGGTAAATCACACTTTCCGTGAGGCACCTACCTTCAGTCGGGCATTCTTCAGTTCGTCGGCAGTTACACATGCGAGTGTTGTTGGCTGTGTTGGTTTTGTTATCATGCCGTTTTAGAATTTTGTTATTGTGTTTGTTAATGAAGTTTTTCATGTTGTCAGTGCAACTATAACTAATTCTCACGGTGTGACGGTTAAAAATTTTGCTTAGTTTGTTAGATGGGGGAAGTGTCTGTCAATTAGCCGTAAAAAGTTTTGTCCTATGTTAGTTTTGACGTTCTTATTGTAAGGGGGGTTGTACCATAACACGTTTCGTCGTCTGTTTCGTCTATGAGGCTCGTTGCTGCGCTTTGTGCAGTCGCTTGTTTCGTCTTCTGGTTTAGGTTCGTATGTTAGGTTTGTGTCAAAGTTACTTCGTTTTAATGCGTCGTTGTATAGTGGTGCTGCTGTGTCAAATGCTTCTTTGTTACATGATAAATTGTTAATTCGTTTGTTTATAGAAGGAGGTAATTGTCGGAGAATGGAAGGTGGGTGGTTTGACATACGGTTGATGTAAAGAGGTTCGTCGTTTGGTTTTCTGTAGGGTCTGTACGTATCGTTTGTCAGGTCAAGCGTTATGTCTAGGAAGTTTGCCCGCTTCAGGTTTGTCTGTACTGTAATTTTCAGACCAAAGCTGTCGAATACGCGGATCAGGACAGCAATATTTACTACAATTATATATATATATATATATATATATATATATATATATATATATATATATACGTAGTAATGCTGGTAATGCTGTTGAATTATGAGAAATAAATTTTAGAAATATTTTCTTGTTCAAAATTATATTGTTTTTAGGTGTCCGTATCATAGGGTCGGAAAATACTGGACGCGTAGAAGTATTTTACAATGGAACGTGGGGAACAGTATGTGATGATGGGTGGGATATAAATGACGCTCGCGTTGTTTGCAGACAAGTTGGTTTGATTGACGCTAAGGCTGCTTATCAAGGATCTTCAGTTGTTTCTGGAACAGGGCAGATTTGGCTGAACAATGTCCAATGTTCTGGTACGGAGTCGTCCATATTTGAGTGTGCACACAAAGGCTGGGGAAAGCGCAATTGTGGCCATGGGAAAGATGCTGGAGTTCGTTGCTCTGGGCAAGGTTCGTTAGCCAAAGTAGAATTTTTTAAACGAATAACCACTAGTTGATCGTCACTCATTAAGCAGTAATTAATCGTCACTCAATAACCAGTAATTGATCGTCACTCAATAAGCAGTAATTAATCGTCACTCAATAACCTATAATTGATCGTCACTCAATAAGCGGTGATTAATCGTCACTCAATAAGCAGTAATTGATCGTCACTCAATAATCAGAAATTAATCGTCACTCAGAACCAGTAATTAATCGTCACTCAATAAGCAGTAATTGATCGTCACTCAATAACCAGTAATTAATTGATCGTCACTCAATAAGCAGTAATTAGTCGTCACTCAATAAGCAGTAATTAATCGTCACTCGTTAATTTGGTTATGAATAAACAGTAACAAGACGCCTGCTTAGCCGTTCACTCGGGCTACTCGTAGCAATGCAGCTTGGCATAGTCTATGCACGAAACAGCGTGCACATATTAAGGGTTGTTTTAAGTTTTTATATCACTATTGACTTTTGAGAACATTTAATCACTAATACTAGAAATACATAAACGCAACCCCCTCGCCCGCTTTTAACACATTAAATATACATAATCCCCCCCCCCCCCCCGATTAAAATAAGCACCTGATCTGTTTTTTTTATACAAATATAAACACCGTTGCACCCTTGCCCTCCTGGCCTCCTTTACATCCTATTTTATCACTTTTATGAATATAATTTTTCTATTATTGACCAATTTCCAAAGCAATGTTTTATTCCAAAATAATAAAGCAGTGGCTGAGGAAAAACTTGTGTCACGACCTAACTTAATAGCACCAGAAACTGATAGCAAAAACAAACAATAATTACAGACGCTTATATCAAGGTGCCTATTTCCAAATATAATGTTGAATCTCAAAGAAAAACATCAGAACAGAAAAAAACGTGGGTACAGCCTGAAAACTATAGGTATAAGAGAGGAAAAAGTAACCAGGGAAGAACTATAACTTAATGCAAAGTTTTACTCGAACCATGGAAAAAAACGCCTGGGAAAATGTATATTATTTGACAAGATTTTTGCTGTTTTAACTGAGTTTATTTAATACTGAAAAGGTTTCGGATATATACCGACTCTAATCAGCTAAAGAAACGGCTGGAAAGTTAAATACGAATCACTGCTTACCGTTAAATTTTCTTTTGGCTCTTCTCAGATGCTGCAAACACTGCCATACGGGCTACGGCGTTTGGTTTCCGTGTTTTTTTCGTTAGCAAAAAGCAATTAATTCTCTTCAAAATGTGAAAAGCTGTTTGTGATGATGTTCCTTTCAATTCACTGTTTTCTCTCGAGCCAAGATATACCAGTGCATACGTTTTTTGCTGGCTTTGAACAGACACACGAAGAAACATCTTTTTGTTTTTTTCAGTCACATTTGGCGGCATCTTTTCCGATCTTTATCGCAATTTTTCATGCTTTTTCAATGGTTTCTAGTCGTGTTTAACATTGTTTGGTTCATCCCACTGCAACATCTCTTCTTGGCTTTCCTTTTTCGGTCACTTGTAAACCAATTTTTCTGACAAAGATTTTGTTTCGCTTGAGCCGGGAAAGTTGCGGATTTGTTGACATATATATATATATATATATAAACATCTCGCAGAATTTCTTTCCCACTTGCGTGTAATTTCTCGTGTAAGTGAACTCCATGCGTGTCGAGATTAGCACCCTCACCCGGGCTCCGGGCCTTCGGCCCTACGCCCGGGCTCGGGGATAATTTCTCAGCGCCACGCAATTTCTTATAATAAAAGGTCTACCCGCTTGACTGTACGTTTAGATAAATAAAAAAATTGAAAAGGTAACTTCCCTTTTTGTCTACACTTGTCTTGCAGCTGTTCGACTCGGCAATGGTTCATCAAATTACGGTCGCGTTGAAGTACTATACAATGGAATATGGGGAACAATATGCAGCTATTTAAAATGGAATGTTTTTAACGCTCGGGTTGTTTGCAGACAACTTGGTTTTCCTGACGTCGAAGCTGTTAACTGGCGTGAAGAAGTTGTTCCTGGAACTGGGGTGATCTGGATAAAGGGTGTTGAATGCACTGGGAATGAATCTTCAATATTTCAATGTTCAAACGACGGATGGGGAAAACATGATTACTGTAGACATAGCTACGATGTTGGAGTACGATGTTCTACTAAAGGTATATTGAACAATTATACCATGAGCTCGAGTCGTATATGAGCTCATAGCTAACGAGGCGTTTCGCCGAGTTGGCTATGAGTTCATCATATACGACGAGAGGGAATGGTATAATTGTTTTATAATATAGCAAAATATGTTATGATAATTAATGCAAAATTGTTGATTTATTGCAATAAATTATATTAATTGAATTGATACGCCACATATGAGCTTCCGTCATGCGTATTGTAGTTTATGTTTTCAAGTTTCTTGCTGATTTGAAAACAGCTACAGAATTTTCTCTCAGGGTCAAAAAAATAGGTACGCAATGCGTACATGCGTCTACGTTTAGGGCTACAGTGTACATCGTTTGCAATCACGTGACATTGGACGCCATCTTGCTAAAACAAACACATGATGGTGACTGTGTGTCAACAGTGTATGCCAAGCAAAAAATCAACCAATATGATGGTGATGTATCTATTGACATAATCTGATTTTTCTCATGATACATGTCATTTAATGACAACAACTACATGTATAGTAATTGTGATAAGACATAACTCACTGACTACTACCTGTATATTAAGTAAATCCACATTACATGCACCAGGAGGAAAATTGAGTCCAGTTAATCAGATCATGTGAATGGGCCTTTGGTTGCAATAATCCTCAGACACTGACAGGCAGTGTAAATGTGTAAATGTGTAATTAATATAACAGAGCACATAGAAATATACCAAATCAGGAAATAGCCAATTTAATTTGCTAAAATACATATTAAGAACTTTTCAGAATGTTTGTTGATATTTGACTAGTTTAGCATGAGAATTTTCTACTATGTGTATACACATGCAGAAGTAATACTGTCATAAGTTACATACTGCTTACATCCTGTCTGCATATCACGGTACGACCAGCAGCACTGTATGCGGCAGAAACGTGGGCGGTGAAGGAACAAGACCTCCATAGACTGGAGTGAGCGGAAATGCGATGCCTCAGAGCTATCTGTGGCGTCACACGAAGAGACATGATGAGGAACATTGACATAAGAGCAGACGTCCGTGTAGTTAGACTGAGGGACAAAGTTCAGGAAGGTAGGCTAAGGTGGTATGGCCACGTGAAAAGGAAAGACGAGAATGAAGTAACAAAGTGGGCAGCAGAAAGAAAAGAACCCGGAAAACGACCAAGAGGAAGACCGTGGAAAAGATGGAATGACTGTGTTATAGATGATGAAAGAGATGGGACAGACCTTCAGCTCACGAGCGATAGAGCAGCCAACCTCGTACCCAGGGTCTTATCTCCGCTCCCCCGCCTCCGCCCACCGCTGCGAAAAGACCCTGGTCTGGGCTGGTCACGTGTCACGTAGACTTACTGGGAGTGGGCTAGTAGGATTTGTACTTTTGTATAAAGAATACCGCGGAATAATCACAGAGACAATGTTTGAAATGTTAATTTCTTTTATTGGTTGATTTATATATAGCACCAAACCGTCTTGGTTTTAAAACCGTTTTCAAAGAACAATGTTTGTTGCGCCGCACTTGAATTGATTGTTTGCATTCTAGATCTGTTGTAGATGCAGAATTAACTACCAGACGAAATTACACCTAAATAACAATGAGAGTATTGGTAAATTACGAACACATTAGGTATTATAAGGAATAGAAGAGTGTGTTAAAGTGACTGGAGCTAGAGCAAAGTTTCAATCGGAATGTACTTGGGCTTTGATGTATATTTATGAAGTAAACAGTATACTAAATATTGTTCGATACTCAGTTGTTATGTGATTGCTATATTATTCAACATTTAATGATTTTTGATAACATGTTGAGCACTTTTTTATTATTCTGACTGCTTTATGCACTCACAGCGCAATTATATCTACTCTTAAAACAACAAGTGTATAAAAGAACAACGCAATATCAACAACGTTCAACAATAGGTTCATTAGTGAGTGACTTCGATTCATATTAAAAACCTTGTTTTTTTTAGTCAAAGGGGAATTGATATAGACTAGTGATATTAATATAAAAGGTCAGTGTTTTCTTGATCAGCATGACGGCATCACTTCCCAAACAGGAATCGATTTTCAGCTCTGATCATGATTGCATGCGGTATTATTATTTGCTTCCGCTGCATTCACATAACTGTTGCGTTACAAATTTAAACCGCTTTTAAAACAATAATAAAATATCACTAACCTTAGCTTTTGTTGAAAGCTATAGGTCGAGTTTTGGCGTTCTTGGCGATGTTAAATCACAAGGACTTCCAGATTTCCATATATTTATTCACAATAATGATGACATTCCAAATCCTCTCTTTTGGCAAACGGCAGGCGACAGGCGTAACAGCTTGGCGTCGTAACTGATGAAGTAAACATTCATTTCGAGGAAGAGAATGCCCTCAAATTCGCTGTTCGTCGGAAGTTCAGAAAGATATAGGAAAAATATTCACAATCACTGAGCGAAGCGCCTTGCCGTTTCTTGGCCTTACCGAACAGCGAAGTGTCTGAGGTCTTTAACCAAATGTTTTGCCAATGTTTTTTCGTCGGTATATTATATTATCGTCGGCATATATCGGGTTTTTTTTTTAGATTCTCTTGCGACTTGTCTCCACCAGTCTCGATAGTCTCCGCGTTACAATGATGACAAATCCTAAGTTTTCTAACCCCTCCCTAACGACAAAGTTGAAAAATATCCCAGAATATGGGATACACGTGACCAGCCCAGACCAGGGTCTTTTCGCAGCGGTCGGCGGAGCAGCGGAGATAAGACCCTGGGTACGAGGTTGTAGAGCAGCATGGAGAGCGGCAACGCGACGGCCTGACTCCGTGAGGGATATACGGGCTATGATGATGAGGAGTTATATTATATATATATATATATATATATTTTCGCTTACCTCAAAAGTCTGCAACAGGCTGTTTCATCTAAAAAAGAATCTTTTTTAGATGAAACAGCCTGTTGCAGACTTTTGAGGTAAGCGAAAACCTATATTTGCTCTAACTATATGTTATCGAGCACTCTTTGCGTTTCGTAGACCAAAACCCACACGTATATATATATATATATATATATATTCAAACAAACAAACAAACAAACAAACAAACAAACAAACAAACAAACAGAGTGTTGTTCGCAAGTGGACTTACCTCAAATCTTGATGGTCGCTACTGTCAGTTTCACGCTGGGTGATCTTCTGATCGCCCAGCGTGAAACTGACAGTAGCGACCATCAAGATTTGAGGTAAGCTTAATTATTGTATATATATATATATATATATATATATATATATATATATATATATATATATATATATATATATATATACATATATATATATGGGTGTTTGTAAGGTTTTCCAAGAGTGCTCAATACTTATACGTAGAGCAGATAGTTAGTTAGTTAACTTTGAGAATAGTTGCTACTCAGAGTTTCACGCGTCTTGCGATCTTCAGGCAACAATGAATTTTCGGATCCGGTTTCGCTTCTATTTATGCTGTGCACGGCGTCATCTCAATGCGTGGGCTGTCTGGTGAGTCATCACTTTTTTCTGGTGCGGTGGAGGTTAGAAATGGTGAATTTGTTTTTGTGTCGGCATTTCGAAAGAAGTTCTGATTTTTTGTTTAGTAGAGTTTTTTTGTTGGCTTTCATAATGGCAAGCTTTTCTTCGAGACATAAGTTACAGCGTTTTGCTCCTTCCGTGTATGACACTGTTCTTTTGAGAATTGACCAATTGATTGTGAAAGTTTTCCGTTTAGATTTCAGATCCCAGACATGTTTTGATAGTTCTGTGTCGTTGGCGTACTTCGCGTCCTTAAAAGATTTCGTATGGTTTCGGTAGCGTTCTTTGAATGTGTTTGATGTCATACCAATGTAATGTTTTGTGTTGTTGTTGTCAGTTGTCGTTATGTAGGCTTGGTATACGATGTTGCCCGTTTGGCATTTTCCTTGGAGTGGACATGTGTCTTTTCTTCGGCAGTTGCAGGGGTTGCTATCGAGAGGTTTTCTCTTAGACAGGACCCGGAAATTGTGCTTGGAGATGGTACTTCGGATGTTGTCCATGCAGCTGTAACTGATCTTCACAGTGTTGCGGTTAAAAATCTTGTGTAGTTTGTGCGTTGCGGGGAAATGTTTGTCGATTAATTTAAGGAACTCGCGGCCGACGTTTGTTGTTACGTTTTTACTGTATGGAGGGTTGTACCAGGTTACGTTTCGTTGTCTCTTGCGTCGTTGTGATGTGGGCGATAGGGTTTGCGTTTCGGGAATGTAGTTTAGGTTGGCATTAAAATGGCTTCGTTTCAAGGCGTCTTCGTACAACGGTGATGCGTTTTCAAAGGATTCTTGGTCGGATGATAGCAGTGATATTCGTTTGTTGATTGCTTGTGGAAGTTGCTTTAAGATGGATGGAGGGTGGTTAGAGTGGCTGCTGATAAATTGTGGGTGGTCGTTTGGTTTACGGTATGGTCGGTGGCTTCCGTCGTGCAGGTTTAGTGTTATGTCTAGAAAATTGACGATTTGTTGGTTGGTCGCGGTGGTAATTTTTAGGCCGAACTGCTCAAAAATTTCATTCACATCTTTTCTTGCTCTAACCACTCTAACCACCCTCCATCCATCTTAAAGCAACTTCCACAAGCAATCAACAAACGAATATCACTGCTATCATCCGACCAAGAATCCTTTGAAAACGCATCACCGTTGTACGAAGACGCCTTGAAACGAAGCCATTTTAATGCCAACCTAAACTACATTCCCGAAACGCAAACCCTATCGCCCACATCACAACGACGCAAGAGACAACGAAACGTAACCTGGTACAACCCTCCATACAGTAAAAACGTAACAACAAACGTCGGCCGCGAGTTCCTTAAATTAATCGACAAACATTTCCCCGCAACGCACAAACTACACAAGATTTTTAACCGCAACACTGTGAAGATCAGTTACAGCTGCATGGACAACATCCGAAGTACCATCTCCAAGCACAATTTCCGGGTCCTGTCTAAGAGAAAACCTCTCGATAGCAACCCCTGCAACTGCCGAAGAAAAGACACATGTCCACTCCAAGGAAAATGCCAAACGGGCAACATCGTATACCAAGCCAACATAACGACAACTGACAACAACAACACAAAACATTACATTGGTATGACATCAAACACATTCAAAGAACGCTACCGAAACCATACGAAATCTTTTAAGGACGCGAAGTACGCCAACGACACAGAACTATCAAAACATGTCTGGGATCTGAAATCTAAACGGAAAACTTTCACAATCAATTGGTCAATTCTCAAAAGAACAGTGTCATACACGGAAGGAGCAAAACGCTGTAACTTATGTCTCGAAGAAAAGCTTGCCATTATGAAAGCCAACAAAAAAACTCTACTAAACAAAAAATCAGAACTTCTTTCGAAATGCCGACACAAAAACAAATTCACCATTTCTAACCTCCACCGCACCAGAAAAAAGTGATGACTCACCAGACAGCCCACGCATTGAGATAAAATAGAAGCGAAACCGGATCCGAAAATTCATTGTTGCCTGAAGATCGCAAGACGCGTGAAACTCTGAGTAGCAACTATTCTCAAAGTTAACTAACTAACTATATATATATATATATAAGTCATATGTTGACCCGAGGGGCCGAAGGTCCCGAGGGTCAATACATGACTTATATTCCAAGTTCGAGGTATATAACCGACTTATATCACGATTGAGGAGGTTTTCTAACAAGGTTTCGTCAATTTTGAAGAGTTGCGATCAAGATTTTTCGAGTTTTGTCGACAAGTTTTATCCAATTATTTATGCACGGGATATAACCTGTACATACACTGCGGTACATCAAAGAAAACCGACTCAAATATATATATATATATATATATATATGTATATATATATATATATATATATATATACCGAGAATTGACTGTAACAAAGTGATTACAGAACTTGTCAATGGTTTTAGAGCGCTCAATACCATTACCGGTAGAGCGGATAATATTTATTTATTCGGTAGACTTGCTGTGCTACTCGGAGTTTCACGCAGTAAAGAAGGTGCAACCTTTGCCTCGAGGAAAAACTAACAATTATGAAAAACAAGAACAATTCACTATTGAACAAACGATCCGAACTATTCACCAAGTGCAGACATGAAACACGATACCTAATATCACACTGTAAATAGAGAGTAGCTTCACCAGATCTGTCAGTTGCCTGACGATCGCTTTACTGCGTGAAACTCCGAGTAGCACAGCAAGTCTACCGAATAAATAAATATATATATATATATATATATATATATATATATATATATATATATCTATATCTATATATATATATATATATATGCATATACATATCCATATGCATATACATATCCATATGCATATACATATGCATATACATATACATATACATATACATATACATATACATATACATATACATATACATATACATATACATATACATATACATATACATATACATATACATATACATATACATATACATATATACATACGTAGTAATGCTGTTGAATAATGAGAAATAAATTTTAGAAATATTTTCTTATTCAAAATTATATTGTTTTTAGGTGTCCATATCATAGGGTCGGAAAATACTGGACGCGTAGAAGTATTTTACAATGGAACGTGGGGAACAGTATGTGATGATGGGTGGGATATAAATGACGCTCGCGTTGTCTGCAGACAAGTTGGTTTGATTGACGCTAAGGCTGCTTATCAAGGATCCTCAGTTGTTTCTGGAACAGGGCAGATTTGGCTGAACAATGTCCAATGTTCTGGTACGGAGTCATCGATATTTGAGTGTGCACACAAAGGCTGGGGAAAGCACAATTGTGGCCATGGGAAAGATGCTGGAGTTCGTTGCTCTGGGCAAGGTTCGTTAGCCAAAGTAGATTTTTTTAAAGGAATAACGACTAATTGATCGTCATTCAATAAGCAGTAATTAATCGTCACTCAATAACCAGTAATTGATCGTCACTCAATAAGCAGTAATTAATCGTCACTCAACCTGTAATTGATCATCACTCAATAAGCGGCGATTGATCGTCACTCAATAAGCAGTAATTGATCGTTACTCAATAATCAGAAATAATCGTCACTCAATAACCAGTAATTAATCGTCACTCAATAAGCAGTATTTGATCGTCACTCAATAAGCAGTAATTGATCGTCACTCAAAAACCAGTAATTGATCGTCACTCAATAAGCAGTAATTGATCGTCACTCAATAACCAGTAATTAATTGATCGTCACTCAATAACCAGTAATTAATTGATCGTCACTCAATAAGCAGTAATTAATCGTCACTCAATAAGCAGTAATTAATCGTCACTCGTTAATTTGGTTATGAATAAACAGTAACAAGACGCCTGCTTAGCCGTTCACTCGGGCTACTCGTAGCAATGCAGCTTGGCATAGTCTATGCACGAAACAGCGTGCACATATTAAGGGTTGTTTTAAGTTTTTATATCACTATTGACTTTTGAGAACATTTAATCACTAATACTAGAAATACATAAACGCAACCCCCTCGCCCGCTTTTAACACATTAAATATACATAATCCCCCCCCCCGATTAAAATAAGCACCTGATCTGTTTTTTTTTATACAAATATAAACACCCTTGCCCTCCTGGCCTCCTTTACATCCTATTTTATCACTTTTATGAATATAATTTTTCTATTATTGACCAATTTCCAAAGCAATGTTTTATTCCAAAATAATAAAGCAGTGGCTGAGGAAAAACTTGTGTCACGACCTAACTTAATAGCACCAGAAACTGATAGCAAAAACAAACAATAATTACAGACGCTTATATCAAGGTGCCTATTTCCAAATATAATGTTGAATCTCAAAGAAAAACATCAGAACAGAAAAAAACGTGGGTACAGCCTGAAAACTATAGGTATAAGAGAGGAAAAAGTAACCAGGGAAGAACTATAACTTAATGCAAAGTTTTACTCGAACCATGGAAAAAAACGCCTGGGAAAATGTATATTATTTGACAAGATTTTTGCTGTTTTAACTGAGTTTATTTAATACTGAAAAGGTTTCGGATATATACCGACTCTAATCAGCTAAAGAAACGGCTGGAAAGTTAAATACGAATCACTGCTTACCGTTAAATTTTCTTTTGGCTCTTCTCAGATGCTGCAAACACTGCCATACGGGCTACGGCGTTTGGTTTCCGTGTTTTTTTCGTTAGCAAAAAGCAATTAATTCTCTTCAAAATGTGAAAAGCTGTTTGTGATGATGTTCCTTTCAATTCACTGTTTTCTCTCGAGCCAAGATATACCAGTGCATACGTTTTTTGCTGGCTTTGAACAGACACACGAAGAAACATCTTTTTGTTTTTTTCAGTCACATTTGGCGGCATCTTTTCCGATCTTTATCGCAATTTTTCATGCTTTTTCAATGGTTTCTAGTCGTGTTTAACATTGTTTGGTTCATCCCACTGCAACATCTCTTCTTGGCTTTCCTTTTTCGGTCACTTGTAAACCAATTTTTCTGACAAAGATTTTGTTTCGCTTGAGCCGGGAAAGTTGCGGATTTGTTGACATATATATATATATATAAACATCTCGCAGAATTTCTTTCCCACTTGCGTGTAATTTCGCGTGTAAGTGAACTCCATGCGTGTCGAGATTAGCACCCTCACCCGGGCTCCGGGCCTTCGGCCCTACGCCCGGGCTCGGGGATAATTTCTCAGCGCCACGCAATTTCTTATAATAAAAGGTCTACCCGCTTGACTGTACGTTTAGATAAATAAAAAAATTGAAAAGGTAACTTCCCTTTTTGTCTACACTTGTCTTGCAGCTGTTCGACTCAGCAATGGTTCATCAAATTACGGTCGCGTTGAAGTACTATACAATGGAATATGGGGAACAATATGTGACTGGCGTGAACGATGGAATGTATATAACGCTCGGGTTGTTTGCAGACAACTTGGTTTTCCTGACGTTACAGCTGTTTACTGGCGTGAAGAAGTTGTTCCTGGAACTGGGGTGATCTGGATAAAGGGTGTTGAATGCACTGGGAATGAATCTTCAATATTTCAATGTTCAAACGACGGATGGGGAAAACATGATTACTGTAGACATAGCTACGATGTTGGAGTACGATGTTCTACTAAAGGTATATTGAACAATTATACCATGAGCTCGAGTCGTATATGAGCTCATAGCTAACGAGGCGTTTCGCCGAGTTGGCTATGAGTTCATCATATACGACGAGAGGGAATGGTATAATTGTTTTATAATATAGCAAAATATGTTATGATAATTAATGCAAAATTGTTGATTTATTGCAATAAATTATATTAATTGAATTGATACGCCACATATGAGCTTCCGTCATGCGTATTGTAGTTTATGTTTTCAAGTTTCTTGCTGATTTGAAAACAGCTACAGAATTTTCTCTCAGGGTCAAAAAAATAGGTACGCAATGCGTACATGCGTCTACGTTTAGGGCTACAGTGTACATCGTTTGCAATCACGTGACATTGGACGCCATCTTGCTAAAACAAACACATGATGGTGACTGTGTGTCAACAGTGTATGCCAAGCAAAAAATCAACCAATATGATGGTGATGTATCTATTGACATAATCTGATTTTTCTCATGATACATGTCATTTAATGACAACAACTACATGTATAGTAATTGTGATAAGACATAACTCACTGACTACTACCTGTATATTAAGTAAATCCACATTACATGCACCAGGAGGAAAATTGAGTCCAGTTAATCAGATCATGTGAATGGGCCTTTGGTTGCAATAATCCTCAGACACTGACAGGCAGTGTAAATGTGTAAATGTGTAATTAATATAACAGAGCACATAGAACATGGATCAGCACATGGATCAGCACCGCTCTACTTATTTTAATTTTCTCTTACCTCCTGACACATTCAGTGTTACCTCACCTCCTAACCTATAATTAGCTTGTAACTGATGTATTTTTAGTTCTTTATTCTTATTGGTCATATGTATGTAATTAGAATTCTGTTTATTGTATATCCTGTAAATTAATATCTTGTAATCATTATCTCTGAAGATGTTGTAGCATAAACAACGAAACGTTAGATTATTAAATATTATGTTTTTTATGTCCTTTTGTTCATGGCTTTTATTCGTGTTTTGTGCTGGGCACTTATATTTATAATAAGATTACGTTTTCCGCCTGGTGAATCTCTTGCAGAGCACATAGAAATATACCAAATCAGGAAATAGCCAATTTAATTTGCTAAAATACATATTAAGAACTTTTCAGAATGTTTGTTGATATTTGACTAGTTTAGCATGAGAATTTTCTACTATGTGTATACACATGCAGAAGTAATACTGTCATAAGTTACATACTGGTTACATCCTGTCTGCATATCACAGATTGTTTGCCCTCACTAAATTACTAAAACTGGCAGATTTTTGACCTCGGTCAATTACATAAACAATGGATCCAGGATTTTCCTCAATGTTAGTTACTTTCCTCAGTAATAATGCAACATACTTACACAGTATATAACAGACATTTGGACATTTGTCAAGCTCAATTACTCAGAAAAAATTTCTGAGCCCCAGACAGGATTCAAACCTGCAACTTTCTAATGACTGGTAGCGTTTGCATATGAGATGTAGTTAATGTGATCTGATGAGTTGTACATGTACGTATACATGTAGTGCATGTGGTACATTTACAAGCTTAAATGTACTGCATGTATATACTACACACACTTCACTTAATAATTTGTTAAGTTTGTTTAGTTTGAGTTATGCGATAATTCACTACACAGATAACGTCTGATCAGAATGTCACCACTAACACAGTGGTCCCTGTGCAACAACTGTCACAAGCTATTAACACATGTCAGTCAATATTTCTAAAACAGAAAACAAAAAAATCGGTCATTTAAGGAAGAACATATATATATATATATAAGTATCTATGAAGCAAAAAAGTGTTATTAATAATAATCGTGGTAGGAGCATTTACTAAGAGTTTAATTTTTGATTCCATTTTTGAAGAAATGGATCGCTTGGTTGGACTGCTTTATAGCAATACAGTTGCACATTTAATAAAATATAAGCTTACAGTGCAGTGTATACTATTTTGACGCATATTAACGCACAATGGCTTTTAGAGTAAAATGAATCAGGGAAACTGTTTTGTCTGTAACTGTCGGGCTTACAGTAACGTTGAGGACAAAATGCCTTGAGTTAAAAGTAAAACAACTGCAAATAGATATTTCCTTTTAAACCACTATTTCATGAGTCTGATGATATATACAACCTAAAAGATAGCCCAGTACAACAGGTAATTTTACAATTTACATCATGTTTCCACAAGTTCCATAGAGATGAACGTTGATGTGACACAGTTTAAGTTATAATTACTTCCTTACCTTGATAAAATCTCCCCGAAATCAAAAGAAACAACTCGTTTTCAATGACTCAATCGTTCGTAGACAGATGGACGAGTCAATGAAGCAGAAAGCAGTCGACGCCATATTCACTAAATCACATTACACACATAGCTACATCGGAAAACATCGGCACACCTTCGCTTATATTGGCTATCTAATTCGCTCCGAACGTTTCGCGCGCCGATGAATCTGATCTAGGAAACTATGACGTCACAAAAGTGACAATCCCCAGATAGGTTTTTACGGGTACATAACGTCTACGTTGCTATAGCAACGTAGACGCAAAAAACGTTGAAACGATTGAATGAAAAAAAACCAAACAGCTTTGAAAAGCCAAAAGGTGGGTGATTTATTTCTTAATCTGTCGTGGTTGTGAATCTTTGGCTTTTTAAATGGACAAAAAGCTAAAAATATAATTAATAGCGAAAATTACGCGTTGTTTTTCAATATTTCTAACCTGAAAGAATAACAGATTTTATCCATAATGATTTATTACTTCAAAAACCCACTTTGCTGAGTAATAATAGTGATTGTACTCATAAATATTTGTTGTTAGTTCAATTCTTGTGGATTTTAATTTGTCTGACAAAACATTGTCGATTCAAATCGGGTTTTGTAAACTCTTTCAGTAGTGGCGCCACGGGGCGGACTGAGGGGACACGTCCGCCCCACTCCCCAGTTCTCTCCAAGGTCGATTTGACTGAGATTTGAAATCTGGCTCATCCTAAATAAACTTTTGAAAAAAAGAATGAAGACAAGTAAAAAAACACTTGAGTTGGTCTTGTTCCATGAATAGTCTTCCTTCGTTTTATCAATTTTTTAATTAAGCAGTATATATCATTAGTGTATCGCAGGCGCTGATTACAACGTCCGAATGAAGCCCGAAGCCTGATCGTTTTAAACATCCGGAACGCACTCGGGTTTCTTTCGACTTTTACTTTTATCTCTTTTTTAGTATCGATGATTCGAAATAGAATGGAACTGTCAGATATCTCCCTTAATTTTTTGACAGTATCTAGTAATTGATATGAAATATACCGTTCAAAGACCTGAAATGTGTAGTTTTTAGTGTTTTCTATGGCGTTTTATAATCTTCAAAATTCTGTAAAATCTTCCCCAAAATGCAGGAAATGGCATTTCAGAGACTCTTGATTTCTAAATTTTCTGGGGGAACATGACCCCGGACCCCTCCGCCCAGACGTTTCTCGCGCTTTCGCCGCTCGCATTGCTGCGCATTGTCCCCCCCCTTTCTCCCTCCCTATCACCGTCACTGAACTCTTAAGACGGTTTTTAAAGTGGATTTACCATCTTAATAATATAGAGGGCAAAATTTCTCGAATATGATTGGCTAATGAAGAGGGCATTTTTTTGTAATTCAGGGCAAAATTACTTGCACTTGATTGGTTCCTTGATCAGCAGTACTTGCATGTGATTGGTCGCTTGGTTACTTAGCAACAGTGAACCTCAGAGGACTGACAATGTTTTCAACAAATCTGCAAGGTTTTTCGGTCTGAAAATGCTTTTTTGTTTACTTTGAACTAATTTGAACTATTGAAGGAGTGTAAACTATTAGTGAAAATGAATACCGTAGAAAACTTACGAACTTTTGCCTGTGTTTACAAGAAGAAAGCTACATGCACAGCGATAGAGCGAGGGAAATTTGGAATGTTGCTGAGCACCGACCGTGATAAGGTACATTGTACTTTGACATTTTCTGGACATAATATAGCTCTTAAATAATTTTGCCCGCTATATTATTAACACATAATCGCATGAGTTCTCGTAAAATTAAGGTTTAATTTCACTCGTGTTTTCAAAATCTTACAAATTACCCTCGTCGCTTCGCGACTCGGGCAATTTTGTAAAATTTTGAAAACACTCGTGAAATTAAACCTTAATTTTCCTCGGCCCCATGCGATTACCTATACTAACTTTGTAAATATTGCATTTGGGTTGTGTATTTTGTGTTAAATGTTAGTTTCCCCTTGTTAACACAAGTTTTTCTGAGTTATACGTTGAAAAAACCAACCAGTTTCATCTGCAATAGTTTAAGAAAACTACGCCGCCATTTTTTTTTTCACTACCCGCTGCATATGAACTGATATACAGTTAGTAATGCAGCAAATCATATCACAAGATAGCTCATATACCATTAGTAGTTATATTATAAATATATATATATATATATATATATATATATATATATATATATATATATATATATATATACATACATATTCAAACAAAGAGAATGTTGTTCGCGAAATGTCGAAGAGTTCTCAATACCGTAAAGATAGAGCGAAAATACAATAAGTGCACTTACCTCAAATCTTGATGGTCTCTACTGTCAGTTTCACGCTGGGTGATCAGCCTGAAGATCGCCCAGCGTGAAACTGACAGTAGCGACCATCAAGATTTGAGGTAAGCCCACTTATTGTATATATATATATATGTATATATATATATATATATATATATATATTACCAGGGTTAAGTCACGTTGGCCTGAAAAACAGAGAAAAATCTTCTCGACGTTTCGAGCGAAGGCCCTTCGTCAGGTGAAATTAGTAAACAATTCACATGTGGTCACGCGTATTTATAGCAGAGCTATAATGGGAATCACGTGAACACATGTAAGCCAATAAAAACAAAGTAAACAAATAAATTAATATGTAATTTTAGCCTGTGTGCATGTGCTGACCCAATTTGTGGGTCAGCTACCTGCAAATAGGCAAAGAAACAGGTTATAAATTACTATTTAAATCATCAGAAAAAGGTTAAGGAAAAGGTGTGGAATATGGTGGTGGAGTGAGCTAAATGAAAGAGAATCGCTAATTGAGGCCGTGAGGGTGAATGGTACCAAGTTTGTAAATGAGACGCATTTCTTGTTTACGACGAGTATCGTTACAACCTGTAATGGACTGAATGGCGCAGATTTTCATGTTAGAAAAGGAGTGGTTGGCACTGTTGAAGTGCCTGGCAACATGTTTGTTTTGCACATTGTTTTTGACATCACGAAGGTGTTCAACAAACCTATCACCTAAAGGTCTTCCAGTTTCTCCGATGTAAAGCATGGGACATTTACTGCAAGAGATACCGTAAATGAGGTTGGAGGAAGTGCAAGTGAAACTATGGGTTATGTTGAACCTACATTTTGGAGCCGAAATTGAAGTTGAGGAGTCTAAATATTTACAGGTGTTGCACCTACCAACGACAGCAAGAGCTGGTGCCAACATGTGATACCAAGGCTTGCTGCAGTGAACTGTGAACAACGTTTTCCCAGATGTTTTTGCTATGCCGAAAAGATACTAGGGGTTTCTCAGAGAAAATGGAAGATGTTTCTGGGTCATTTTTAATGAGGTCGAAATTGCGGCTAATGATGTCCCTTACTTTGAAATTGAAGGGATGAAAAGTGAGAACTAGAGGTACTTTTTCATTAGAAATGGTAGCCAAAGGTTCGCTTAAGGTGTCTGAACGGGGAATGTTGGAGACCTTGTGTAAGGCAGTGTCTAAGAGGTGGGAAGGATAACCGCGATTAACAAAAAAGTTTCTCATTTCCAAACATTTGGCATTGAAATCGTCGTCTTCACTGCAGAGGCGGCGAAGACGAAGAAATTGAGAGAAAGTAATGGAAGTTTTGGTGTACATGTGTTTAGGATGATGAGAGGAGAAGAGGAGGTAGCTATGAGAGTCAGTGGTTTTGTAAAAGACAGAAGTGCTCAGCTTATTACCATTAATGGAGACGAGAATATCTAAGAACGACACACTAGTCTCACTGATCTCCCATGTGAACTGGAGTGCTGGGTGGAAGTCATTAACATAGTTAATGAAGCAAACCAGGTCAGCGCGCGAACATGATGCAGTGCCTAAGCAATCATCAATGAACCGACCATAGTAGTAATATGGTATATATATATATATATATATATATATATATATATATATATATACGTAATGTTTACAACACGAGCGGCCGTGTTGTATTGAATATACAATCACGAGCCGAAGGCGAGTGATTGTACATTCAATACAACAAGGACGCGAGTGTTGTAAACAACTTGTGAAATGAATAAATAGTAAAAATCCCTTTGGGATATCGATATTGAGATGCTAATTAGTTACAAGCACTAGTGGTTGTATCAGAAGAGTATACATCCACTAGTGGTTGTAACTAATTAGCATCATTGGTTTTAGTTTGTATGGGGTTTACAGGGGTATACATGTGACGTAATTTCTGAAATTGGATTGGCTGCAAAACTCATGAATTAGTAATGAATTTCACAAATATATATATATATATATATATATATATATATATATATATATATACAATATATTTGGATCTAACTATATGTTATCGAGCACTCTTTTTTGCTCTAATATATATATAAACGACTCAAATATATATATATATATATATATATATATATATATATATATATATATATATATATATATATATATATATATATATATATACGTAGTAATGCTGTTGAATAATGAGAAATAAATTTTAAAAATATTTTCTTATTCAAAATTATATTGTTTTTAGATGTCCGTATCATAGGGTCGGAAAATACTGGACGCGTAGAAGTATTTTACAATGGAACGTGGGGAACAGTATGTGATGATGGGTGGGATATAAATGACGCTCGCGTTGTTTGCAGACAAGTTGGTTTGATTGACGCTAGGGCTGCTTATCAAGGATCTTCCGTTGTTTCTGGAACAGGGCAGATTTGGCTGAACAATGTCCAATGTTCTGGTACGGAGTCATCGATATTTGAGTGTGCACACAAAGGCTGGGGAAAGCACAATTGTGGCCATGGGAAAGATGCTGAAGTTCGTTGCTCTGGGCAAGGTTCGTTAGCAAAATAGAATTTTTTAAACGAATAACCAGTAATTGATCGTCACTCAATAAGCAGTAATTAATCGTCACTCAATAACCTATAATTGATCGTCACTCAATAAGCGGTGATTAATCGTCACTCAATAAGCAGTAATTGATCGTTACTCAATAATCAGAATTTAATCGTCACTCAATAACCAGTAATTAACCGTCACTCAATAAGCAGTAATTGATCGTCACTCAATAAGCAGTAATTGATCGTCACTCAAAAACCAGTAATTAATCGTCACTCAATAAGCAGTAATTGATCGTCACTCAATAAGCAGTAATTGATCGTCACTCAAAAACCAGTAATTAATCGTCACTCAATAAGCCGTGATTAATCGTCACTCAATAAGCAGTAATTGATCGTTACTCAATAATCAGAATTTAATCGTCACTCAATAACCAGTATTTAACCGTCACTCAATAAGCAGTAATTGATCGTCACTCAATAAGCAGTAATTGATCGTCACTCAAAAACCAGTAATTAATCGTCACTCAATAAGCAGTAATTAATCGTCACTCGTTAATTTGGTTATGAATAAACAGTAACAAGATGCCTGCTTCCTAAGCGTTCACTCGGGCTACTCGTAGCAATGCAGCTTGGCATAGTCTATGCACGAAACAGCGTTCACATATTAAGGGTTTGTTAAAAAGTACAAAATAACCTACAGTGCAATCTACAGACAACCCCGTTATTAAAAGTTCGCTGCCAGTTCTTCTGCCGTTAGTGAAAAGGTTTGGATTGATACAGGTGTTAATCTAGACGTGCAAACAGTTCGACATGGTACATGTTTATCAGTATTTTTTGCATTATTTGGTGCTACCCAGTAAGCAGTATATTTACTATATTACCTAGACGAATGTACATGTACCAAGGAACTATTAAAATGCACACATGAGCTAGTGAAGCAATTGAATCACATCGAGTTTATTTGGCGTAACTTTATTAATACAACAATACATAATCCAGGCAATAACAAAGCAAATATTAAACGTTACAAATATTTAAATTACCACCAATACATTTAAATTTTCCAATTTAGCGTAAAACTTGAGTCTCTTCACCACAAAATGCATGTCAACACAGCATAAAATATAATTTTCAACGTTGTTTATGTCTCGCTCATCTTGCAGATAGTTTCCAATAGTCAACAGGTTATCAGATTGTCAGCATGAGTAATTCTTTTCAGTATTAAAATTCAGTGAATCATATGAATCGTTTATAACCAGTTTGTCTTGATGAGACGGCGGAATATAACCTAGACCGAAATATAAATTGCTCAGCATCAATTAGTGTGGAATACCGCCACCAAGATCTGCAGTTGTAAGCGTAGTGAGCATATTTAACATTAACACAGTTGTCAGCCACATGACTGATCAATAACAGTGTTCAGTAAGTCACTTGTGATCTTCTACAAGCTTCAAACCAGGTCAACAACTCACTCGATCGAGCAATAGCGACCAGAAAAGATGGCGCATGAAATATGAGCCACAACACGTGGTTTCGGGATGATGCCACCGAAACCTAGAATCGGCTACCACAGGTAGCCTGAGTAATTGATCGGTTTCGGATAACAAAGTCCGGGATGACTCAAAAGGACCGGTCTGTCCAGTCCTTTCGCAACTTTTCCAAAATATGTCCTAAACTTTTTTTTCAAAAAGCTAAGGGTTCTTGTTACTCGGGCCACCTGTGATTTCGGTGGCGTTTTCTGTATTTTTCTGGTCGACAAGGCAATTATTGCATCATCCCGATAGGCTTTGCGAAACCACGCATATCCGCTGGACACTGTTATTGATCATTCATGTGGCTGACATTGATGGCGGTAAATCTACACTAAAAGATGGTGAGCTATTTTATATATTTCGATCTGGGTTAATATTCCGCCGCCTCGATCAAGGCAAACTGATTAGAAACGATTTATATGATTTATTGAATTTTTATACTGAAAAGTATAATTACTCATGGTCCGCAATCTGATCTAAATCTGCTGACTATTGGAAACTATGAGCGAGACATAAACAACGTTGAAAACAGAATTGACAACTTGCAAAGGACGGGTAAATATGTTGTGTTGACAATTCGTGCTGAAGTTTACTATACGGTAAATGGGAAAACTTTAAATGTATTGAGGTAATTTTAATAGTTGTAATTTGCTTTGTTGTTACCTGCGTTATGTATTGTTGTGTTAATAAAGTTATGCCTGCTTCGCTAGCTTTAAGCATAAGATAATTTCATTGAGTCTTGGTACGTTCGCTTGTTGTCGATCGTCTAAGGTAATATACTGCTAACTGGGTAACGGCTTGCTGCTTAAGGTCTGGCCAAACGCTTTCAACATTTCATTCAACTTCGTTCAACATTGTTGAATTCAACCGTGATTCATTTAACATGTTGAAAGCGTTTGGCCACGCCTGTTGAATGATGTTGAACGAAATTTGAACATGTTCAAATTTTCGTTCAACACGCGTACGCGTTCAACAATGTTGAAGGATGTTGAATGAAATGTTGAAAGCGTTTGAGTTGTATAGGACATGGGGGTACCGGCACACCCCGAAAAAACCAAAAAATTAATTTCAAGCAATAATTGGTTTAAAAGCAAACTATTAGTCACATACCTGACGGATTCAGCCCTCCGAAGATAAATCGTTTTTTGGCTGTTTTCACGCTTTTTATATCCTCGTTTCACTTTATTTTCCATCCCAAAATAAAATTTCTCCCAAATGTCACTCAGGTTATGAAAACACTGGCGAGGCCGAATCCGTCAAGTATATGACTAATAGTTTGCTTTTAAACCAATTATTGGTTGAAATTAATTTTTTGGTTTTCTCGAAGTATACCGGTACCCCCATGTCCTATACTACTATAACGACACTACCCAATTACTTGTTATATTTCCCAGTTTTCTGTTCCACTACTTTTTGTTTCTTAGGTTGGTACGCATGTTTTCCCACTTTTTAACAGCTTATTTTTTTGTAATCATAACAATTTTAATATGGAGGAAAATGAATTTAAACCATTAGACCCAAATCATGACCCGGTTTCGGTCCCGGACCTAGATCCTGAAAATGATCAGGACGAGACAGATTTGGGGGTATTGACGCTTCGGAAGACTTTTTAGAGTATAATAATAGTGTTGAATCTGATCACGCTATTGATGGCCCCACTATAAATAATGTGTCAGAGGCTAGAGCTGAAGGGATAAGAAGAAGAGCTGCATATAGAGACTGTGGGGACTTTTTCACAAATATACTAGAACTGGAACCACAATGTGAAGATCCACTGTTTATTGACTATCTGATTTATAATGATATACTAAGTATATCCAGGGAGTTTAGTGAGTCTGGTTTAGTTACCGATTATACTGTGAAACATTTGGGAGGTGATTTCCAAACAATTGGACGGGCTTTAACTGGGGAGGATAGTGATCTACTAAGGGATGATATTAGAAAATACTATGATGAGTGGACTAAGATCAACCTAGATATAACACTGAGGAAAGCTGGAGTTATGACTGCTATTGGTTTAGGGATGATTGCATTAGTAACTGGTCTGTCTGTAGGTTTAACCAGGAGGGGATCTGATATTGTTCATCAGGCTAAGAAATGGGAAAAGTAACTGGTCTGTCTGTAGGTTTAACCAGGAGGGGATCTGATATTGTTCATCAGGCTAAGAAATGGGAAAAGTTACATCCATCGAAGAGAAGAGACACGATACCATGGACAGAAATACAAACAGCTGGTGGAAAGGTTATTATTTTCGCTGGAGAGTATTTAGTAGTGATTATCATGACGGCTGGATTATTTTCCTATAGTTACACTAAGAGAAAGTAATATGTTACAAGTCGGTAAAATATATATACCTTACCAGGCAATCGGCTTTTGTCAGCTACAATCGGCTTCTGTTAGCTACAATCGGTTCCCGATGGCTGCAATCGGTTTCTGTTAACCACAATCGGCTTTTGTCGGCTACGATCGGCTTCTGTTAGCTACAGTCGGCTTTTGTCGGCTATAATCGGTTCCTGATAACTACAGTCGGTTTCTGTTAACCACAATCGGCTTTTGTCGGCTACGATCGGCTTCTGTTAGCTACAGTCGGCTTTCGGGCTGTCTTGTTTACTGCAGACTAATTGTCAGTTCAGATTAAATATTCATATGACACTTATGATGTCCGTACGCGTAGGAGTTAACCCCGTCTTCCAACAAATATCTCTTATCGTCAAAGCATGAGAGTGATATTTTATTAATTTCATAGCTGCCCAGCTTATGTTTAACACTTCGGATTGTATTCATTTTCTGAAATAGCTGTTTTTTATTAAATAGCGTGTCTTTATAATCTTCGTGTCTGATCTGTTTCTTAGTAACAATCTTTTTTATCCCTTTCGCGGTTTTACCACCTGTTCCGTTGTCTTTTAAGTACGAATACATTTTACTTCTCAGACCGATGAATTCAACTATGGGAACGCCAGCCGCTTCGTCCTTCATTTTCCCAATGACTTTTTTGTTCGACTTGTTGTAGTACGGCGAGCTTTCTGGATAATCCGAGTTGTCGAAAATTTCCTTATCTACCCAAAAGTCTTTGTACACGTTATCCGCCTCAATCTCATACGTCAAACTGTCTGTGTCTGTGAACAACAACCTGATATTATCTCCATATTTTTTTAACACATAGTTATAGTGAAAGTCATACATTAACGTCTTTGACAGATCGAGAATACACATGCCAACATATGCCGGCCGATTTAGTGTTAAGACTTCTTTGATTTTATGAACGGCGACTAGATTTTCATTAAATATTTTAGAGGATACAAAGGTTGGTTTGGAGGCTAACTTTAACAACTGTTCTTCACTCGTGACTAGTCTAACGTCTACACGCTTTCTCAGGTTCTCCATTGTCTTGCCGAAAACACTATTATTCATTAGCTTGAAGAAGTCTTTTTCGAAGGCGTTCTTGGCGGCGGTCCTCTTTACCGTGTTGAAGTCAATATACTGCTTCAGCCAGGGGGATTGATTGAAGAGTAAAACTCGATGAATTTTTTTTACTTTTATTCCAAGCTTGACATAAAGCTGAAGATTTCTGTAATGTACGACATAGTTTTCCTTATCCATTAGGTTAGTTATTAGCTTACTGACACCGCCAACGCTGACGCCAAACTTCTCTTTAATCTTCAAACAGTATTCAGACAGCATTTCTTCCCGTATTTCCATTTTTTCTGGGGCTAATGGATAGTCGTTATGTAGGTCGTGAAGTTCAGCGGGATATTCAAGGTCAACCTCAAGTATTATTCCAGTCTTACTACTGTCAGTAAATTTTCCTAAATCTAAGTTATGTAACTTGTCCTTGCTCACCCACCTAAACCCACCAGTCGGTAAATACTGACTGATAGCCCAACCATAGAGATTGTTAGCGTCCAGATACATTATGTATTTATTAGCCTCGTTTTTGTTATAATTACTTGTCATATATGGGTTGTTTGCCTTTCCATATCTATTAGCTATGTAACTGACCCCACCTCTCATCCCTTTTTCCGCAAACTGAAACATGTCAATATCTGTCATTAATTCCAACTTTATTCCTGTCATTTTCAGCATAGCGTCCCAGGCCAACCCCAGTGAGGTGAAATAGTGACAGGGATCTAGTTTGTAGTTTTGTGTACATGTTTTCCTGAAGTTTTCAAAAACGTCAGCTAACAACAAGACGTCAGACCTTAGATAAACATCATGATAGTCGCCAATTGTTTGCATATTAAACGCTTTCCAAACATTCAGTGCATGTGTGTACTGACTGTCTGATATTTCTGTATCGTTTAGTATACTGTAAAACTGTTCTTTTGGAGGAAGTTCTGTCTCATTAAATCGCTCAGAGCTATCCATGTAGTCGTAAGGATAAACGCCTTTAGTTCTCATTAAGTCTAGGAAACCTTTTGAGAATTCTTCTGCTGTGTATCTGAAAGAGTCTTTTGGTAAATTTCCGACAAGTCTATCAAGAGAACTACTTATAAACTGTAAGCTATCTAAAAACACTAAATTCTTCCCTAACATGAATGATAAATACTTCTCCATATTGTTTGGAATTACGTTAATCTCCTGTTTGAATTTCCCAATCTCACACATAATGTGATGGCTATCATAACCCCTCAGGTTGTGGAAGATTACTGGTATTTTATCAGTTAGTCTATAGTTTCTATTACAAAGTTGATGGGCGGAACCTCTGTACTTCCCTGTTACATGACAATGACCTCGGACAGCAACATCTTCTTCCGTATATTCCCGTCCACAGATGTGACACTTTTTAGCGTCCCTAAAGTCCACCTTATCAGCAGCAGTTAGAACCATGTTTTGGTTGAAATGTTCTTTTTTTATTTTCTTAAGATCTTCCACTTCTTCTAACATTTTTTCGATAAACTTATAGACAGCGTTTTGGCCTCTATACACCTGAACAGACTTGCTATATTGATCGTCATAACAGCAGACAACCTTATACCCATAACCACAGACGATGTGTTTTTGATACTTCTCCATATACGTTTTTGTTTTTTTCTCCTGGTCTACACCCTCTTCTGAGCCTGTGGCCCTGCCGACCTTTTCCGTGATAGCCTCAAAATCAGCGTAAATAACAAACGGAACGTTTAGTTGTTTGTGGGAATTACAATACTTCAACACATTCTTACCCTTCTCAGACATCCTAACAGCCTGTTTACCATTTATTTTAATACACAAGCCTCTGTGTTTGTCTAAGATTTCTGTCGAACTGAAAGATTGGAGGCAGTACATGCAGTAGTGCTTTTTTTCTCTATGTTTTGTTATGCTGTACATAAATCTGTCAAAGTCTCTGATGAGGACATAATGTTGCCTGTTGTCGTCGTCGTTATTGGTTATAACCAGGAGATTCATAGAGTCTGTAAAAGTTTCGTCTGAGACATACACCGGAAAGGTTAGTTTGTCTTCATAACCGAAGACGTTAATACGTATCTTATTCTGCCTTTCTATTTGATTATACTGTTTCTGAGTTACTGGAAAGTTGATTCGGCTATAGTCCAAGTCGTTAACATACTCCCGGTACTTAGACACCCTTTGTGGATTTTTTAATACAGGGAACTTATGAGCAATATGACACCACATAAAACACTTGTCATCATTATTTTTAATATTAATTAATCCTTTCCGACTGTTTTTTTAACTCCTTAGGCAGCTCTACATACGAGGAGCCTCTTAGTGGACTATACAGTGTTAGATTAATATAGTGACCATCGACTGAGTCTACTGCCCAGCCAGATCCCTCACTTATCCACCGGGATATTCCGACCATTATTTCCTCATTCGCGGTATTAACGTCCTGACTAATTTCATTGGTGTTTGTTACAGTCTTGATATGACTGTTAAAGTAAGCTGTTTTGTAGGTTGTTCCACCAGACACCTCTTTTTCAAGCACTACAACCAACGTTTCAGCGAACTTCAGTCCTCTCAGCTGACCCAACTCCCGGCGTAGTAACAGACTTACATCATTCTCTAAGGCGTTTATCTGCTTCAGTGGGTCTTTGTTTACTATGGCACAACTAAAAGACTTTGTTTTACCCCTCAGGGCTATGTTTAACTGATTTATGTCATAGCCAATTATTCTCTCATAGAAATGGGAGTCTGTGTCAGAATAGTCAAAGTCGTTGGAGTTTAGATCGTTGTCCTGACGGATCATTAGACCAGTTGTCATCGCTATACTACTGGGAGTTATAGTCTGTTAGACCTCTCTGAGACTACGGCCCTCCAACCAGGTTGTGTGAAATTTATCTACACGACTACACTCCCAACCAAGCTCCCTATACACAATTCCAAACAGATTGTTATCAAACAGGTCCTTAGTTTTCCCATTTTTAAGATCTTTAAGGAATTGTCCTCCTCCTACATTATTCAGTAACATTATCCCCCTTCACGAGCACAACCTGATGATATAATAGTCATACCCAGATAAGTTACGACCTTTTATCAGATTCTTCCTGCTCATCACGTGAAGGACCTTGGAAAAGTCATCTAGGATTATGTCAGAAACGTCAGAACTAACGACTTTAGTAAGTTTTCTCTTCATCCAGCGTGATCTTGAGTGCACACTCTTTCTTACCACAACAGCTGTTTTGTCAACAGGAGACCTACTATCAGCAACATATCCATATTCTGTACCACCACATCCTGGACAGGAGAACATCCCAACTTTTACTTCGAAACGAAATCTGGAACAGTCCCTACACCATAGTCGGCTATTCTGCTCTAAATCTTTCTTATTATCTTGTTGTAACTCAAGTCCAATCTGTTTACAAATCCACTCAACACTTGACAGATCCAGACCCTCTAGTTCTTCCGGTAAGTTCGATAAAAAGACAGGAATCATTATAACAATAGTTTGATAATTCGTTAGGTTAGGAAACAAGCTTGGTTATCAGATACCCACCAGCTATACCAGCGACTCCAACAAACAGTACCTCATACTCTCTCATTTCACTAGATGGTTTGTAATAATCAGATAGTTTAGGGGGTTCCTCCTCTCCATATGACTGAGTCCTATCAGCTTCAGCCTGTCTTAGCTTTGATTTTAATAGATCCAGAGCGTGGTTCGTTGCATTCATGTCAGCGTTACCGTCAGATAGTTCTTGTCTCAGTTTTTGTACCCTATCTTTCTTAGCTACCTCGGCCTCATACCATTTCTCCTTTGCTCTAGCTAACTGCTCAGTGGCATGGTTATGTCTTTTAATTTCGTCTTCATATCCACTATGGTTTAACTTTGAGAACAAAAATCCAGCACCAGCGAAGGCTAAGGCATTAAATACTCCACCAGCAACTACACTAGCCATTTATATACTAAACTACTGTTTCAGATTTCAGAAGTAAACCAAAGATACATATCTCAGACGTAAGTCACCAACCATCTTATCTAATCTAAGTTGCTGGCAGTCGTTTTTAACGTGGTTATTTTTCAGAAATTCTGTAACAATAGGATAAATTTCATACCTTTTCCAGTATGGGATCCTGAGTAGGGGATAGCCGTTCGACTCAGCATATTTAGTTTTTATCTGATCATGTTTTTGTAACCTTTCAAAGCGACTTACAACCTCTTCCTGAGTCATTTTCTCCGACCATTGGGTAGGTACAAAATGTTGTTTTCCGTCATACTCAATTAGTAGGAAACTGTTACCACCAACAGGCACAGCGAAATCATATCTTAACTGACCACCACCTAACCCCACCAACTTCTCAAACGTCTTTTCCCTAATTACCCTAACTCCGTTAACCCGTAGTACATTCTCAACATCTCTTTCTCCTCTAGACCTACGACGGACGGGTCTGAACCAATGTACTGCGTGATAATGTTTCATCATATCATTATATCGTGAGAACTCTTTCCCACAGTTGGCTTCCTTACATTTATAATTTTTCTCCCTGTTGTGTACTTTCCTGACGTGTTGGTAAAGATTTCCCTTAGTGGTGAACGGCCATCCACAAATCTGACAGGTATTCATATTAACCCTTACCTATAGTTTTTTCTTAACTCTTTTTTGAGAATGGGTCAACTGGTAGGTACCCCTTTGACTGAGCATATTTAATCCCAACTGTACTAATTCCAACGGCTAGAGCCAGCTTAGCAGTACCTTTCATAGACTCGGGAGTACCCAGAGGTTCCTTTAGTATCTTCTTTGAAGCCATGGAAACCACCACAGCCCCGATTGTAATTAGGAGAGCGTCGTAGACTTCATCCATCAGTTCTTTTCTGTCGGTTGACATTTATACTATTAATTGATATTCTACTCACCAAAACTGTCTAAAACAGTGGAGGCGTTAGCATTTCTCCGACTGGTTTCTTGTTCAAAGATTTCTGGAAAATAGTTAGGGTGATCCTCTTGCTGTACTTTTTTTCCTCCCATAGTATAAATTAAGTATATGCCTATTATTCAGATAACCAATTCAGCGATTCCAATTATCCCAATTAGGTTATTATATTCAGATATAGGTCGCCAACAGTTCGTTTCCCTCTCAGTAGCTAGTCGTTCCCTAGCTTTTCTTTTCTTAGCTTCCTTTGATATTTGGGCTAGTCTTTTACCCGCGGCCACCCGTTTTGGGTCTTTGATTTTTTCACCAGATGTTATCTTTGGGGTTTCCGGATCAGTTACGTTAGTAGCGTCAGCCATATCTATGTATTAGTCTATGTTTTGTTTCTAACAGTTGATCTACAAGAAATCTGTGAGGTCGCCTACGTAGTGTTACCATACCTCTTGTTGTACCTCGCAGTCATACTATCATAACGTGGGCAGACCTCAATCACAATATCATCAAGTACACGTACGTCAGATAAAAAAACAGTCCGGTCGTACTGGGTCCCACGTAAGAAACTCCTGATTTGTGTTAGGACTTTGTGATAGTTTACATAGGCAAACTGACAGTTTTCCATTTTTCTAATCACCCTCGACTTGGTCATATAGCCTTGAATTAACACACCAGGACCTGCTATTGCCCCGAGGATTACTGGGTTGGCTGTAACACCACCAGTGACGCCTCCGGTGACAGTGAACCCAATAGAGACTATCTCAAGGATTAGTTTTATTCTCCTCAGTCGAGTATATTTCCACTTATAACAAGTCGCTAGCCTATGGTAATATGAGTAGAGTTTTTGTAGTTCGTCTACTTCAGTTGACAAAAGGTTTTCACCAATATGGTTGAAGTTTATAACGCTTTTTCTTTTCGGAGACATCTAACTATAGACCATATTCAACCATAGTCTCTTTACAGATCTTCTCAATATCAGTGTCTCCCAGACGACCCTCTACGATTTTCATACCGTAAAAGTTAATGTTTGAATAGTAGTTTTTAGAGCGGTTCATCGCGAGCAAATCCAGATAAGGTTTCCCTATTTGCTCAATGTTACACACAAAGTATGAGTCTCTCAGTATCTCACCATTTATCCTGACGTGTGACACTCCAAGTCCAGATAGCCAGTGGACAGATATTAAACTCTTCTTTCCGATGAACTTCGCTGGAATCACACATTCGCGGAGCCTATTATATAACGACCCACCTATAACCAGTTTGTCATTCACCCCAGCTTTGTGAAAAAGGGTTTTGCCGGGATTGATTTCATTATTGGAAATGATTACTTCCCAAGCCTTCGACGCCGGTCTTACACTATTTCTTTTTAACACAATGAAAACTGAGACATCGGCGAACATAAATCTGGGTACGTTAGCGTGGAAGGCCGTTCTTATCGTCGTCTCAGGGTAAAGGAAGTGGTGGTCGCCGGCAGTGTTTATCTGTGGGTTAATACTAGGAGGTCTCCAAAACATGGCTGAGTGGGTCTCACCGTCTCTGTCTTCTATATAATCAACAAAGGGAGGGAGTTTTGAGATCGCGTTTTTACTGGCTCTGGTTACGTTCAGGTCAAAGATGACCTTGTAGTCATGGCCCTTTGTGTGAGGAGCCTCGTTGAGTTGTTTCTTAGTCACCGTGTCCGGTCTGTTGTAACCATAAAACAGACTCATATATACTATATAATATATTTACTAAACAGATATCCCAACGCAGCTGTTATGACCAGCAAAATTCCCAGATTGTCCGACTCTGGTTGTTTATCAGGTGTACGGACGATTGGTTTAACAATTTTATCAGGCATACGGACGACTGGTTTGTCAGTGTGTCCGTCTAGTGTCTCCAGGTGTGACGGCTGATCTCTGGCCTGGTGTGTCTTCTTTGGTTTGTGTACAACTTTGTGAACATCTTCATAGTTAACTTTAGAATTAATACCAAATTTCATACCCTCTGACGCACGTTTTAGTACGTTGTTGTATCCTATGATTTTCTTTTTTAATATTATCAGTGAACCTGGGACTAACCATGTGTCAGGACTAATGGCTAGGTTCTGGGTGACGTTAGTATCTGATATTGCCCTGTTCATATTCAGAATACAGGTGCTGACAGAATAGTTAAGGATAGCATCTTTTACTAGGACTCTAAATTCTTGTTGTGTTTCGAGACTTCCAGCACCTTTATTAACAACGCTAACCCTTGTTTTAGCCTGTGAACCTAGAGCGGCGTAAACATAAGCCTCGATAGACTCATTCAGATACTGCAGACCTATTTTAGTAAAACCATCTGTCCGTAAAGGGATGAACCTTCTGTAGTGTGTCTTATAATCGCTATTGAGACGACACATCCACTCACGGAATGAACGGTTGCGTTTGTAACCAGAGTGAGGATTAATCAGAAACTTTTTTTCTCTGGGTATGTTCGCTATATGTTGTCAATCACATCAGAACCTTCCGCGCCGAACTCTCTCATTAGGCTACTTTTCGTTTCCGTTATAAGACGTCTTAGTATACGCCGCGTGGTAGGTAAAGGTGGAAACGCATGATGGAGGTAACCACTGGATATACGTCTTCTGAGAATTTTAGGTGTTCTACCCCAACACCACAGCAGTATGAGCTGAGATAGACAGCAAAGATAAGTTGGTAATAAGGTTCATTATTATTCCACCATTTCGCGATGTCCGTCCGGTTTCCTGGATTCAGGACTGGTAATTTTGCCATGAAAAAGTCTTGGTCGTTAACATAGATCTTGAAATTGTTAAGGTCGTAGTCTATAGCATCATTTGATAGATACGTGAACTTTGAGAAGTCATATTTTCCCTCAATGTCTTTCTTCCAGTGTCGCTTACCCTGAACTTTTTGTACCGTACCACCGCCAAGCCATATTTTCGGAAATCTGATTGGTGGTTTATTTATTGTTAAATACTTGGTGTAGTTTTTATTGTTCTTAAACTCTCTGTCGCCAGTGTAGATGTATGAATCGTTGATAGGTCCAAAAAATACGCCAGGTTCTGATTGGCCAAACACTGAGTCAGTTATAAACTTAGTCCTATCAGCGTATGGGTATTTGGCGAAAAATTCTCTTAGGGTCTTATTCATTATAACAAAGGTTAGGTTATATGGATGGAAATGTTGAATTAGAACAGGAACTAAGAGATATGTACTATAATCCGAAAACAGGATATCAGTCAGCAGAAAGATTGTATCAGAAGGCACTGGGGGAAGGTCTTGATGTTAGTAGGAAGACAGTAAGGAATTGGTTGAAAACACAGGACACTTATACGAGGTACAAACCAGCTGTGAGGAAACATAAGTTCAGACAGACATTCGTCAGCGCGCTAGCTGAACAGATACAGATGGACTTGGTTGATATGGGGAAATATAAAAACCAGAATAGAGAGTATTACTGGATCCTAACGGCTGTTGAAATCTTGAGTAGGTATGCTTTCGCCGTTCCAGTTTACAGGAAGGACAAAACTAACATGACTAAGGCTGTGGATAAGCTGTTAGAGCAGTTTAAAGACCGGTCTGGTAGATATCCTGACCTAGCCCAGTTCGATGATGGAAAGGAGTTTTATAACGTTGGTGTGAAAGGCTTACTGAAAGAACATGGTATTAAGTACTTCAGTACGTTTTCAGACAAAAAAGCAGCGATTGTCGAACGGTTTAACAGAACACTAAAAACTGCTATGTGGAAATATTTCTACGCTAAGTCGACTTATAAATGGATTGATATCCTAGACGACCTCGTAAGAAATTATAACAACACAAAACATAGTGTTATTCTGCTGAGGCCTAAGGATGTTAATAAGTCAAACGAGAATCAGGTTTGGAACACATTGTTCGGCCATCATTTTGGTAGTTATTCTTTACCTAAGTTTAAGATTGGAGACACTGTGAGAATATCTAAATACAAGAGCATATTTACGAAAGGCTATGAAGCTAACTTCACTGAGGAAATCTTTAAGATAACGAAGGTCATTCGTGGTGATCCAAACGTTTACGAAATAGAGGACGCTGAGGGTGAGCCGATTATTGGAAAGTTTTATGGTCCAGAGCCGTCGCTGGTAGATAAAAATGTTGATGATGTTTACAGAATAGAGAAAATACTGAAAAGAAAGAAAACCGCGGGAAAGAAAATGGTGTTGGTCAAGTGGTTGGGTTATGACAACAAACACAATTCATGGATACCTGAGAGTGATGTACAAAACCTGGGTTAGTTTATAAAACTGATGAAGTTAACATTATTCATTAAAGCTGGTGAAAAGACTGTCTATTTTGATCAGCCTATCGTGGTGGGAGGTCCGGGAGGTCCGAGAGGCTCGGGAGGACATATAATGTTGAAAAAAGCGACGGTATTCTGGAACTATAACAACGTAATGAAGAAGTTTGAAAACAACTTAGTGTCGTTTGATGGTAAGGAGACGTACATTCCCGAAGGTTATCTAGACTTTGACGCGATAGAGACGTCTGTTAAATCTCTAGCAGAAAGGTCTGGTAAGACAGTAGACTTTGGGAAGAACATCTACGACAGAACTTCTAGAATAAAAACGACAGGAAAGTTAGAGTTTGGAAAAATGGGCCTTCTTTTAGGGTTTAAACAGGATGATGTGATAACTGGTGTTGAGTGGACAAACAGTCCAAACCAGGTGGATATTAACAAAGGACTGAGGTATGTTGAAATTTTATGTGACGCTGTTGAAAGTGAGAAAAGTCTACATAATGGAAAAAGAAGTGACATAATAAGTACTCTCCCAATAACCTCTGAACAGAGACTAAAAGGTAGTGTACAGCACTATACAGACATTGAGTCAAAAGTTGAGATTCGTAAGGGTATTTATAATAATATGACCTTTAGAGTCCGTGGGAATAACGGTTCTGAGAATATTGGGGTTGTTCTGCTCGAGCTGTACATAGGTTAGTATATAATGGCTGAAGGAGGGGAAGATTTTGAAATGGGTGAGCATAATGATGGTATGGAAGATGAAGAAGGTACAGGCGGGACGAGTTTCACAGAAGGTGATGACGATTTGGAAAGAAGACTGGATGATCTGACTAGGCCTTCTGAACGTAAAACCAGCTTTAGCCGTACTGAAGATGGGGTGCCCAACATTGGTCGTGATGTTGGAGCGATGAAAAGGTTCCTTACAGGTGATATAAAGAAGTTCTTCAGCGACAATTTAAATATTACGGTAAATAAGAAAGATGGTAGGGCTTCTAGAAACCTGTTAGAATGGATTTCTATTGACACTAACAAAAGAACTGGTCGTATCATCGGAGCGTTTTTCGATGGTGTGAAAGTTCTCGTGTCTAAGGGTGGTAAAATTGTGTACAGTGAGAACAAATCAAAAAGAGTAGTCGGAGCCGTCGGGCGTTTAAAAGTACTGGTAGAAGAGGCCAAAACTGAACATTCTGAAACAATTGAAGGAGCCGTCGAGGAAGCTAACAATGACCCCACAACTTCTCAAGAAGTAGTCGTAGATGTAATCTCACAAGTCATCCCAGAGAGTGAGAGAATACTTGAGGAGAGAGAGGAGGACCTACAGGAACAGGCGGGAGAAATATTACTAACTGAGCAGGAAGTAAGAGAATTTGTTGGGATGCTCGACCCACAGGGTACAAGTGTGGAAAAGATTGAGGCCCTTGAAATAGAGGCTAGAAACTACAGGGGAAAAGCGGCTAATGAGGAAGATCCTAGTAAGAAACAACTGTTTGAAAAATTCAGTGAGGTAGCAGAAATGAAGGCGGACACAATAAGAATTAGAATTGGTGATGCCCCACAACATACTGATGTTATAGAGATTGTGAGAGATGAGGTTGAAAACAATGACCTGAACAGACTAGAAAAGTTTAAAAAGTGGGCTAAGAAAAATATGGTTGGCTTGTCTGCTATAGCCATCACCATAGCTGGACTAATAACCACAGTAGTTGTTGCTGCTAGAAAAACTGTATCAGGGGGGGCAAAAGCTGTTGGTGGTTTCGCTAAGGCACTTGCTAACCTAGCGAAGAAAGTCGGGCCTTTGTTGGCGCCACTTTTAAACCTAGTAGCACAGGTTCTGACTTGGGGAGCAAAAGGGATAAGTTGGTTAGCTAAAAATCTATGGGTCTTAGCTATATTTATGACGTGGTTACTGTATGACTATTGGACTTAAAACCTACCATTTAGTATATGATCAACAGAAGCCAAACAGAGCTGTCCCCTGGATTCAGACGAGCGAAAATGGGAGAAATAAAGGGACATCGAACGAGACATACGATCACAAACAATCCTAATAAAATTAACCCTGGTGAGGACTTATATATTGACATACCAAAGCTAAAACCTAACAGTTGTCTGGTCCCGGGTAGTTTTCACTTATTGTTCGACTTCAAGAACGCTAACACTAAGTCATGGTTTTTAAACAATCTCTCCAGACTCCTAGTTGAAAGGCTGGTCGTCAAGCTAGCCGGTGAGACTGTTTATGACAATACGGGTGAGAATGTTTTCGGTGTATACAAAGATCTCTGGCTATTGAAAAGTGTAAGGGATCAGAACATTGAGTATGGGATTGGCTCAGAGAATTTGAGAAAGCTAATGTCTAAGGACGATAGTGGGGCTTCCTCTGGAGACGTTGAGAAGGTGGCTGACGCTTTAATGTTTTCTATCTATGGGACAAAACTTAAAATAAAACTGGATAAAATCCTCGAAGACCATGGCCTCTATGCTCCCTTTGAAATGTATAACAACTTTCGCTATGTGATTACTCTACCAAAAGCGAGTGATATTATGTTAGCCCAGTCAAGTGAATCTGTTGATGGGTATACACTAGAAAACCTTGAGCTAGAGTATGAAACAATTGATAACACCGATATTGCTAATGAAATAACCTCACTTTACACAACAGGACGATCGCTGTCTTTTGAACACGTGACACTAATGAAGTCAACTGAATGGGCAGCTGGATCAACCTTGATTAACGAACACATTAATCTTCCACGGAAGTCTATGAAAGGGATTGTGATGATGTTTACGAATAAGAGGAGCCCACGGACTAACAGTGAGGAATACGTCTACCCAAACATTGAAAGTGTTAAGCTGACAATTGAGGGTGTACCTAATGCTGTTTTCAGTCAAGGAATTCCAAAAAATCGATTCTATGACGAGGCTAAAAGATTATTCAGGTCTGGGTCTGGATCTGATCAGTTTATGACAATTCAGAAGTTCTATAAGGACGGTTTTGCTCTAACTATTGATTTAAGAAGTATTGAGGACTGTAATAGAGTTGGGACTGGGAAAAGAATCGTCAACACACAATCAGGTGTTCTTGTTGAAATTATTAAGAAGGCGTTCACCGCTAATGTAGTCTGTCGAATCTTTGTGTTGAGCGATGGTTTGGTGAACATGTCAAATAGAAATCTGGAATCAATTCAATACTAAATGAGTAAGTCTAAACTCGATCACCCGTTCAATATGCTGGTTACTGGTATGACAGCTTGTGGGAAGACTTTTTACCTTTTAAAAATGTTAGAGGAAGAGTACTTTAGATTCTTCGACTATGTCGTCCTGATCTGTCCAACATTCAGCTGGAATGAGACCTACACTACTTGGAAATACACTCCCGACCCAGACTTCATCACACTTGAGGTTAGTCAGGACGATGTACAGATAGTGCTTAAACATGTTGTTGGGATATACAGAGGTTCTAAAACACTAATAGTCCTCGACGACTGTGCTAGTGGACAGGTCGTGAAAAATAGAACAAGTGAGTTGGTTAAATTAGCCTTCAGCGCCCGGCATTACAATCTGTCAACTATCGTAATCACACAACAGCTAACAGCTATCACAAAACCTTATAGGGAGAATATTAGCAAGTTGGTAACGTTCTACAACCCCAACAAGGCTGACATGAAGGTTATTACTGACGACTACCTTGGCGGTTTGGACCGTGAACAGATTAAAGTAATAACTGAAAAGTTAAAAAAGAATAAATACGCCAGGCTTGAGATAATGTTAAGACATCCGTACGAGTATAAAGTGGTAATTCCAAAATCTAGTCTACAGTAAGATGGCAGAAAAAGAGGTAGTCGTAAAAACCGGTCAGAAAAAATCTGCGGAAAAACGAAAAACAAACATCCCCAAGGACGCGCCAGCCAAAACGCCTGTTGTGGAAATGCCCACTGATAAACTTGTTAATGAACTTGTCGTTGAGCTAAAAAAGGCTGAGGAAAAAACTGAATCACCCCAGCCAGATACACTGAAAAAGTCTAACAGTCCGCCAAAACAACCGCCAACTGACACTGAAAAGAAGAGAAGTGAGTTGATAAAACTATCAGAGGATGGTGAGGTAACTCAGTCGGTTAGCTACATTAAAAAAGCGTCGGTAAAGGTTGTGGATAAGCTATACGCTGAATATGAGGCCAGAAGAATGGAAAGAGCTAATGAGTTCTTGACTGATATGCTGATCAGTAGATTCTCCAATGTTCTCGACGGTTTGGACGCTATAGAAAGCTCTGAGGAGTTAGACATCGAATTACAAAAAGATAAACTGTTAAAAAGTGACGTTGGTAAAGTTGTGGCAATGATCACGCCGTACTTACCATGTCTTGGATTGCTATCTGGTGGTGTAACTGTGGGAAAACATGTGTACCATCATAATAAACAAAAAGTAGTGGAACAGAAAACTGGGAAAATATAACAAGTAATTGGGTAGTACCACCTGTTCTTGCTTGGAAGACATAATATATATATATATAGGAGTATGGAGGAAGATTTTTCTGAAATGGAACCATTAAGTCCAATTCATGAAGAAGATGATATCCCAGAAGACCATAGAAGAATGGAAACAGATGATGACGTGGGACTTACTGATGGTGATATCAGATTTGATGAGGACAATAAACCTATTTCTAACTTATGGGGTAGGACTTTTGTAGAACCCAGGGAATCCATCCGTAGAAAGGTTGTGGACTTTTTTACAGATGTTTTAGATTTGGAGTCTCAGTGTAATAACCCTGTTTTTATTGACTATCTGACCGATGAAAATATACTGTCTTTCGTAATAGATGAAGATATGGGTGACTACACTGTTAGATATAATGGTGATGAAATTAGGACAGTTGATGGGAATCTCACTGAACAACAGATGGATCATCTAAGAGATGGTATCAGGAAGCAGTATGACAAATGGAATGACGCTAACACCAGAAAAACTTTGAAGAACGCTGGTATTATTACAGCAATAGGTCTTGGGGTAATTGCCCTGGTTACTGGTTTATCAGTCGGTCTGACTAGGAAGGGATCTGATATTGTTCATCAGGCTAAATATTGGGAAAAACTACATCCATCCAAAAAGATAACAGACATAGTACCATGGATAGAAATAGAAAAGGCTGGTGGTAAGTAGTCATTTTCACTGGGGAGTATCTGGTAGTTATTATTGCTGCTACTGGGATGTATTTACTTTTACGTAGTAAATAAGTTGTTTGTGTTTGCTGAAATAAGAGTAGTGAATATTGTTGGGAAATATAACAAGTAATTGGGTAGTGTCGTTATAGTAGTATAGGACATGGGGGTACCGGTATACTTCGAGAAAACCAAAAAATTAATTTCAACCAATAATTGGTTTAAAAGCAAACTATTAGTCATATACTTGACGGATTCGGCCTCGCCAGTGTTTTCATAACCTGAGTGACATTTGGGAGAAATTTTATTTGGGATGGAAAATAAAGTGAAACGAGGATATAAAAAGCGTGAAAACAGCCAAAAAACGATTTATCTTCGGAGGGCTGAATCCGTCAGGTATGTGACTAATAGTTTGCTTTTAAACCAATTATTGGTTGAAATTAATTTTTTGGTTTTTTCGGGGTGTGCCGGTACCCCCATGTCCTATACTACTCGTTTGGCCAGGCCTTTAGTTCAACAACTACAAAACGCAAGTAATAAGCACCAAATAATATAAACATGTGCTATGTCGAACTGTTTATATACACGTCTAATAAATTAACGGCTAGCGAACTGGCGGCTAACTTACGGAGTTGTCTAATGATCGTTTGAATCTAAATTTGAATCTACCGAATCTAGTACTGTAGTTTATTTTGTACTTTTTTTAACAAACGCTTAACTCTTCCTTGTCCTGTTGAAAAACCAGTCACAACAGGTGGTCTTGGCAATTTGTGAATTAACATGGCATAATAACAAAAATAATACCACAATATATCATTTGAATCGTTTTTACCCCTGCTATTCAAGTTTTAGGTTGTCGAGTCTTGTCGGACAACCTATTTTGCAAATTATGCTAATCTATGATAATTATTATTAAAAATATTATTTAATATGTGCACGCTGTTGTGCTGTTTCGTGCATTGGCTATGCCAAGCTGCATTGCTATGAGTAGCCTGAGTGAACGGCTAAGCAGGCGTCTTCTTCTGAACACGTGGGAGATTAGACTTGCTCCAAGTCTGCCTCTTGTTGTTTCGAGACGGGTTTGTTTCGAGATGGGTTATGTTTTGATTTAAAGGTGTACGTGAGTAGTAATAACCCCCCACTATGGGGACGGAAGTAATTAGTATGCAAACGATGTGCCGCCCTTAGTATTCATTTTATAGTGGCGCGTTACGTCATTAGCATCTAACCCTAGTGTTTTGGAACCCCCCGGTATTCATACGTCACTCCCCAGTATTCATACGTCACTCCCGAATGCTCTCCGACTGATTTCCGAAGGTCTAGGTTACGTCATTATCAAAAGGCACACGACTTATATCCTTATAAGTAATATTTGCCTTATTGACAGTCAACACTAGAACATATTTACCGACATGGATATTATTTACGATGAAAAATAACATTAAGATCGAAAAAGAAACTCTGTATTTTTACATCAATACATGTCTAGAAGAACATATGAAGAGTTACGAGGAAGCCACAAGTCGCCCTCATAGTTATTTAATGCTTGATCTAAAGCCGACCACGGACGACGATCGATCATTGCCTCAAGACCAATGTTCTACCTGGAGAAAATAGCTCCAGCCTGCAGCAACAGCTGGATAGTTTCATACAAAAGCAATCCTATCAATTACCTCCGATTGTTAATGCCATGTATATACAATACAAAACAAAACAAAACAAAACAAAACAAAACAAAACAAAACAAAACAAAACAAAACAAAACAAAACAAAACAAAACAAAACAAAACAAAACAAAACAAAACAAAACAAAACAAAACAAAACAAAACAAAACAAAACAAAACAAAACAAAACAAAAAATGCAAGATATTGTACAAGCAACCAACTGCAGAATCAGTCTCAACCTCTGATTAGTCTTCAAACTCAGCAAAATACAGCACATTTGACACCAGAGATAAAGCAAGAAACTGACGATCTTCCGTGGAGTTTCCCTGCTACACCTAAAACCTATTTTGTAACACCGCCTCCTACCGTTGAACAACCAACACTTAAACATAATTTCTTTCATAACTGGGAAAGCTCTTCGGATTGGAAAGAAAGCGCCTTGGCAAAGATGACCCCAGATGATAGAGAAAACTATGAACATCATCTATTGATGACTGGATCAAAATATTTACCCATGACAAAAGAAGATGTGTCCCAATTACCACCCAAAGACAAGAAAGACTATCATGCTACTTTTAAAATAAAATTAAAACGCCTAAATATAATCTAAGAAGCATGCAGACCTTACTAAACTTTTGATATGTAAATGTTTGAACGAAAACCGAAATAAATATTTTAAGCTAAATGCTTTTGTGTGTGTGTGTTTATTTGCTCCTCCTCCTCTTCCTCCTCTTTCTCCTCCTCCTCCTCTTTCACCTCCTCTTCCTCCTCCTCTTTCTCCTCCTCCTCCTCCTCCTCTTTCTCCTCCTCCTCTTTCTGCTCCTGCTCCTCCTCTTTCTCCTCCTCCTCTTTCTCCTCCTCCTACTGTTCCTCTTTCTCCTCCTCCTCCTCCTCCTCCTCCTCCTCCTCCTCCTCCTCCTCTTTCTCCTCCTCCTCCTCCTCTTAAAATGTGTGTTTTGATAGCGTTTTCCTCATTTAGACACTGACTGTCAAATAGAGATGTTGATCAAAAAGCACAAACCGTTTCTTGAACTTTTATGTACAAGTGAATGTATTCAACAGCGAGCTCTGTTGGAGACTGCAAGCCCCGAGCAAATTAGATGCATTTGTGATTGTATGTTGAACTTTTGGTCAATGCAATATCTTGCCATTATCACCTGCTTTGCTTGAAGAAGTTAGGCCTTATAGCGACGACATATCAACTTTGGCTAGCCCGAAGTAGCTTTATGAGAAAAAAGGAGATACTGGTTCAAAAAGGTGCAGGATTTCTTGATGTCTTACTTGGGGCTGTTTGAGAAGGACTCGCCAAACTAATATAAAAGAACGATATTTTTTAAAGGCTATCTTTCGAACCCTGAACACAATGGGAGAAAGATTACATGATGATTTTCGTGTTGAAGAAATACTGTCGCACTTTGACTACGGAGTCGATGAGGCGAAAGCGTCCTCTTTGCTGAATAGTTTACTCGCGTCCTATGTCAACTTAACATGGAATCCCAAAGGAGAAATTGTGTATCAAGGAAGAACTATACCAAACACAAAAATAGCCGAATTGGTAGAATACTGCGTATCACCTTACTTCTCAGGAATTCCCGAACCAGCTGGTCTAAATGTATTTGTAAAAGGACTCGCCGACATTAACATTTGAAAATCCTTATCGAAAATGTTCGAGTGCTAACAATGTTGGCGCAGGCAGAAGAAGAACCAGAATCAGAGAGCGAAAACGAAGAAACTTCCTCCGAAGAAGATTCAGAAAACGATAAGGATTACGCCCAAGTAGAATCAGAAAATTCTATAATTGACAAACCCGTTGATTGCGAACGTTGTCAGAATCCTGTTATTTTTACTCATGAAATTGAGTGTCCTAAGTGTTTGTGGAAATATTTTAATGTGTTAATCGAAATCTGTTATGTAATGTTTGTGGTACAGAATTCAAGGCTCATGATCCATGCCTTCGGATTATAAGATGTACTGTATGCCCATATGCTAGTGTTACCGATAGATCACTAAATAATCAAGAGTTTTTTGTGTAAGGATATATTTCTCAATAAAATATTTTAAATTCTATATTAATGTACGCGTGTTGCTAATGACTTTCTCACATAGACTTGCCTAAGCGGTTAATCCTCTTAATTGCCCCTAATGAGTTTCTCTTTTGTCTCCTGCACGTGCACTGAGGAAAAATATGCAAATATCACACTTAGTAACAGAAAGCGTAGCAACATTTTCAAAGTAATAAATCGCTTTGCCTTTAGTTCATATTTCGACATTTAAAATCGTTCTTACGGCTTTTCGAATTGATTCTTCATCCAAGGACTCGTTTACTTTATACACCAGGGTTAGATAAGCGATAATTCGACCAAACTGTCAACATTCATCTCTTCGTAAATAACGCTCAGATTACTTGGCAAGTTATCTCCACTGGTTTGGGGGGAGGCATAAGTAATAAGTCGATTATGACGTAGTGAACACCAGGGGGTTCCGGTACACACGACGCGACTCTGTACATTCTCTATGGTTACAAGTCCGCTTGCCCAAACACGTCTCATTGTTTTAGGAGGTCATTAAAAGGTCATTAAGAAATAATGAGATTTTACACATGGCTTATGCAAATATCAGTCTGAATATTCTAAGTGTTCGTTGGTGCTTGTATCGTACGTTTTTCTCATGGATCCCCAAACTGATTCTACAAACTGGGTCAAAGTAAACGATAACTCTCTAAAATTGTTAACGCTTATTTCCCACCAAACGTGTAAAAGACTGTGTGATCATTTATGTTCTAACTAATATAATATTCAAAGCTTATTCAAATCTAACTCAAGTTATCTCCACAGATTTGCCCGTTTACACAATCGTACAACCCCTGTTGTTCGGTAAGTAAGGATTCTAAGTGAAAAGACAGAGTGTCTTTATCGATATCAACGTTATTTTTCTTTAATTCGTCGTAAGGGTTGAGTATCAGCTAGGGTTTAGGGGGTTGAGTAACAGCTAGGGTTAGGCGCTAATGACGTAACGCGCCGCTATAAAAAGTATACTAATGAGATTAGGGTTAGGAGGTCCCAAAGGAACCTGAGAATGAATAAATAATAAGTTGAATATTTAATGAGGTGGCATCCCTTTGATTACGTGTGAAAAGTGGCGACGCGGGCGAGCAAAATGGCGAATATAAAAGGCGGCCGGCCACGGGAAGAAAAGCGGGCGAGCGAAAACCCGCGGGCGAAGGAAAAAGGAGGGAGGGAGAGGCAGACTTGTTTCCCTTGAAGAAATTCGAATCCTATTATATATTCGGCGCGAAAATTGATTGACAAGTGTGCGGCAGAGATCAGTGATGTACGGTGTCGATTTCGCTGAATTTTCACGCGCTTGCATGGAGGACAAAGAAAGTACCCCGACCGGCCCGACGAAAGTTCATCTGTCGCAACTGCCTTGACCGAAATGAAACTTTGGTTAAGGAGGTAGTTCAGGACAGAGAAAGATTTGAGTCTTCGAAGACAAAGTTGAGCAGTGAAAGATCTAGAGCTACCGCGTACACGAAATGCATGGGGAAAGATTCGTGTGGCAATGAACAAATATGCGAGATCGCCGAGAAAGAAGATCTCGAACCAGTGGCCAGAAAATCATTGTTTGAAACCGACTGCGACGATGAAAAACCTCGTTGTGTGAAAACCTTAAAGACACGTTCGAGCTCAACGGAAACGGCTTCAACCTGTACGACGGAGAAGGATTCAGAATCCCTGTCATCTGTAGAGGTAAGAAATTATTCTTTTGTGTTTGTGCTATTTTTAAAACTCTGTTCAAGGTGCCAACGCACACGAAATAAATTTCTGATCCTGCAATATTGAATAATATTGTAAGAATACAGTATGTTGGCCAACAAGACAAAATTCAGCCGCTTATATTTTTGCGCTTTTTTGTGTACGAGGCATAATAGCCATTGATTATAATAAGTTGTAATAACATTCTTTGCGAACTAATAGTCTTGGTCAAACGAGGAGAGAGTCGTATAAATTCTTGCGCGACTTGCTTTTAGTTAATTCAGCGTCGTCTTTATTTATTGTTTGGAGACTGGTGATTACGAGACGGATTTGTTTCGGGACGGATTTTTTTTCCACGGGTTTTGTTTTAAGTTATACAACAGCTTTTTCGTTCGCTTGCTTTTCAAACCTCCGGCGTAAACTATAAAAATCAATCTCGAAAACAACCCGTCTTCCAACAAACCAGCCAGAACAATTAAGTCGTGGCGAGGTTCTACCTGGACATTACCACAAATTTGGGACAAGATGGTGGCGCGCGTGCGTATTAAAGACCATAATAATGGAGATTCTCAACAGTAAATAAGGAGAGCACATAATAATTCAAATTTTGCTTAAACGGTGACATATTTCTTCTTTGTCCAACTCCATCTGACAACTAAAAAACATTTGCTTACTTCCACGTCAAAGTACTTCCCTAGCTCGTCTTATTTTTGCACTGAAAGTGCCACTATCCATAGTGTTGGCCATAGTAATTGGCCATAAAAGCAGGTGCTTGAAATTGGCCAAATTGACCATCAACGTTACGGGCGATGCGAAGTGCCCGACTCGTTGTTTATATATACGTAGATGCACGATTTAGGCAAATTCTAAAGAACTCAATAACCTGAATAATGAGAAACACTAGAATACAGTAGAATGACACATTAGAAATTCTAGAATACATAATTAAGTCTGCCTCTTGTTGTTTCGAGACGGGGTTTTTTCGAGTTGAGTTATGTTTTGATTTAAATACAGGTGTACGTCCATTTTGGTCGCCCGCGTTGCCACTTTTCACACGTACACCTATATTTAAAAGAAACCCATCTCGAAACAAACCCCTCTTGAAACAACAGGAGGCAGACCTGGAGCAAGTCTAGGTTCTACGGCATCTACCTGGATGAAATGAGATCCCAGTTATTTGGGATGTTGACAAAGCATCTGTTAAAATATTTTAAATCAATAATTGTCAGTTGTTTGCTGTACAAGTTGTGTTAGTTAGTAATACTCAAAAAAACTCTGAGCTCTAAGCGGGACTCGAACCCACAACCTTCTGAATGCTAGCCAGACGCTCTAACCATTGAGCCACTAGAACTCAGATAGCGGAGCAAGGTTAATTAAGGTACTTATACCTTAGACTGTGCCCAGTCCTCCAGGAACGAGTCTTAACCGCTCGGTTACAAGTACTTGTTGGTCTACAAGTCGCGTTGTAACAGTAAGTTTCAACAGCTTGTACAGCAAACAACTGACAATTATTACTAACATCAAGCTGCAATTTCTGAAAATATTTTAAATCATTACTAAACTTTCATCTTTGTCAAAATATTTAAAACCTGTAACTATAAAACCAACTGATGATGAAATGTTTCAAACTATATAATATGATTGTTTAATTTATGCTAAACTATATAATAATAAATATGTTTAATTTATGTTAAACAAACGTTTTGATTTTTGTTGACATGAATATTACAATTGCTGCACCCTTTTTAATTTAGGTGATCATCAACTACCCTAACAGCATTAAAAGAATTAAACACTAGCTGTTGGTAACCCCAAGATATTTACTGCATCTATTATGAAACACAACGACTTCCAAGATGCCCTTTATGAGGAGCATGTGCTGTAGTACAGAGAAAACTACAAAGCTTGTGTTCCCTCTCTTATCTTTCATTGCTTCGTAAAACCAAATTAAAGATCTTGGGTCATTTGAATGGAACAATATGAACGCCGAACTTATTGAAAGAACTCCAAGGTTTCATCAATTTTTGACAGCATCAGTGAACAATCCATCCCATGCAAGGAATGTCCACAAGAAAAAGTCTGCACTTGTTCCACTAATGTGCGATGCTGCATGCCAACTCATTTCTGTCTTCAATGAAGACATGGATGCAACTAGAAGGTTGAAATCGGTACTTCTTAAAAAAGCTGGCTTAAAGAAAGTTGGGTTTAAACGGTTATCTGCAATAAATAATTGTATGGGATACAACTGCACAAGTCGAATGTTTGAAAATTTTGGAACAGACTTTGACAAGAAACTAAAAATGTGGGAACATGAAATTAAAGCAGGTGCACAAAGGGAGAAGGTTCTACTGTCAAAACTCCAGAGTACTGTGCAAGAAGAAGATGCAATGGAGACAGTCAGTGAAGCTGAAACTGAACTGGCTAAGCACAGGGAGGAAATGCACCCTGGCTATTCATTTACAGGAGATAATGTGGACATAAGATGCAAGCCACGTCAGATGACAGCAAAGAACCAAAACAAAGATCACCATATGTTCCAGTATGTGGCATTCAAGAATCGCATATCATCAAATCACCTGCCTAATGACAAACCAATAAGGAAAATATATGATGTGCCACTACAACATTCCTGCCAAATGCTGCTGAACAGAAAATGGTTGTTGATGAGTTTGTGATCCTTGTTGGAGAAAAATGGGCCAAACAAATACGCGCATTAGCATGGTTTCAAGATCACCTTCCGAAGAGAACTGTACACGAGTACATGGTGGAAACCAAGCAGAAAACAGAAAAGGTATATTACCGTCTAAGGATTATTGTTCTATACCATGCAAGTATCCTCTTTTCTAGATTTTTGATTGGACAAAAAGTCATTGTGGTCCAAAAACTGGTGATATTTATTAGATAACCCTTGGCAACGGGAAACAATGGCTTTGTTTTTCCCTATGAAAAAATAAAAGCATTGCATTGTCTGTTGCAATTGAAATAAAAGTATTGAAGCATGGTTTACTGAAAGCGCAGTGAACTCTCTCTAACGAGGACACCCTAGGGAGTAGGGACCAAAATAAGAAAAAGTTTTATTATAGTAAATAATGTGTGAGCGGCCAAGATTAGCTGTCTGCCTTAGAGATGTGTCGGCATTAGAATGGTGTCCACTTAGAGAGAGTTCACTGTATATCATTTTTTCTGGCCTACTCAACATTTTTGGTGTTATTTGACACTTTTATGGATATAACAAAACACTTATTTATTGTGTTTTGTGACCCCTCAGGTAACAACTGCACTTTTTCCAAAACTGCGTTGTGCATTATTTAACAAGCCCGAATTGTCTGGTCGGAGAAAATATTATTTTAAAGAAACAAACTGAAACCTCAGGGAAAAGCTGGATTTCTGCCATTGTTCTTCATTAAAAATTGACTCTTTTTGCTATTAGTGTTCCATTACCAATACATAATGAATAGCTCAGCCAATCGGAATGCAGGATTTGTATTAGTCTACTGCAGTAGTTGGTTTATGCTAATACAAATTAGTCCCTACAGTTTACGAAATACTGTGAATATTATTTTAGAACAATCGTGCATCTCACTTAAACATTATTTTATTTTTCTCTAGGTTAATCTTGGAGTGTTACAGAAGAATGAGCAGTATGAAGCTGAAATGATAGATTTGTTAGATTGGATACACAAGTATGTTCCTGGACACTCTGAAGATGATAATTTACCATCCAACCCAGTTAAAGTTTTGAGTGGAGGTGACTACCTTACATTTGAAAGGCACAAGGAAGCACAAGCTGCAATGCAGGATGCAAGGACTCCTTCGGCAAGGCAGTGGCGTAGCCAAAGGGGGCGAGAGGGGGGGGCGGGGCGGTCGCCCCCCCCAATGGTCTCCAAGACCGTTCTCGTGGAAAGTTTAAATCTGTGGAGATACGTGTAGGGGGGAGGGGTACATTTGTTTTAAGTCCAAGTAAGTAGATAGTGATGTGTTATATATATTGCAGGCATGCATATGCTATAAATTACAATACTTAGGGTCTATACAAAATGCCTCCAACCTGTTTTAAACCTGTTTTTAGATATTCTGACGTGTATCATTCTATGTTCTGGTTTGATTTCAACAAAATTATTTAATTTATGGCTTTCAGATTACTCTTAAATACTTGCCTCAAAATGCAGGAAATAGTGTTTCCGCGACACTAGAAATCCAAAATTTTCCGGGGGGCATGCCCCCGGACCCCCCTAGGAGATCGAGGTTCTCGCCCCCAAACCCAAGACCCTGGCTACGCCACTGCGGCAAGGCTGGAAGGGTTTGTCCCCAAAATCGAAGATTTTCCTACTCAGGCGGAATGGACAAAGGTATGACTTTAGACCAATTTCTGCATTATTAAGACCAACTCGGGACTAGCTCTACAAATGCAACTCCAAGGATGGCTATCAATAATATGGAGGAGTACATTTGACAGGGGAGGGGATTACCTTTATTTGTCTTTATTTACATCAAATATTCTGTAATCAGATATAAATAGATTATAAACACATAGACGTTTGGTGGATTTTCTGAAGCTCAGATATTCAAAAAATCTTTCTGAGCATCAGATAGAGATATTTGAACATCAGATAGAAATACTGTATGGTTGAACTCAACAGATGCTTATCTACTGCAACTGTATTTAGGCTTGACAAACATTCACCAAACGTCTGTCACAAAAAAAAACCCACAAAAAAACAAGCTCTCACATGTACACAACTAATGATTAAAACATGCCTTAAATAGTCTATTCTGAGCAGGTACTACTGTCTTCAGAACTACTTACAATTTGCAGTCTCACTGTTCTTTTCATAATGTCACTGTCATCACTATCACGGGAACTGTCATGTACATCATCTTGATCTTGAATAGTAACAGGTAGATTTAAGGAAGTGCCACTGTCTTAGGAAGTAGTCTGAGTATCGCTATCTTCATCAGTGACTAGCTGAAGCACCTCACATAAAATCTCCCATGTCGTAATGGCATGCTCCTCATTATAGACGGGAAAATGACCTTTCAGTGCTTGAAAGCTATCAATATACTGCATTCTCTAAAATGTTATTCACCAACGGAGATGAATAACCAGTTGCATAGTCAAGTCCAGTAAGTAGCTTTTCGTGGGAGCAATGGTGTGCCAATTCTGATCGATGAGCCATCAGACGATCATAGAGAGGAACGTGCCGCTCCTCAGTGACAACATTCACTATTTTCATTGTTTGCACTTTTTCACTATTTTTTTCAGCGTGCAATCTTTGTATTGCTATTTCTGTCGTGGACTGATACAGCTGTTTGTGACAAGCGTTGACACATTGACAGTTGCTCGTATTGCAACTGCAAACACATCTGCATGATTCTGCACATAACATCACAGCAGCAATGCTTCTCATTACTATTTGCACTTTTTTCTGGGCTGCAAGAAAAAGGTCTCAGCAGGAAAATCCGTCTGCATTCTGACCTATTAGATACATAGTTCCTCATTTGTTTTGTGACGATCTTGCTTCTAGTACATCCTTTATATCTCAGAAGAGCAGCATGGCTCATTTGATTACCTGTCCAATCCCACCAGATTCTTGAAGGTAATCATCCAGATCACTGGATGGACCCATGTGAATCACAAGGTTTGCACCTTTGATATTCACACCCATTCCAAATGCAATGGTACAGAACACAACCCTGACAGTGCCATCTTCTTTACAAAACTCCTTCTCTTGTTCTGTCATCAGATGGTTCTTGGCCAGATGGTCGGTAATAGGCCTGTAGACCCAAATGTTCACTAAACAATTCATACAGGTCCTTAACATGTTCCTTTCTACGACAAAATACTAACACTTTTGATGCTTTCATATTATTTTCAAGTATATCATCAATAATATGGCCAAATGATCCATAAATATCATTCCCGTCTGTATCAACAACAGCATAACGAATATTTGGCTTGTTGGGATCACCAAGAACCTTAACGCAGTCTCTCATGGTAAATCAGTCAAAATGGTTTCACTCACACTTTGCGTTGCTCTGGCAGTCAAAGAAATAAATGGGACATCACGGTTTAACAGTGAACGAATTTCCCCAAGCCGTCCATAATCTTTTCTAAAAGCTTCTTCAGTCTTGGTGTTGGCTCCCCTTAAATTTTAATGATAAGATTAGCAAATTATCTTTTAAAAATAAAATTGTGAAAAATTTGATTTGTATTTTATTGGCACCATCCCAAATAAATACAAATCAAATACTTCAGTAATACACATAATAGAATTTACAGATTTATTATACTTTATACTAACTGCATTAAAAACTGTCCAAATAATGCTAAAACTGAGTTATTTGAATTGTAAGCCAATCAAATTTATCACATGGGAGACTACTTCATGTATGCTTATTACATGTATTTTGTCATGGTGCAAGTCTTTACAATAAAAAATTGCTGATCGGAGCAGTTGTATAATAAATCTCTTATGAGATGTTTTGGTGTGTAGTATCTGCGGGCTCGTAAAAATACGGCACAACTAGTAAAAATATACAGCGATACTAAATATATATATATATATATATAGTATCAACCAACTAGTGGTCTATTACAAATCCGGCGTTCTGATTGGCTGAGCTACTAGTGGTCTATTGGTGATAGACCATAGTAGCGTAATCCAATGATAAACCTTATACCTGGAATACTCCTATTCTGCCCAATCAGAAGCCACGGCATATTCACGCTGCGAGCAAAACCTGGAAACTAGGCCAAACATAGCGTCCGCTAAAATTTATATACGAGTGATGAAATCATGAAAACATTGGCTCGAAAATGAATTCGCTTATGTCTATGGAGTATATTTAATACCAAATTTAAAGAAATGAAATTACAATCTCGTTTTTTGTGAGCGATTGTTTATCATGTGCCATCGAACTACTGTACATTTTGAATGGGGAGACTACTGCAAACGAAAATGTAAAACTATCTGAAAATTTGGAACAATGTTTGATAAGACTTATTTACGTTAAAGAAAAGTTGTTTATAGTTAATACTCGCCCTCGTTTTCTGCGAGCAGATAGTCTATGAGCGATCAGCTCATAGAAAACTCGGTCTCGTTGTCTAATTGTTAAATATATATATATATATATATATATATATATATATATATATATATATATATATATATATATATGTATATATATATATATTATATATATTATATATTCATGATGCAAACTAGCATGACTATATATATATTTTTTCAAACAATAAAATAAAATTATTACAACAACGCTTACCATTTCGCAATACAATGACTTTCGTCAATAAAGACGGCCTTCAAATTCTTCTTAAGAGAACCACGGAAAATGCCACGATGGCTGTTGGGAAGTGCTTCGGGAGTTCCAAATACAAGTTTTACGTTGCCTTCTGAGATATCTCGTAGCTGATCTGGACTGCATTCACTTGCAACGCACGCAGCCGATAGTCCTCGCGAAGTTAGGGAATCTACTTGATCATTCATCAACGCGATCGGGCTTCTTCCACAACTGTGTTTGATTCGCTTGACATGAAATCGAAGGCGTATAAGGGGCAATTTTAAAGGTAAAGCTTTTACCAGATCCCGTAGCGGCAGACATAAATACGTCGCCTCCAGAAAGATATGCCTCGGCAACTTGCCTCTGCTGCATGATCTCTTATCGTTCTATAACCACACTGATTTATTGGCTGCGTAAATAAATAGCATCCTTACACGGAAAATTCCCGCCAAAACGATTTTTGGAAAATGTCGGACAGTATATCGTATTAGTGTAATAAAAGTAGCGTGCTGCATAGGCAGTGTAGAAACAACAATCGAAATATAGTAAGGTTAGATATACTGCCGAAACAGAGAACGTAGGAGTCTAACGTTTCGAGCGAAGGCCCTTCGTCAGAGAGAAACGTGACGAAGGGCCTTCGCTCGAAACGTTAGACTCCTACGTTCTCTGTTTCGGTACTATATCTAACCTTACTATATTTCGATAGTATATCATATTCACTTGTGATTATTTTATAAAAGAAATACCAAATGGTATTTTCCGTGTTTGGAGACTCTTATCCAAACACTTGGGAAATTGCTCGACTTTCGAAAAGCTAAAAACACTCGTCTACGGCTCGTGTTTTGTTACGCTTTTCTCCAGTCTCGCAATTTCCCGCGTGTTTGGATCAGAGTATCCAAACCATAGAAATAATATACCTAGAATGCGGGCTCCTATCTCCTGTCAGTCAAAAAATTGTCGCCACAAAATGGCGGATTTATAAGGGCAAAAGGAACTCGCCCTAGGACTTTTTTACAGTTTTTGACACGGCCGCGGTTGGTAACTGGTGTTTTTACTGTTTTACATTATATTTGAATGATTCCCACTTGCCCATGTCTTTTGAAAGTAAAATCGCTACTCATGTCCTTTGAAAGTAAAATCGCTACCCATATTTTTAGATAATAGCATATGAAAAAGATTTGTAAATAGTCAAATAGATGTGTGTTTTACTATACCTTATATTTACTATATTATTATATAGTATGAAAGTTAGAGGTCTAATTACAAAATTAGACCTCTAAATTTCATACTATACCTTACTGTATCTTTATAATCTTTTGTTATTGTACACGCCCCTTGTGGAAATCAGCCTAGGTTGACATGATTAGCGTGTTTAAATAAAGTTTTCTATCTATCTATCTCTCTATCTATCTATCTATCTATCTATCTATCTATCTATCTATCTATCTATCTATCTATCTATCTATCTATCTATCTATCTATCTATCTATCTATCCATCCATCCATCCATCCATCCATCCATCCATCCATCCATCCATCCATCCATCCATCCATCCATCCATCCATCCATCCATCCACCCACCCACCCACCTATCCACCTATCCACCTATCCACCTATCCACCTATCCACCTATCCATCCATCCATCCATCCTTCCATCCATCCATCCATCCATCCATCCATCCATCCATCCATCCATCCATCCATCCAGCCATCCATCCAGCCATCCATCCATCCATCCATCCATCCATCCATCCATCCAGCCATCCATCCATCCATCGATCCATCGATCCATCTATCCATCTATCTATCTGATTTATACTGAATGTGGGTGGAGGATTAATCCAGGAGACAGTAAGTGTTTTGTTCTTTTTTATCCAATCTAATAGGGATTTCTAGCTTGTGATTTTTGAAATATAAAATATTTTTATGCACCTGTCATACTTTTTATACATCAGTCTTTTCGACATCTATTTATATTGACATTTTAAATCCGTGTTTTTCTTAAGATTTTCTCCTAGTTTCCATTACGTATTTGATTAGTTTCTTTCGTTTTTCGTTTTACTGAGTTTCAAGTTTAGCATGAGCCTATCTTTTTGTTGCTTTTTGTAATTGTGGTGAATTGATCGAAATATAACTTTGAACTTATAGTTTTTAGTACGTTTAATAAAGCAAGTGTCTTGCAAATTGTTTTATTTTATGCTGTGTATGTGCCTGATTTGTTGTCATGCATGTATCCAATTTATCCCTATGAAACGTCCTCCAATTCTTTATTTTGAGAGGCGATCATTGTTGTATATTTATCCCACCCCTTTGCAAAATTCAAAATGGCGGATCTAAAAGGGCAAAATAAAATTTAATTTGGACACCTGTCACGTGACAGAGCACGCATTCTAGGTCTATTATTTCTATGATCCAAACATGGAAAACCATTTGGTATTTCTTTATTGATCTCATTTTCGAGCTTGATCACTCTGTCTTACCGTGTAGTTCACACTGACCTTCACGTGATGACAATAATAATCGATTATTTCCGAATGAGCAATAGGCTACGCCTCCGGTTGAAAACTCAACCGGTGAATTTGGCGCGCTGCAGAACAAGTCTGCCTCTTCCTTCCTTCTTTTTCCTCGGCCCGCGGGTTTTCGCTCACCCGCTTTTCTTCCTGTGGCCGGCCGCCTTTTATATTCACCATTTTGCTCGCCCGCGTCGCCGCAAATTTTTTTTCCGTAGACAGACGGACACCTCATTGATGGTCGGACACATCATTGATTCACGTCCAGGTCTTTGCGCGTTATTTTTCACACGTACACCTTTAAATCAAAACATAACCCATCTCGAAACAACAAGAGGCAGACTTGGAGCAAGTCTAAGGGGAGTGGGAGATGTAAATTTCTCTTTGTGCATATCTCAAAAAACTTGTTTTAATATTTTATATCACTATTGACTTTTGGGAACATTTAATCACTATTGTTATATACCGAAGACTTTCGTTTGACCAATGATGAAATCCTATCTTGGTCAAATCATGGTCACGTGTTGTACAACAAACTCAATGTTTCTTTCTGCCGACGTCAACAACGAAGAAGGAGACAGTGTATTGTTTCCGTCTGATGTCAGCCTTAATCATGCGTTGTTCACGTGAATACACAATGATTATTGCATAAGATCAAGAACTTTGGACTTTTCGGAACATTTTGAAAACAAGAGCTAGTTTCGAGCTTGTTTGGTACGAAATAGTCAATTTTCCAAAGGAAACTAAAGAATATCCATACATATCTTCAAAGAAGGTCTGAAGAAAACCTGGATAAATTTAAAGCTGTTTTTTGTACTTGTTGATCAGTCTAGTGTATTTGTTTAGTTGAATTGAAATTACGAAGAAAAAGTCAAAGTGTTTTGTCAACTAGGTATTTTGTATTTTAAAAGTATTTGGTATATAAAAAAAACATTTGTTGACTTTTGGGGAAACGTTGAGTTTTACGGTCCCTCAGGCTTCAATGTCACCCTCGGGTGACATTGAAGCCTTCGGGTTCATAAAACACAATGTTTCCATCGGCGCCAGTCAACAAGTGTTTTATATAATTTCTTAGCGCCACGCAATTTCTTATAATAAAAGGTCTACCCGCTTGACTGCACGTTTAAATAAATAAAAAATTGAAAAGTTAACTTTCTTTTATGTCTACAATTGTTTTGCAGCTGTTCGACTCAGTAATGGTTCATCAAATTACGGTCGCGTTGAAGTACTATACAATGGAACGTGGGGAACAATATGTAGCAATCCCAGATGGAATATATACAACGCTCGGGTTGTTTGCAGACAACTTGGTTTTCCTGACGTTGAAGCTGTTTACTGGGGTGAAGAAGTTGTTTCTGGAACTGGGGTGATCTGGATAAAGAATGTTAAATGCATCGGAAACGAATTTTCAATATTCCAATGTTCAAACGACGGTTGGGGGGAAAATAATTACTGTAGACATAACAACGATGTTGGAGTACGATGTTCTACCAAAGGTATGTATGTATGTATGTGTGTATGTATGTATGTATGTATGTATGTATGCGTGTGTTACACCACCTGACTCCAGGGGCGATTTAGACTACGTCAACTAAGTCGCGCGACGAAGTGAAAATTTGACGTGAATATATAATTTTCGTTTGTTGCACGTTGTCAAAAATTTACAAATAAAATCCTGCAAATAAAAAATAATTATCTAGTAGGAAAGAGTATGTTCTATTCTTAAAATGCCTATCTACAGAGGCTTCGGTTCAGGCCAGAAAAATTTCCCCGTTGGCGTTTCTCCTTTTTCTTACGCGCGAGGCCTCATTCTGTAGCTACGACTGATTTCGAGGGGAAGCAGTGGGATGCACGGGACATAATGGGAGAATCAAGGATCGGGTTCACAGTCATTTCCAGGCCGCAAATGCGATGCAGGCTCTCGGTTTGATGAATTTGACGAAGGTGAACTTCGTCAAATTTTGACGAAGTTGGTTGGGTTTTCAACGTTCCTGATTGGCTAATTTTGCTCTAATTACGACTTACGATTGGTGTAGAGGCTGAAACGTCATTTTGCAGGATACGCGCCTTTCTGAATAATCAGTATGGTTAGCGATCGCTTCTGTGGTTCTACGAAGCCATGCGCATATTCTCAGCCATAATATTGCGCCAGAACTGAGTGGCGTCTTTTTATATTCCCAACACTCAATAGCAAGGATACCTACAAGACCTTTATGATGAAATATTCGTGAAACTTTCATCACGTGCTTTATGCACTGAAGATGACCTTTTACAGAGGATTGAAAAAGATATATATCGAAATATCAATTGCGAGAATTTAATACAGTGAATCAGTGATGCGCTCTGAGGTTGTCTGAGGTAAGAAACCCTACTATACTGTATGATTTGAATATCATTATAGTCTTTATGATAATTTATAGATTTACTCTTGGGCTAGACTTCGCGTTTGCTTGTATTTGATCTATAACATGTTAATGAATTGATGCTTTGCTGGAAATTTGATCTTGCTTGGAGATTTCATGGTTTTAATATTAATATCAGTAATATGATTAATTTTATCTTTGTGAGAGTGAGACTGTAACCTAGCCAGCCAACCTGGCAGTTAAAGCACTCTTCTCATACATTGCTAATTTCTGTCCTTTAATATTAATTATTACAGTATATAATATATATATACACAACATGTCATGTACTGTATGAATACTAAACTTAATTAGTAAATGATTGGTTTCTTCTTTTAATATGAATTTACATGTGTACAGTAGCTACAGTGCTAAGTGCTGATATCCACATGAACCAATAACTACATGTGCTGTATTACAATTATTATTTACATTTTATTATCTGGCTTAAATACAATGTCTGCTTAATTCTAGTATTCAATGTTTATATACTTTCATAGTTTACAGAATTGAAATCATATAAACAAGTAATGACTTAGATTAGATGGGGGCTCAAGGGTTAGGATGACTGGGATAATGTTGAGAGTTGAGCTCCTTTATGTCCATGTCGCATTATGGTCATAAATAAAGGCATTCCTTAACAAGACATTGTCTGCTTGGGTAGATGTGTAAAAGGTGAGTATCTGGCACCTGAAAACCAGACAGCTCATACTAACATAGATTGGTAATGGTGGGTAGTAGCTTGAATTAGTTGTGACTTAATTAGGATGACTGGGATGATGTAGATGGTTGAGCTCCTGGAGCTGTCTTTGAAATGTCCCATTACCCTTGCTCTGGGTTATGCAGAACATTAAATTCAGCTAGACCTTTACTTGTGTGTTGGTCAGGCTGTCCATGTTGAATTCACTGACTGCAAGAATATGTTTTTTGTGTCTTCAAGGCATGCCATATATTTTTTAAGTTAGTAATTAAACGTAATCACATATCTCTACTGTTTGTTGTATTGCCTTCTTTTTAGAAAAAAATAATTACGCACTTACTATTACAAGAACTATTACAATAATTCACTAATCCAAATCCATTTTGACACTTTTTCAAAAAAAGTATAAAATTATGTGCTAAAAAATATGTTTTAAAACTTCAGAAATTTTGATTAAAAGTGTTGTCAGAATGCGGGAAATGCCATTTCAGAGATCCAAATTTCAAAAATTTTCCGGGGGGCATGCCCCCGAACCCCCCTAGATAGTTTGACTAAGTGGGGAAAATTCCTAGATCCACCCCTGTGACTCCATGTCATCTTCGGCCTTCCTCGTCCTCTTGTACCTTCCACCCCGAGCGACATGCTCTTTTTCATCCAGTCACCATGGTCTTTCCGCAGCACATGTCCCATCCATCTCAACCGGTTCCGCTTTATCACATCAGACACCAACTCAATCCCCATTCGTTCCCTCAGCTCCACACTCGGCACTCTATCCTTTAGCGATACACCACACATCCATCACACCATCCTCATCTCTGTCCGCCCCAATCTCCCCCTCTGCTCTGCAGTCATGGCCCATGTCTCACGTCCATACACGGTCGCGTTGAAGTACTATACAATGGAATATGGGGAACAGTATGTGACCGGGGTAGAACATGGAATATATATAGCGCTCGGGTTGTTTGCAGACAACTTGGTTTTCCTGACGTCGAAGCTGTTTACTTCAATGAAGAAGTTGTTCCTGGAACTGGGGTGATCTGGATAAGCAATGTTAAATGGATCGGAAACGAATCTTCAATATTCCAATGTTAAAACGACGGTTGGGGGGAAAAGAATTACTGTACGCATCGTAGCCATGTAGGAGTAATTTTAAGTCCATTATCGTAGTAAAATATGTTACTACAGTAGATTAAAATGAAATTACTGCACAAAGGAGTGTAAAACCCAGGGGCGGATCTAGGATTTTTCTCACCTTAGTCCAAAATATTTGGGTTCTAGGGTGGGGGTGGGTGTTGGTCATGCTCCCTGACCCCAGAAAATTTTAGCAGATTTAATTATTTTAACCAAGAAATAAACAACAGATACAATATATCTACTTCAAATATTTAATAAGATTCATGACGTCAAATATTTTATATGAAACTGATAACCATACTGCAGGTTAGACCATTTCACTCTATGCAAGAGCTCGAAACAGAGCTGTATAGGCAATTCCCAGATGCCTCAGACCTAAAACATTTAAATACTATGTCAAATTAAAAAACGTTGTAGGCCTGACTCAGTCTCTATATTAAGGGCTTATTTACAAGGAGGTATTATCCTAGCCACTGGGTTACTCTAGCACACTGGTTACTCTAGCTCTCATACATTTCCTGTGTTGTTTTTTTTTTGTTTGTCGTATTTACAAGGACATGCACTACGGTAACCCGGGTGCTACCCTAGCTGGGTTATGTTTTGTCCTTGTAAATGCATGTGGTAGGGATAACTCACCTACCCAGGACAACTTTTTACTTGTTTGGTAACCACATCTGATAGAGTTGATCCAGGGTAGGGGTAACCCTATCTTGAAAACAGGCCCTAACTATGGTCTCTCACATAAAATACATGATTATGACTGCCAGACCTCACTATCTATTTTATGAATTTATGAAGTAGTCTACATTATCCAATATTGACAAAATCCTTTAGCTTGTATTTCAATTCTTGCTACAATGCTAGTCTCAAAATCATATTAATATTCAATTAAGTTTTCAAACCATTTATATAAACAAATACAAGAAGGGAAAACCCTGAATGAATTTGAGCTACTTGCGCTACAAACACGTAGATATATAAATAAGATTCTAAACAATAATAAAGGTCACCTTTCATTCGAAGACATGCCATGTGGTCTCAATCGTGGCGAAGGTTGTTGTTATCGTATTATTAAAATTCCGTGTAGAATTTATATGTCTTTATACGTCGAACGAACTTAAAGAAACTATAAAATAATTAAGGCAGAAAAATCTGCTTACCTGAGAGCAGAACGAGGTTTCTTCTTGTCATTGTTGGCGTATATTACCACGTATATCTCAGTGCCAAATTCCTTTGAAGCGTCTTGCCAATCTTGGTAAAATGCTCCTTTGGCAAAGCATCGTTCGCTTGTTGACCCTCGAGTCGACGGTATTAAACTTGCCGTTTTATAAATCTCTCGCAACAATCTCGTTGTCCTTCAAAGCGAGTACATCAAGATCTATCACGTTTGTATTAGGCAAAGCCATGTTCCAAACGTAAGAATCCGCTTGTAGTGATTACGACCAGACTGGTGCAAGTTAGTCAGAATCGATCACTGATCAGTCCACAAATCAGTCGAGAACTACAAAGTGAAACGCCGCTAAACCAATCCGTGCTCTTGATAAAGAGCTATTGAAAAATTAAGCCAATCAGAAAGGGTGATACAAGGGGTCTAAATCACTGACCTATATATATAACTGGACTGCGTGCGCCTATTACCTTTGAGTTAGGAAAAGTGGGTTCATGACCAGTGTAAGAGACACAGCTGACGTCATCAAGAGCGTACCTTATCACTTGGATTTGTTATGTATATATATATATATATATATATATATATATATATATATATATATATATGCATGCATATATGTATGCATTTATATATATATATATATATATATATATTATATATAAATGCATACATACATATATATATATATATATATATATATATATATATATATATATAGATAGATAGATAGATAGATAGATAGATAGATAGATAGATAGATAGATAGATAGATAGATAGATAGATAGATAGATAGATAGATAGATAGATAGATAGATAGATAGATAGATAGATAGATAGATAGATAGATAGATAGATAGATAGATAGATAGATAGATAGATAGATAGATAGATAGATAGATAGATAGATAGATAGATAGATAGATAGATAGATAGATAGATAGATCGCTGGATCTCTAGATCTCTGGATCGCTGGATCTTTAGATCTGTGGATCTCTAGATCTCTGGATCGCTGGATCTTTAGATCTGTGGATCTCTGGATCGCTGGATCTTTAGATCTGTGGATCTCTAGATCTCTGGATCGCTTGATCTTTAGATCTGTGGATCTCTGGATCGCTGGATCTTTAGATCTGTGGATCTCTGGATCGCTGGATCTTTAGATCTGTGGATCTCTGGATCGCTGAACCCCCAGATCGCTGGATCTTTAGAATCATTTTATCAAGGGCGTGACCGCGTGAGGAGAGTGAGGAGAGGACTTAGTAAACGACTATTATTATCCAACATGGCGTTCTTGAATGTTGCGATAAAGACAGCTTGTACGATATCTATTTTATTAAACCTTATACTCGCTGTTCCGACGACTGGGGAAGAACGTGGTATTTCTCAAATCTCAAAGAGGTTTATTCGACATGTATTGTCGTGTTTGAACAAATCTCCCGACGTTGTGCATTTCATGTCTCCTGTCGTTTTAAGCTACGACAGTTTTACTTTTGGCCGGACTGACAATCCCATTGGTGGAGTATTTTACCTAGAACCTCAGGGATTATTGGTTGAAGATTTGATAATTTGGGATCCTATGCTGCTTTTTCCTCGTTTGCCTTTAAATTGTCCAACTTGTTCTACGTCAGAACGTCTCAAAGCGACAACTAGGTGAAAGGACGGAGAAAAGCAGCATGATTTACCAAGAAAGATTTATGGCCTAAAAAACGACGTGCTTGTTGTCAGCAGAGTATATTCTTGTCGTTATGGACATCAGATAATAGCTCATGACCCTGATATTTTGTCACAGCTGAAAGGTTTGCTTACTCCAGGTTTTATACTCTTTCATAAAGGAGGCATAACAATAGAGCTTTATGACTTTATTAATACACATATGCAAACCGGATTATCAACTTCAGAAATACAGGTCCTTTGGTACCAGACACTGTTCACGGCATATGTGAGGAAGAGAGAAATATACCAGGAACGACTAAGAATGCATTTTGCCATTTCTGGTGATAACAATAATTTGAAGCAATCAGTTACTTTCCCTCCATTCAATCACAAACACAATAGGCCTGGTGCGAAGATAATCACAGCTTGCATTATAAAGGATTATTTTGAAAATGAAATTTTGTATAGTCGAAGAATGTGTCAGATGACAGCAAGAAAATGGTTAAGTTGTGATCATACTTTTAAAGTGGCAGCCAACGTTGGATTTTGGTGGAATAAGTCCTGGATCAAAGTGTATGATACCCTCTTTCTTATCATGAATGAAAATGGTGTTGTTCTAACATGGCAATTGTGCAAAGGAACTGCATTTGATGCTGTTGAACACCTTGTGCAAGAGTTGAAAGAGAGATTGGATAGTCATCAAGAAACAGTTCAGTTTATTTTTTTGGACAATTGCTGCCACTGGAGTAAGAAATTACAGCATATATTTCCCTCTGTACAAGTTAAACTTGACAGTTTTCATGCAATACAAAGAATTGTTAAAAAAATTCCGAAGAGGTAAGAAAGAATCTGTTCTAAAACAAATGCGGCAAAATATGAGGAATGATTTACGGCTCATCATAAGGAGTCCTGAAGACAGAGGACGAGTAAGAACAATGCATACACCCTCACCTGAAATTATTATAAAGAATATTGATATGTTTATGAAACAATGGAGCTGTGTTAAAGTTGATAATGTGCTTGTCCTCCCTGTTGCTGCTGTTAAAAAGATAGAAAATTTACGGAAACATATCGTTAAAGGATGCCTATCTAATATTCCACCATCTGGAGGTACCCACCGTAATGAAGTGTTGCATAAAACCCTCAACAAGTCTATTGCAAATTCACGAATTGGCATTCAGCTAGCTGTGGCACTTCTTGGCACATTTTTTTACCGATGGAATGAGCAACGCCTGTCCAAAGAATGTAGTGAGAAAAAAATGCCTGTGATTAAACCTATTGGGTTCTATGGAGATGTTAATGACAACAATAGAGATGGGACATTCCATAACTTTGGGACAGAACCAGGGAATTCCCTACATGATTTCAACAATCTTGCACTTGAAACAACTGACAACACAACGCTGAAGAGATTTGCCGATACTCTTACCACAACTATTAATTTGCCTGAAAATGAAAGCTCGTCTGGTGAAACTGACTCTAGCTATGATAGTGAAGGTGATGAAAGTACAAAAAAGTCAGGAGTTCCAGTACTTAAGAAAGATAGCATCGAAAAAATCATTCAACAAACATCAGATATGGTTGGTATATACAATAATTTGCATGAAGCTCAACCTGAAAGTTTGTTTAATCCACACCATGGTATTTACTTCAAAAATGCTTTACATCTACTGCATCAATCAAGAAACTCTAGTGATCAGTTACTACATTTGAATTCAGTACTTTCCACACATGGCCTAAAAAAGATTAGCGTACCAGCAGATGGAAATTGCTTCTTCACTTCAATAGCAGTTCGTATTCAACAACAAATTTTAAACAATACTGTAACACCAGCGGCTATAGAACACTTGGAAAACCTTGGTCTCTTAAAGTTACCTATTCCAGAAATGTCAGCAACACTAAGGACGTTAGTTGTACAAGAGTGGTTATTACACCCTGAAGAATATTCTCCTTTTGTCTTGAATGATGAAACTACCTTTACTGAACAAGCAAATGCCTTTCTGCAAGATGGGCATTTTTCATCTTCCCTTGGTGACTGTATGCCCTTGGCAACAGCAAATCTATTAGCCATCCCAATAATTATATATTCTGGCATGGAGTATCTTCCAGCTGTTCCATTAATTCCTCAAGGGAGAACACTTAGCACAGAATCACTAAAACTAGCATATGACCCATCATTCTGTGGTCATTATGATGCAGTAACTATTGTTCAATCAAAGGATGCAGCTGATTTACATGTATCTGCAGACACTGGTAGTACAACTCCTGAGAATTCAGTTACTTGTAGATGTGGACAAGGAGCGAAAAAGAAGAAGAAAACCTTTCTTTCCTGTCATGAATTTAAAAGTGGATGTCCTTGTTTCCAGAAGGCTTGTGGCTGCAGTGACAGTTGCAATTGTTTGAATTGCAACAATCCATTTGGCAAAAGAAGTCCATTGACCAATACACCTGAGGCGACTGGAACTCGAAAAAGAAGAAAGCATGAAATGAGCACCAAGAATAGTTCTGGTAAGGTGTACTGGGACAAAACAGGAGGGAACCCTGGTATTAACCACTGGACTTTATTTGAAGAACTTATTTTATTACACATTCTCAATCTATTTTCATCAAAAGTGGTGTTGACACCAGATGATATTTTTATAGAATTTAACGAGGTTGTTAAAATCGTTCAAAAGACAGAATTTTCAAAGCACTTGACTTCTAAGACATTGCAGCAAATTCTTCAAAAAGTAAGTACACTCCAAAAAAGCAAGCGAGTATTTGACACATTAGTAGAAGAGCAAGAAAAGTTGAACTTACAGTAGAAGGGTAAACAAGACATACAGCATTTATTTGTACTGTATAAGCATTTTTACTCTGGCTTGTAACACAATACTTGATTATCAAGCATTATCAAGCATTGTAACATCAAGCTTGATTATCAAGCATTGTTACACAATACTTGATTATCAGCATTGTTACTTTACATGTACGTTCACAGTCTGGATTTTAACAGTTTAGCTTGTGTCGGACAGATGTCAGACCCACTATAAAGTTTGTCAATACAAAAATTAATGAGAAGCAGTCTGAGTCTGCTAATATTATTTTCTTCTCGTACATAACCTTTTTGCAACCAAACATCAATATCATTGAACCCTGTTAACTCAGAACACACATGATCAGTCACTGCCATTGGGTATTTTAATAGGCTGTTAAAATCCATTAATAGAGACTGTTAAAATCCATACTGAAACTGAATTGGGTTAGAGTAGGTAATTAAACTGGTCAATTTCAAGACCCTGTTTAAGTCAGCCACAATTTAAGTCAAACTCGAGTCGAGCTAAAAAAATGTCATTTGTGAACTCTACTTCAACCTGGTAATTTCTCTCACTGTTAAAGCTGTTCATGAGATACTAAAAAAGTAAATTTAATTTGCAGTGCTGATCATAGTTCTGTACTGCATACTGTAGTTACAAGGAAATATAAGTTTGCTCACTGTCAGTTATCCTTGATGGTTTTCATTTTACTGCTGAACCATGGAATTGCTACAAAATTTACACAATTTTATCCTATGTGCAACTAAAATATTTGGTAGAATCTTCTTGTAAAACTTCCATTTTGGTTGGGCACAGAGACCCTAAGCTCACTATTATAAATACCTGTTTACATACAGTTTACAATAGTGGTCATATTCTACTGGAGACTGCTATTCAATTGATACAGTATTTTGGTTATGTACAGAAAAAAACTTGTGTAAATTTCATATAGATTCCATGGTTCAGCTGTGTGGAAACAATCAAGGATAACTGATGGTGAGCAATTTACCTGTACCTATATAGTACCAAATAAAGGTTCTGACTACCACATGTCATTTAGAAAGGAAGTTTATACTGAATCATAATAAATCTTGTAAGCAACACTTTTAGCATGGTTCAAGTTTGACTCAAGGTTTAGTTGACATTTTACAAAGTTGACATTTTAATAACTCATTGGCTTTCGTATGAATGTACATAATTATAAATAAGACTACTGGTTCTGTTATTGGTTTAGTTATTTTAAGTTGTTGCTTGTACTTCACTCTCTGACTTGTAAATTATAATAACTTGCTTGAGTAGTGCTAGTAAAAACAATTACAGATGATCAGCTCAATGAATAATTTTCATGTTTACCTGAAATGTACAATAGTGTAGTGGAATGTGTGCATATTCAGTAGCAAAATCAATCATCTTATTTCTTGTAAAATTTGAAAAATTAATTATAAGTAATACTGTACCATGACAGGAGGGAATTTAGTTAATGTCCCTGAAAGCCGAGAGAATTTGTGGAAGTCCCAATCCTCCTGAGCCTTGGGGGGGGCATTTAATCCACTAATTTCCCTCATGTCATGGTATTAGTTTGTAATACCATGATCACCGAGGTGATATAATATTTAACATAATGCATTTCTTTGTTGTGTAAAAAGTATTGTTTGGGTGTTTGGTCATGCATGCTAATGTGGGGAAAATTAGAAATTTGTATTAAATTGCCCTGTTAGAGGGCAAAATTAGAAGTCTCCCTTGTTTGATGGAAAATTAGAGATTAAATTCCCAGTGAGAACAAAAGAAACTGAGGTGATCACAGTATTTCTAAAATAATACCATGATGTCATGACCTTGTTTGTTTGTTTTCTTATCAGGAATTTAATCGTATTTATTCCTAAATCCTAACATCCAAACAATTATCTTTCATGCAAGAAAGAAATGCATTAAGTTTATTATGTTACCTCGGCAATCATGGTATTACAAACTAATACCATGACTTTTTGGGAAATTGGTGAATAGATAATTATATTCTTAAGCCTCAGGGGGATTTCTTGAAGTACCTCAGGCTTTGCCCTCAGGACTTCCACACAAATCCTCCCTCAGCTTTAGGGGACATTTAATTCCTAATTTTCCCCATGTCATCATATTGATTATAATAACTACATACAGCTGAATAACAATAAACTTGCAAATTACTGCAACTAAAACATAATATTGCAGACTTTGGTCTGTTGTTCAAATGTTGTCCTTAGCTTAGTAATTACTTCATCTAAGTTTATTCCTGTCCCTCCAAAAACTGGTTAAGTGCCTCTTTGTGTGGGTGGTCTTGAAGCAATGCCTCCTTTTGTGTGTCACTCAACTTTGGATCCTTTTTCAAAAAACATTGCCTACTCAGTTCTTCCGTCACCTGATATTTTGCGAGCTTGGTTGCATCAAGCACATTTGGTAGTGCTTTGTAAAAGGTCACTGACCTGTTTACCACTCTGACAGCTCCTAGGCCCTCTGATTGCAGATTTTCCATTATCTGTTTGACGGTATCTGGACGTGGCCTTCTTTTTGATGAGAAGCTGTTGTAGATCCTCTTTACAGTACAGAAAGGACCTGGAGAAACCAGAACAGATTTGGCAATATCCTCTTCAGATACACCAACCCGAGCAACAGTTGAGGGATTTTTGATGCTACAACACTAAAAAATATGACATTTACACAATAATATAAATATGGGTATTAAGTAAGGATGCATAACCAGGTGAAAATATATTCGGTGTAAAACAGATGGTTGATAAATTAATTTTTCAATTTAAGTGCCTTCAGAATTTAGTTGCTAGATACTCATAATTTGTTATAAGCTATTAAATAAGCACCCCCTCCTTTTCACCTACATTTGAATTTAAGTGACCCGTTATATATCCCAAGTGTGAAATAATCATTATGTGTGGTTTTCACTGTGACATCACAAAATTCTAAAATCTAAATTATTAAACCTATAAAGCTGATTGTTTTATATATTTTGTAGATCGTTATTACGAGTATTTCTGGAAAATTTTGAGTCGATACAACTATTCCTTTTTGAGTTACAGCATTTTGAATTATATTATTGCTGACATCAGCATAATTTTGAGATGTCGTTAAAAGTCACTTTGTATACGCAATTCAACGTACAAAGCTTGGTTAAGCTTTAGAAGTGACGTCTAATTGCATCTGATGTACAATCTAAAGATTCTGGTTGAAACTACACTTTTTACGAGCATTTGTTTTTTGGCCGCCGTATTTGTGTACCTAATTGGCATCTGCGAGGTACACAAATATGGCGGCCAAAAAACAAATGCTCATATAAAGTGTAGTTTAAACCAGAATCTTTAGATTGTATATCATATGCAATTAGACGTCACTTCTAAAGCTTAACCAAGCTTTGTATGTTGAATTGTGTGTACAAAGTGACGTTTAACGACATTTGAAAATTACGCTGACATCAGCAATAATATAATTCAAAATGATGTAACTCAAGAAGGAATAGTTGTATCGACTCAAAATTTTCCAGAAATACTCGTAATAACTATCTACAAAATATATAAAACAACCAGCTTTATAGGTTTAATAATTTAGATTTTAGAATTTTGTGACATCACAGTGAAAACCACCTATTCAATGAATCACAACAGTAAACCGGTAAACAGATGCTCAAAGGGGATAGGATATAGTATTTTTTTATTTCTATGGTTTAGTAGCCAGGTGGTGGAAAATGAGTCCTCTAGACCAATTAAAAATAAGATAACTTTTCCGCGTGGCGTTGTTTCAACAACAGCATTAACTGAAATGCTTTTTTAGGTGGGATAATTCAAGGGAACAGTGTTGTGTGTTACAATACATTTTAAACTTTTCACCACTCATGTAAATGAAAGAGGGCAATAGCTAAATGTAAGCATTCAAATATTAGGGTGACCCTTCTAAAAGGGTAACCATACATACCTTTATGTAAACAGAACCTATTATATATAATTTACATATATAATTTTTGTGCAATTGATATCCCGTGGATATGCACTCACAGCAGTATTCTTTACAGATCGAGTTACAGATATTGTTAAAAAAACAAAAAAAGCTTACCAGTTCTGAAATCCCCTTGCACGTATGAAAGGTTTCGTTTAGAGCCAGGGCCATTTCCAATGTGTGCTCTGAAATCGTCCTTCTCGTCGGGCCAAGTTGTTGAGTTAATCCCTTTTGTAGCCGGTCGTAAAGAACATGCATCACCAAGGTCAGTTTTAGGCCATTCTTCACTTTCTTAGACGAACTTTCATCGTCCAATGATGCCGACGCTGATGGTTGATTTTCTTCTGCGGGGGTTTCTTTCTTCGAATAACGGAAGAACGCTTCTTTCGCGTCCGCAGACAGAGAATACTGGATGACCTCTTCGCCGTTATGTTCCGCGTACATCTGCTCGAAGACAGTATCGAATGACTTTAAGCTAAATTCTTAAAGCTCCGCCGACGCTCGTTCGATTTCTTCGAGCTCCAAATACCTTTTGGACTGGTAAAATACTAAAAATCTATCAGCCAATCCATTTCTGGCTTCGACGATTCTAGGCCACACATCCGCCAAGAATAAATTAGGCGTCGTGAAGGCCAATAACGACAAACGCGCAGAAGGAACTCCGTCTCTTTCTCCTTTGTTTCCTTTCACGCAATACCAATAATCGCCGTCATACAATTTACATAGTCTTTCCATGCTAAGGGAAGTATGAGAGCGTGTCTTGGTTGGATTTGACACGGTTTTAAGGAGCGGATACGCTTCATCGACGCAAAGCAGTGGCGTTACCTTCTTCGTCGCGTTGTAAAAATTAAATAAGCCATTGCACGTGGTGTCATCGACAAGAACGCTTGTTTTGGCCTTATCTTCCACATGGTTGACGATTGGGCGAACGGAACCGGTCATACAGGCCGGTGTTTTGCCTGCTCCAGAAGGGGCAAGAGCTATTAGAAATAAATTGGCATATTCGTTAAAATTTTGAAACAATTTAACGGTGGTCTTGCCAAGCATGGCACTTGTTGAAGCCAACGCACTGCAAAGCAATAGTTCTGCAGTTGTTCCACGACTCTTTGCCAACGTCGACATCCATCTATACGTTGTGACTTCGGAGATTTCATCCCAGTTGATTTCGATTTTCGATAATTCGCTTTCTAAATCCGAAATACTTTTTACTTCGCTTTCGCACGTCATGTTTTTAACCTCGGCTTGCGGTGACCACGGTTCGGTGACAGAAAGACAAATAAAATGACCACGTGAACCTATTTGGTCCCAGACTCAGAAACTACCCGAGGCGCGCGACCAATCCAGAGATCTAGCGATCCAGAGATCTAAAGATCCAGCGATCCAGAGATCTAAAGATCCAGCGATCTAAAGATCTAGAGATCCAGCGATCCAGAGATCTAAAGATCCAGCGATCCAGAGATCTAAAGATCCAGCGATCTAAAGATCTAGCGATCCTGCGGGTCAGAGATCATATGTATATATATATATATATATATATATATATATATATATATATATATATATATATATATATATATATATATATATATATATATATATATATATATATATATATATATATATATATATATATATATATATATATATATATATATATATATATATATATATATATATATATATATATATATATATATATATATATATATATATATATATATATATATATATATATATATATATATATATATATATATATAAACATATATACATCCAAATGATAAGGTACGCTCTTGATGACGTCAGCTGTGTCTCTTACACTGGTCATGAACCGAAAAGTGTCCCCATTTTCACTTTCAAAATGGCGGCATTTATGGGTCCTTTTGCTAATGGTGAAGGCCGCTGACCGATACCTAAGATATCTAGTTCGTGTTGGACATGTTCGGTATTTCGCTTATTTTAAGAAAACTAAGCTATTTGGTGGGATAAGCTGTACGTATGTTGTAGCCAGATGAATTATCTTTCTTCCAGTATATTTGATAGCTTCTACAGTGGTTTATTTCTCGAGAAAACGTTCGGAGAAGACATTATAATACATACGGAAAAAAATTTCAAAATAGCGGCCGCTATTATGATTTGGTCATGTTCGGTATTTCGCTCTTTTTAGGGAAACTAAGCTATTTGGTCGGATAAACTGTACGTATGTTGTAGCAAGGTGAATTATCTTTCTGCCAATATAGTTTATAACTTCTACAGTGGATTATTTCTTGAGAAAACGTTCGGAGTAGACGGACTAGGCAAACTTTGTCGAATTTTTGCCAAGTCAGCATAATATCGTCCTGGTCTCGAGTTTGTGTAAACAAAATATTTCGGTGGTATTTCCATCCATGTATATTTAATATTTATGTTTGTTGCTGAGCGGCCCGGGATGTTTTCATGATAAGAATCTTACTGTAGTTCTGAACTACAATAATAATAATTCTAGACGGCCGGCGGTACGGCACGAACACTTGGCACTAAAATAAACAAGATTGTCAAGTGTCAATACACATGGTCATGGAAATCTACAAACATTTCGTTTTATGAAGTCGCCAGCTCTATAAAGAACCGCTGAAGATCACGAGAAAATCGTAAAGAAGCGAGGCGTACCGAGTTCTTCTTAGGGGCTGTTTACATGGGAGGCGATATTCCTATTTGGTCAGACACATAATCCAGCAGGCCTCTTGAGTCATTCCACAAGAAATTAACAATGACCAACCTGCTTGCATTAACTCTTTCCTGTCCGAATTTATTGCTCTTTACTATTTAATATTTTATTCTGGCTAACGCCAGACGATTTTATTCACCTCTGGGAAACCCTCGCATAGGAACGGTACATTAATAAAGTATGAAAATCGCTTTGTGTTGACATAAATATTCTGTTTTCCTACGATAAGTACATGTCAGTGGTCGCTACCATTAGCAGAAGGACCCATAAATGCCGCCATTTTGAAAGTGAAAATGGGGACACATTTTTGGCCAGCACCCGCAGTCCAGTTATATATATAGGTCAGTGGTCTAAATCCGTCGAGAAAGACAAAGAAATCCGGCGAACACTCGGCAAACCAATCACAGGTCGCTATAAAGACTAATTTATAAATTCAACCAATCACAGCGGCTGATACAATAGGCTCAAATCCGTCGAGAAAGAACAAAGTCAACCGCGCGGCGCGGGTTAAAATGCCGGTCGGCAGTCTCACCTAATCGATTATCTCGGCGATCTCGAGAGTCGAGATTAAGGGAAGAACGATACGATAATTATTTTTTCTCGCGGATTTTTTTACCTTAGTCGTATGACTTATTTGACTAACACTAAATCCGCCCCTGAAACCAGTATTAATTGAACATTATAAATAACATCACTTTAAAATAAATAATATTAGTACAATAAAAATGAATTTAGGATAAATAAAATTTAGTATTAAATAATAACAATTAATACATCAATTTAACTTTAAAAACTAAATGTTTGTATAATGCATAATTGTTTTTAGTTCAATGCTTGTAAAAACTTGTTGACTGAAACTCGTTTCCTTGCTTCAGTAAGTTGATCCATAAGAGCAGCTTCGAGGAAAAGGAAAATATTCTTCATCGGTGAAGGATATTCCATATTGTAAACATAATATACAGCGATTAAAATAACTAAAGCCTGAGCTGTGGCTGTATTGCTTAGTTTTAAAATCACTTCTCCTTCGGCCACAATGTAAAGAGGAGTTACCTCACTCCAGTCTCCTGCTCCAATAAGCTTTGGGGCTGAACATTTGCTGATGATGTCATCAATAGATTCATTTTCCTTCAATGAAAAAACAATATATTAATCTAAAGTTATCCAGTGGGCAATTCCATGTGACTTATGAGTTATGTTACATCCAAAAGAATGTTTTGAAACAAATTCAGTTATTTATACTTTTGACCTGCTACATGCATGTCTACCCTTTCTTTTTGGTAGAAATAGCAAGTAATTATAAGATATACCTCACGAAAAAGAGTATAAGATGATTTGCTTCAAAAATTTCTTTTGGATGCAATGTCAGTCACATGGAATTGCCCCAATGTAGAATTATTTGAGTCTTTAAAAAAATATATGGAAGCTTATGCAGGTTTACTTCATACTTTTGTTCTCACACACTGCCTAGTGGCTTTTGCATTACAAATTCTCATATTCATCTCTTTTTAGGTCATTTTCAAGTTATTGTATCTCTAAGACGGGCTTTCTTCTAGCTCCACAAGCCCAAGTGAATCGAACAATATTATGTAAAAGGAAGTGAATCTTGGGTAGTGGAGAATCAACATGGCGGCCAGAAAATATTATATTTTCAAATTAGTTGATCTTTTAACTTGCCTACTAACCTCGTCGTCTATTAATTGGTCTATTACATCTTTTCTTACTCCTGATTTCTCCAAACAGTCGTAAAGTTTGTCATCCATTGTCTATATAAACTAATAGCTTACGAAAATTAGGTTTATAATGCTAGTCTGACAAATATTCACTGAAATCTATAAAACCATTCTGAATAACGTTTTCTGATAGATATATAAAGAAAGCACATTAAATACACAAAGAAAACAGTAATTAGGTTACTGTAATGATATATATACCTCTGAAGTTGATCCGTTTTTTTTCTCCTGATAGTTTATATATATATATATATATATATATATATATATATATATATATATATATATATATATATATGAACGACAAGAAAAGACCTTGGGGAAGAAGACGACGCTTAATTTTACTGCGTCAGCAACACGTGACTTACGATTTCTGCTATGATTGGTGCAGTTTCATAGTCCCAGGAAACCTTTCGAGAATCAGGACAGCCCGCTCCGGGGTCAATTCATCCAGGGACTTCACTCGCATGGATGAACCGCCGATCCTGTGGTATATTTAACAAGGATGGCCTAAACGTCTTTAGGCCATCTTTAGGCTCATTTTTCTTTCATCTTCAGTTCATCTTCAGTCTTTAGTAAAGACGTAAAATATGGGATACCGTTGCAGTTTGTGTGTTGGTTTCATTGCTGTGTTGAATCTTTGTGTTGAATAAACAATTCAGAGAAATTATGTTTATTGTATCAAGGAAGAAAACTGTTAGATTCATTGAACATTATCAGTGTTATGAAGTTGTATCCCCAGCCAATCCTACCATTCAGGTGGCATATTTTAAGAATTTTTCCTGCACACGCCATTAAGTCAAAGTAAACTGTTTGACAATAGAAGTCATAGCAAATATATAATAATAATAATAATAATAATAATAATAATAATAATAATAATAATAATGATTTAATGATCAGTGCATCCACAAAGTGGCTCTTCGCCTGTACATATTTATGAAAGATACATAAACTAAAACTATAAGACTATATAACTATAACTATACAAATGAAATTAATATATAAACCTAAAGTATCATAAGAATTGTTTAATGGATGTACAAAAGACTCTATAGTCCTTAATATTTCTTACGTCAGAAGGTAAATTGTTAAATAGAGTTGCAGCAATAGCTTGAAAAGTACCGGATTCCTTAGGTATTTTAATTAAAGGAGCTACAGAAGATCTAAGATTGTATGCTGCTACAGAATGGAGACAAAGTTTAGAATATTCCGGGAAATTACAATCATTTAATTAATGCCTTGAAAGCCAATTTAAGAATAGATAGTTTTCGCCTTTGTTCTATATTAAACCATTTCAGACTCGAGAGATCTGATTCTGTTCCATATTTCTTAAGTACGAATCCCGCACATGCATTTTGTACTCGCTGTAGACGCCGCATCTGGTAAGCTGGAAGTGGATCAAACACAACGGAAGCATAGTCTAATTTTGCAAGAACAAGGCTTTCAGCGAGTTGCTTTCTTACATGGTATGGGGCCAAGTGTTTCAACTTTCTCAAAACTGCTAACGTTCCATAACATGATGCTAGGGTTTTGGTGATATGTTCATTCCAGGTGAGATGTTCATCGAATTGCAATCCAAGCAACCTAATAGAGTTAACCCTTTCCAAGGGTACACCTTGGCAGTTAACATTTAATGGTACATTGTCCAATTTGTGTATCTGGGACATCTTTGCAGTTGAAAATAACATCCATTTTGTCTTTGAGGTATTGAGCGCCAAGTTAGAATCATTCGAATAATTCACAAGGCTAGAGATTGCATCATTTAATTTAGAAGAACAATCGTCTAAATTGCAAGCCTTGGAGTGAATATAAAATGTTGTGTCATCTGCGTACTGGAAACACTGACATTCGACATGATCTTGGAGGTCTGCGACATAGAGATTAAATATAAATGGGCCTAATATAGACCCTTGTGGGACTCCAAATTGAATAACCTCATGATTTGAGATCCTGGTGTCGATTTGTACAAATTGCCTTCGGTCACAGAGGTAATTGAGCATCCATAATAGAAATTCCTTTGAAAAACCCATCAAATGCATCTTAGTAAGAACCGATTTAAATCTGACTGTATCAAATGCCTTTGAGTAGTCGGCCATCACCATCATCGTGACCTCCCCTCTATTTCTAGCCCTCATAAGATCATCGCGAATGCCGAGAAGAACCGCTGTTGTGGAGTGTCCTTTCCTGAAACCAGAGATACTAGAACGTAGTAGAGATTGATTATCAATGTATCCCACTAATTGGTTAAGGACCAAACGCTCAAACACTTTTGAGAGTGCTGGGAGTATAGAGATTGGACGATAATCCCCATGGTTTTTGGGACTGTCAATTTTAGGGACAGGCGATATGCGAGCAGTTTTCAAATACAGGGAAACTGTGAAGTAGAGATGCACACATTAATAATATGCGTGGGAGGATCCATAAGAATATCACTAACCATCTTCACATACTTTATTGGAATTTGATCAGCTCCAGTAGAACTGTCCGATCTTAGTTGTTTTATTACATTAATCAGCTCTTTTGCTAACACTGGTCGAAGTGTGAAAGGATGGTCGACATGTTCTGAAAGTGAGTTCACTAGATCAGCCAGATCAGTAAAATTATCCGGAGCCGTACCCAAAGTTCTCTCGGTTGTATCTATAAAGTACTGATTTAACTGATCCGGGTCAGCACGGATGGGTCTGGGGCTAGGATTTAGGATACGATGTATGACACGCCAAACATCTTTAGGACGTTTAGAAGATAACGCCGAAGTTAGAAACGCTCGCTTAGCCTTCCCAATTACTACCTTGATTTTATTACGCACAATTCGAAACATAGTCCATGAATCAGGACAATTGGTGGTATGAGCTTCAGACCTTAATTTATCCCGTTCGGTTTGTAAGTTTCGTATATCATCTGATGCCATCCATGGTGCAGGAGGACGAGTGACTTTGATTTTCCTAAGAGGTGCGTGGCGGTCCAAACATTCGATCACAATAGTGTTGAGTGTACTCACCATATCACCCGGTGACTCTAGGCCGTAGATAATACTCAATGGTAATGAGGAGAAGTCATGTTTAAACGCCTGTTCATTAAACTGTTTCTCCATGCGGATGTATTTATGACGTGGAGCGTATCTAACTACTCGGGCATTAATGATTGCATAAACAGCGTCATGGTCACTTATTGATGAGGCAGGAAGTACATCAGAATGGACAATTCTCAATGGATCATTGGAAATTACATGGTCAATCAGAGATTTTGATGTTTGAGTAACTCGAGTAGGTTTCGTAATATGCTGTGTTAAGTTGAAAGACTCAAGTATATCTCTGTATTGCCTGCATGAACTACATTTGGATGTCGGATTGTTTAAGATATGACCTTCCAAATGATGTCAACTGAGTGTCATTGTTAATTGTGAGCTTTTGTTCATTTATACACTTTAGAATTTAAGTGAAACATAATGGAAATATTTTGCACAAAATATTTTTACAGTGCAAGACTGCAAGTATTAGAGATGCTACTCGATCTGTTTTTCAAGATTCGAATATTTGGCCACCAAAGATCCGATTTGAATATATTTGAATAATTTGTTACTTAAATAAATATGCAGCTAAAATGTAGCTATCAGCTATGCTCAACTTGTCTAGCTATACTAGTTCATGAAATTAAGGCAGCAAAATACACATGAAATAGTCAACAATAGATTTTATGGCAGGTTCAAATTTTTGCTGGTTATTCAAGCAGATAAGTGAATATTCGATGATATTCAAATATGCGCCCTGATTCAAATCTTGAAAAAGATTTTTATTAGTCTGTTTCAGAAAACGATTTGAATAATTTCGAATAGCATCCCTTAGCAAGTATCAATTTTACATAATTTTTAAATAAAGTGATTTTCAACTTATCAAACCTCTCTGCCTTTTAAAAGCATTGTCTGTGAACTTTAATTTTATTTTGAATTTTTTTTTTAAGTTGAATTAAATATAGGCTTAGCTGCTGGTATTGCTTAGGAGTTGCCTGTTAACTCCATTTGGAGTTAAATTTCAATTCCACCTGGAGTTAAAACAACACTTGTGATAAAAGTGGAGTAGAATAATTGGAGTAGAAATAACTCCATTAATTTCACTCCAATGGATGAGTTATTTTAACTCCTTTGGAGGAGTTAAAATAACTCCACATGGAGTACAATTAAAAATATGATAACAGTTGGAGTTAAATTAACTCCCAAATGGGAGTACATACAACTCCACAATTTAACTCCATCAGAGGGCGTTATTTTAACTCCATCGCTGGAGTTAAATTGACACTTTGAAATTAACAGTGTATATATATATATATATATATATATATATATATATATATATATATATATATATATATACATACATGTAAGTCCGTTCTTAGGCAGTGATCAACTCGAAAGCTTTTGGCGACTTTGATCACTGCGCACGATAATTTATTTTAGTTATTGTCATCTTTTTTTTCTTTATGTAGTAATTGTATAATTGTAATTATGATCTATAACTGTAGTAAGGGTGCAAATTCACTAAAAGTCTAAAAGTCTAAAAAAAGTCTTGATGAACACTTAAATTAGTATAAAAAACTTAATTACACAATGAACACATTCAAAACATATCAAAGAATATATTAAACTAAAAGAGCTAAATTATTTCTATTTGAGAAAATTCTTATACGCTTTACTTATTTTCTTACTCATTTTAGTTCGTCTTGTTGGTTCGTCAACTTTTGGTCGTGTAGAAGTTTTTTACAACAGAACATGGGGAACTATTTGTAACAACTGGTGGGACAGGAACAACGCTCTTGTCATTTGTCGACAACTCGGTTTCACAGATGCCGAAGCAGGTTCTCGAGGTACTTCAATTGTTGATGGAACAGGGCAGATCTGGCTGGATAATGTTCGTTGTTCTGGTAGTGAGTCCTCGATGTTTGAATGCGCACACAGTACCTGGGGAAAACACAACTGTGATCACAGTCAAGATGCTAGAGTCCGATGTTTGATTCCAGGTTCGAACAATCAAATTTCCCTTTTTTATATAACAATATACATGGAAATATTTCTTGATTTTAATTTGCTTAGAGCCGCGTTCTAAGAAAATACAGTAAGCAAAAAAGAAAATATACAGTGCAATATATTAAAACAACAAAAACTGAAAGAGACAATCACGTTCTACGGTGAATTTTGATGAATGGTATTTTTCAACCTCATACCCAGGCTAAGACAAATTTTTAGGTGGTCAATATTCGGAGTAGCAATCCATTGAAAGTTGGTGCTATAAATTTTCCTTTAATATTGTCAAAGTAATGTTCCCGCAAGAAGACTAGAAGATTTCTTAGTGCTTTGAATAAACTTTTTCACGTGCTGGTAAGAGCGTTCTTAAGCCCTAATCAAACGAGAACGCAAGTCATCGGAAGTTAGCCTACGATGACTTAATTGCGATGCCACCAGTCAACGTCGGCACAAGTCGTCGCAAGTTCTGCACTTCCACTAGTTTCCACGCCTTTTCGCTAGTCTTCATAGTAGTTTCTATGGCGACGAAGTACGAAAGACTTGCATTGACTTGTGTTTTGTGTTCAAACGTTTTGCAAGCTCTCGCAAGTTGAAGAAAAGTTGCGATGAAATTTGAACAAGATAAAATTAGTCGCGAGCTAAAGTCATCGCAAGCTGGCGATCAAACGAGACACAAACAAGCACAAGCTAAAACTTGCGTTCTCGTTTGTTCAGGGCTTTAAACAATCAAATATACGAAGAGCAAACTCGTGCCATTTTGATAATGTGAGGAAGAAGAATTTCAAATGAACTCGAATCACAGCTGCAAAGAAAAGTTGTCTGACTGCCCCAACCGGGAATCGAAACCCAAGGTCTTTGGTCTTCACGTACCAGACTCCCGGCTGAGGCAGTGATTCGACTTCATTTGAAATTCTTCTTCTTCACATATACACGCTGCAGAAGGACAACTGAATATTTATAACTTACGGTGGCTCGGGTCAAGCCGACTTCGTCCTGAAGAAAGATACCTAACTCTTCGTTTAGGTGGATTAGATATCCCCCGATGCGCTACGGTAATGTGTGCGATATTTAATATCTGGATATTTCTGACTGCCTCACCCGGGAGTCCCAATAGCTCAGTGGTAGAGCACTGGTACGTGAAACCAGAGACCTTGGGTTCGATTCCCGGTTGGAGCAGTCAGACAACTTTTCTCTACAGCAGTGATTCGACTTTATTTGAAATTATTCTTCTTCACATATACACGCTGCTGAAGGACAACTGAATATTTACAGTATAACATTTTGATAATCTTTGAAAAACTCACTGGTGAATGTTTTTTTTTTCTAAATTGTAATCGAAACCACGACATCATCTATACTAATTGCATTTTCGATCTGTTTTCTATAGGTAATTATTTTTTACAAGCACAATTCTTCAATTCTTCTTAAAAGAAGATATTGATATGTCTGTAATTTTAGAATAAATTTGCTACCAGTGAGAAATAGTATTGCCCCGCATACTGCTATAAACATACCATCACACAAAAAATTATTCTGAATGTATTTTGTATTATGGTTTTGTTTAAATAAAATGCATTAAAACACCAAATATTGCAAATTCATGCATTTTTTCTCAAAACAAAATTTGTATGTATTTTGCAAACAAATTATAACAAATAAATTAGCAAGGAAATTAGCATAAATCGGTCCATATAACATTAAGACTGTTCTGTTAATATATATATATATATATATATATATATATATATATATATATATATATATATATATATATATATATATATATATATATATATTGCGATAAAATCTCACAATATACAACTCATATAAAGTATAAACAACAAAGAGGAGGGTGGTGAAATTTTGATACTCTTATATTTAGTTTACCATGTTGTTTTCCATATGGTTATAAAGAAACGAGTTCGTCTCCGGATTTTCCTTTAGAATAGCTTGTACAAATTTCTGTATTTTGACGAATTATAGTTTACTATTATACTCTAACCTGATAAATTAGTATTTCTTATTTTGTTTAGAGATATACGTCGCTCTGGGACAGCCCTTGAGGCTAAGTATTACTACAACAAGTATCCCCCTTTCGAAGCAGTATTCGCACATTTCGTGCTCTTTCCGCCGTTACTCTACCTCAAGCTTTAGAGGTGTTATGTATATCATTTGGAGAAACGATGTGCTTGTTTGGGGCAGTTATTATGAATATCGTTCTAGAGCATCACCTGGAGCCGATCAAGTATCTTTATTGCTCAATAGCACCACATTAGAAGACAGTGGAACATACAGATGCCATATAGACTCCTATTATGTTAGACGGAATATTTTAGAATACAATGTCACGATTGAAGGTGAGCCACTTTGAATGCACGATTTAGTCGATCGGATATAAATCTGCCACTGTTATATAATTAATGAAATGTACAAAACTAAAAACTATCTGGTATAGTGATTTACTTTTTGTTCGTTAAGAAAATGCGTAACGAGAACAAGAGACGTTAGGAGAGTAATATTCTAAGTAATTCTTTGAAAGTTTTCATGGCGATAATGTAATACAAATAAGTTTTGTGGAAACACCAGTCCACGTAAAATATTTCATTGCTAAGCTTTCGGCCTGTTGACTCAGGCCTTCATCAGAGCAATGACAACATGCAAGTTGTTGGCTCACGTCATTTATAAACTTCGCAACTGATCAATTAAATCACGTAAGAATACAATGGCGTATCACGTTAATTTTATTATGTTCTCCGAATAAGGCACACCACGTGCTGTTTAATGGCTGTCCTTCCTGTGATGTTTTGCAATCTCAATAGACTCCCTTGTTCTTCGCGTGAAGTATTGCTTGTCGCTGGCAAAGAGTGACGACTCTTCCCACTTAACACGATGGTCATACTTCCAAGCGTGTTTGGCAAAAGCAGATTTATCCTGTTGGGCTTTAGTGCAACATGTCTTGTGTTCCTTCAGGCGAGTTGAGAGATTTATTCCCGTTTTCCCGATGTAAACCAAGCCACACTCACACGGAATGCGATACACTCCAGGCTTGGATAAGCTATCCACCTCATCTTTATGTGTCCATCTGGTTTAACGGAAAGCCAAACGTCCAAGAATGGGATAGATTTGTCTTGATTTTGTAATTCCATAGTGAATTTGATTGAAGGGTGTATGCTGTTAAGATGGTCAAGAAAATTAGACAAAGCATTCAAACCGTGTCCGTGTGACCAGGTACTTAACGTATTATCAACATAACGTTTCCACATACCTGGTTTTAACGGGGCAGTTGCAAGAGCCTTCTTTTCAAATTCCTCCATGTATAAGTTAGCCATGATTGGAGACAATGGGGAACCCATTGCTGCTCCAGTCGTTTGTTCGAAAAATCTGTTCCGCCATTTAAAACAAGTTGATTTTAGGCACAGCGTTAACAATTCATAGACTTGATCTGTGGAAAGATTCGTTCTTGTAACGAGCGTTTTATCTAGAAGTATAGTCTTTCTTTTGCAATAAGGCACGCTTCTTCATTGTGAACATTCGTAAACAAACTAACAACATCAAGACTAACTAATATCTCATCATTAGCTAAATAAACAGGAGTAGAGGCAAATCAGAGCTTGCGTGAGATGCAACTTAATGGTCTTCCACTCAAAATTTTGATATTTTCAGTTTTTTCAAAACTATTAAAAATGCAGCTATTATTCATTTGTTTTCCCTCCCGAAACATG
>CAXIUP010000039.1:0-56208 GCA_964035015.1 Corallium rubrum | reverse complement strand
GATCTAAACAATTTCTTGAACACCTTCGTCTCACGCTATCAGACACGCACTTTTGACCCCAATAACTATAACCTTATACTCAAGCACAAACAGGATTATTTTAGAAACTCATACTTTATTAGATCTGCTGAACTTTGGAATACTCTGCCCTCAAATATAAAAGCCTGTAATTTATTTTCTTCCTTTAAATCTAAACTTATTAACCTGTACCTAACTAAACTACCTACCTACTCTCCTCCTGACTATGCTTGAAACCTACTTGTACTTACGCTGTTGATGTGTGTGTGTTTTTGTGTATATGTATATATATGTATGCATATACTTTTTATATTATTCTTGTAAAGGGATTGGGTAGCAATTGGGACGTTAGTCCTGTTCCCGATCCCTGCCACCTCTAGTAATGTTCTGTGATTTGTTGATGTATTGTGTATAATTTATTTCTTGTGGCAAATCCATTAAACTAAACTAAACTAAACTAAACTATAGGAGACAGGAGGCCGAGGTGGGGCAATTTTCTTCTATTTTTTTAAAAATATCTAATGCCGGTCAGTGTCTCAGTGACTCCACCCCGGGGAAACATGGGGGGGGGGGGGGGGGGGAGATTCCAATGACAAGTGCTGTGCGTGCAGCACGTATAAAAACTACTGAAAAAGTATTCCGCGTATAAAATCGCTACAAATGAAACTACAGAATACGCGGAATCCTCCCACACACTTTCAAGGTCCTCTTTGTCAGGCATAGCTCAAAAATATTTGACACTTCTCTTACACACAGGAGCGGTCCAGTGGAGCGGTCATATTTTAATTTGACTTGCCAGGCTGACCAGGTTGTGTATTTGTGTTTGCGTATTAAAATTTGCATAAATCCACTGAAATGCTGTGCCACAAGATATTGCTATTTCATTTACTGTCGCCGACTGTGCTTTTGAAAAGCTTAAAAACATTGGCCTAGCCTGTAAATCACCTTGTCTGAAACTGGGAACGAACAGTCTGTTCACGGTTTAATATATTGAACGCATATTGTACACGGAGGAACTGAGCAAACACAGGAAGTGTTTCTAACGAAGTCACCGCTCGCACTCAAGTCGCAACTCTTCCGTGCCCATACGGCGTTTTATTAACGTATGCATCATTCCGGCTTACCACCAAGAGCGAACGGGACACAACTTCGTTTCTCATCCAAGACCAATTTGTATGTCGAACTGTCGTAAGTCAAACCCTAAACTCGTTGGGAACTCAAGGAAAATTGTATGCTAAACTTGTGAAGATCAGCTTTCGCAAATTATAATAGTCAAGTATCACTGAACGTGGTTATGAAACGAGCAGGCTCGTCGTCTGTACTGACACTTTGTTTTATCGGAACTTTGTTGTTTTGTATTGGAGCCAGTTCAGGTAGGAATTTTTGGTTAATATAGTGATAACCTGAGTAAGTAGATATCTATTCGTTAAACACATGACAGATGTTTCAATCTATACCAACATCACTTTCGGTTCGCCATGTATATCTAATCATTTAATAATTTGGGCTTTTGCGACACACTATTATCAAATAATTTATCCTTCTCTTATTTGACGTATTAAATGGGTATATACACGTTTGGTATTCATACAGAAGTAGCACAACTGATTGTTTATGGTCATACGAGAACGTAAAAGTTGTCAATGATATTTCTTGTTTTTGTATATATATAATGTGATACTACACAGTCTCTGTAGGTCAAAATTCAAAACTACGTAATAACTTCCTTATCGATCATTTGGGAAGAGGGATAGGTAATATGTTACTTAATTAACTAGGTAATAACATGTCAGTAACAGTGTACTGTATGAACTGTACGTATCACAATGATATTTATAGGACATGGCTTTTTAGCTTACAGCGATATCTCTGCCATAATACTTAACCCTTTCACATTTTAACCCTTTCTCATTGGTAGATTTTTTCTGTGACAAGTATTAAAAGTTGTCTAGTATATGTTAAGGAACAGACAACACCTTTTACTTATATGTACATGTGTGTATTTCTATACAGTTTTATTAAACACAGTTATGGAAACGCAAGTGGATGTTTGATAGAGTGAGAAATTGTAGTGGGAATGCATTTGTGTGTTGTTTTCACACTATTTTGAGTTCTTGCAAACTACTGTATAAAGACACAAATTTATTTGTTAGATTGAAATAAATTCACCTATGATCTGTGTATGGTGGCAAATGATGGCTTATATTGAATGGTAGAGACTTTATTAAACAATTATTAGAGAGGCTGATGATGATATCAATAATTATACAGACTGAGGTGATATTATCTGAGAAGGCTAAAGCAAATAACATTTATTGAGGTCTGTGTAATTCTACAGGTATATGATATGAATGACCACTTTAATAGTTGTTTTATTATTTATTCAATATCTTTACTACAGTTAAATAGAATGGATGAAATTTGCTCTGCTTTAATTAATACTGAAAATCAGTACTGTAGTTGCAGCTTTTGGTGGTGACAATAAATCCTCCAATTATGGATGATCAATGCCATTTGTCTAATTATTGTTTTATTTTTTTGTTTTGTGTATTAATTTCAAAATTTGTACACTAATATGTTTATTGTGCAAAATTAACTGAGACAATTTGGCCAATCAGAAGTATAGTAATACGTGGATGTGTGGAAATATGACATTTATTTTGAGTGTTGACTAGGATATCGCACAAGTGAGCAAAGTGAATGAGTGAGATATCTTGGTCAACATGAGAAATAAATTTCATAATTCCAAGCATTCATGTGTTGTTCTGTTTATTATATAAAAAAGTCCTATTTCCCCACAAAAGTAGAGCAGTATACTCCAACGAGTCCCTATCATGATAATCAATACATGTGAGATTATCATAAATAATCACACATGTGAGATTATTGTTTGTATTAGTTGGAAACATCAATAATTTTAACATTCTATTTTATATACTGTAATTAATAAACAGGAATAAACTTTGAATTAGTAATAAAGTGGCTTATTATACAATTAATCTACAGTAATTGTTTTAATTTAATTAATACAGTAGTAGAAACTAATTAACTAGCAGGCTTTCCCAGGAAGAAAGCTCCAGGAGTACAACTAAACCATGCACACTCCTTGAGCTATCTGGGCTTGCACTCTTTGCAGTGGAGTGAGAATGAATTTAATGGTAGTGCTTCATGTTAGATCTACTGTACTAGCTATTGAAGCAATTTTCACTCTGTTCATATTATCTAGTTTTGTTTATTTATAGTTTGTTTTTTTTTAATTTGGATTATTGTGTTGGACAATGAGATGGCTTATGCTTGATAATTAACGAGCCAGGATATATAATTTTATGTTATGCTACAGTATATATTTGTTATTATAGATTGTTTTGAATTGTCACACAGAAGTTTAAATGAGGTGTGTGATAAATCACACTTCTTGAGGAGTCCAGACGTGTGCCAAGGCACGCTATTCATAGAAAGGCCTGAACTTGTGTACTTTAGTTTCTATGACAGGTTGGTGTGGGGTGGCCATGTCAGCCTACCCATTGATCAGGGGCTCATGGGGAAAAGGTGTCTGTTTTTAATGAAACAAAAGAACATACATGTGTATTAATATATACATTGTCTTTACTGTACGTGGAACAATAGATTTGGTTCTTAATAATAATTAACATTAACATTCATGCCAGCAACCTGATACTGAGCCCTGCCCACACTACCTACGGTAAGTCCAACTATTCCTGTCTCTGGAGGGTGTAGTCTCGTCGGAGAGGGTTTGCGGTCCCAACGTGAAGCCCATGTCTAAAAAGGTCTTTGAAGCACACTGAGAGAGATCCATGATCCTAAGCTCCACTGCCTACAGGCGATAGCAGCAACAGGGTCAAACAAAATGCATGACCCCTGGCAGTAGCAGCGTGGTTGGACAGTGCGACCTACAGGTGATAGCAGCAGCAGGGTCGGACAGTACGACCCAAAAGGTAACAGCAGTAGAAGCAGGAAACAACACAAGAGATTCAACAGTAGGAGTCACCACCGGGGAGCAGAGTGGCAAGCCCACAAGCTGCTACAAGGGTTTAAATACCTCGCCTGGCCAAACCGAGGGATGGGTGGGTGGGGAAAAGCAGCTACTCGAAAGTGTACAGTTGACAAGTGAGGCTTCGACCTGGTGAGCCAGAGGAGCCCACTTCTAACCGCTGAAAACGACTGAGTAGAGGGCTCAGGCCTAATTAGGTCCCATGGGGAATCCAATAAACCAACGACAACACAAACAGTAGACATGATGTTAATTTTATTTATTTCATAAATTCATTTAACATTCATGCCAGCAACCCGATATTGAGCCCTGCCCACACTACCTACGGTAAGTCCGACTATTTCTATCTCTGGAGGGTGTAGTCTCGTCGGAGAGGGTTTGCGGTCCCAACGTGAAACCCATGCCTAAAAAGGTCTTCGAAGCACACTGAGAGAGACTGATCAACGACCCTAAGCTCCACGACTAATTCATTACAGTTCTAGCCGAGAATTACCCTCTCCAACGCCACCCTCCAGCACAGCTGGAGAAGGGGATTCGAGGCACGAATACCTGCCCAATGGCGTACCAAAGAGACAACTTCCCCCACTGAAGTTAGACCAAGAAGCGCGAGGTGACCATTAAGACATCAGGTGGAGTACGGATGTACAGTAGGTACGCGTCGCTGGACCAACGGCCGAGCGTCTTGATCAGATGATCAGGGATACCGACCAAGGCGGCGGAGGTGGCAGCACCGATCCGAAAACTGTGACTGGAGAAGTTATCTGGAATTCCTGTTGAGGTGAGGATTGCGCGGAGCCAATGGTTGACAAGAGACGTTAAAAGAGGAGTGCCGTATTGGCAGAGAAAAAGGAGACCAGGAGTGTAGCCACGAAGAGGCAGGTATCGATTACGGGGTCGATTGGGCAATTAAATGAGGTGACCGGATGGGCCCAAAAAGATGAAACAGCCACGGTGGAAGGGGTCAGTTTTGGATGTTTTGAGGAAAATGCAGATGCGGTCTGGTGAATCGTAGACAATATCAGCGCGTGAGAGGTGCCGTGACGGGTCGAAGGCTCCGCTGCAGGTGAATTTGCTGACCCGCAAAAAAAGAAAGAAGGCTGTGCAGCAGGCAGCCCAAAACATGGTGTGGTTGCGATGACAGCGCCGAATGGAGGACGATCAGAAGCCGATTGTTGATGGGAAGCCGAGTAGGGCTCGGAGAAGTATGAACGCGACGGACACCGCAGATCAAGCGAGTAAGGCGAGTCGCGCCACGCATAGGATCGGGGAACCCCAGATCAACATGGAAGGAGCGGACGGAAGCCAAATAAGTGACGATGGAGGACGGAGCCAGGTGACGCGAGTGGTGGAGCCAGGTCACAAACAACATAAGTGTCCATTCGGAAGCCGGGCATAGGGACACACGGTCAAGGGAGCAAAACTGAAAGAAAGAACGCTGACCAGTCGAGTAGGCCCGACGAGTGGAGAGAGCCAACCCCTGAGCCAGCAGGGCGATTAAGACGGCGGAACGAGGTGGGAGAGTAGGGCTGGGGGAATAGGGCGAGGATGAGGTCTGGCAGTGGGAACCAAGCGATGAAAAACCTGCAGGTGGAAGCGAGACAAGGCATCAGCCGCCGAATTTGTTTTGCCTGGTATGTGAGCAGCCGAAAAAGAAAAATGGAGAAGACAGGCGGAACTGGTGAGGCAGCGGAGGAGGTGCATAACGTCATCTGACCGAGAAGTGCCAGAGTTAAGGACGTTGACCACGGAGAGGTTGTCACAAAGAAACTGGACCCGAAAGCGGGACCAGGTAGGACCCCAGAGGTGAGCGGCAACGACGATGTGGACCAGTTCCATGTAGGCAATGGAGGGGGAAGAGGGGAGGAACGCCCAGGAATGAAAGAACCATTGTTCCTGCCAAAGGGCCCCACACTCAACTGACCCGGCAGAGTTGGATGCCACCACTAAATCTGGAAGAGGCGTGACCGATGGGGACAGGAAGAAACTGGTCCCATTCCATTCCTGAAAGAAGGAGAGCCACAGATTCATAGACCGTAGTGTGGCTCACAGTGACTGAGTGACTGTCCAAATATCTTTCCCCATGTCACCAAAGCTAAAAGATTAAAGTGATAGTCAAACTTTTATGTACCTTAGTTGTAAATATTAAGTGTGGAAACGTAACATCTATATTAAAGTGATTCAAACTTTCAAGTCCTGGACTCTTAGTATGGAACGTAAACTTTAGATTGAAGTGATTCAAACCTATAGACTGTTAACCTACCGTATACTGTAGTTTTTTAGATCAGAAAACTTTGTGATGAAATCGCTATAATTTCTTTTTTGAAAAATTAAGAAAAAATACACCTGTCGGAAAATTTTGGACTTGAGCCCCCCGTGTTGAACAGCTCCCACGACGCCACTGTGGGAGACGCCAGAGGAATCAAGGCGACATGCAGGCGTTGGCACCAACGGAAGACGAGCCCGAGACGCTGTTTGAATTTGGCAACGGAGCAGTACTAGCCAGAGAAGGCGAGGACAACGTGGTTGGCGTTAAGTCGACATCAGAGACATCAGACGTAGAAAGAGAGGAAAAACTCGAAGCATCAGTGGTGGGATTAGTAGAGGAATTCATGGATAACGCAAGAACTTCCCCAGGCGACAACGACGAAATACCACTTCGTGTTAGCCGAGGTATACAAGCAGGGAAATCGACCCGAAAGTGTACAGTTGACAAGTGATGCTTCGACCTGGTGAGCTAGAGGAGCCCATGCACTTCTAACCGCTGAAAACGACTAACTGAGTAGAGGGCTCAGGCCAAATTAGGTCCCATGAATCCAATAAACCAACGACAACACAAACAGTAGGCATGATGTTAATCTTATTTATTTCATAAATTCATACAGTTTATTTATGTTGCATACATCGGGTTCCTAATGACTTTATGAGTGGAGGCCCTTGGGCTCTTTACGACTTTATTGCATTTTTATCACTAACAGGATACAGTATGTCTGGTTCTACATGTACTGAGTATATATCCCTTTTAAAAAATAGATTTCATTTTGCCATTGTTCAGCTATAAAAGCACAGAGGACATCACACAAGCTCTTACCACATTGTGACATCATCTGTACATTTGTAGCTGAACAGACAACAACAAAATGGAATCTATAATTATGTTTAACTGCAGAATATGCGTTGTTTGGAGGTAGGTGCCGTTGGTGACCAGGCTAGTCAGCAATCTAGCCCAAGCTGAGCAAAGACGCTACTTGCAGCAAAGCAACAGGCGCTCAATGAATCTCGAATGCACGGGAGACCCCTTAACGTAAGTGACGTAAGGGACTCCCCTAATAAGGGAAACCGCAGGCCAACTACATCAGCAGTTAACTTCGCTTAAATATATCCTATATTTAACCACATTTTATACAAGAAAAAATAGAAAAAATACATTTAAAAAGATTTACTGAGTTTTCCTCAAGGAATTTTGGGACATTGAAAAAGATGAATTGCATCAACTAACTGATGTGATACATAATATTATACTAGAAATACATGAACGCAACAACCCCTCGCCCGCTTTACATGCAGTTTTTAACCCCCTTTCTCCCCCCCCCCCCCCCCCTCCTCCCCTAATTTCTGTTTTTGTTGTATTAATGAACACAGATCAGAAAACATCCAGAAAATTAGCTAGCAAGGTTCATCTGTAGTCGTGTATTATTTCTATGGTATTGACACACCGAAAGGACATGCAATGTCAGTATTAAAAAAACCAAAAACGAGATGAACCAAATGACAAATTTTCATTCAAAAATATATATAAACAGTGGCCAAGAAAAGACACAAACCACACAATGTCAACGTCCTAGCGTTGAAAGACAATTCTAGACAATATATTATTTATATTAATTTTCATTTTCAAGATTTCTTCTGTTTTAACTCAGCTAAACTGTTCAGTAAATACGAATCTCCTACCGTTAAACTTTCTTCTGCTTTTGTGACCACAAACACTGCCAATTCAGTCTACTCTTTTCGGATTGTTTTTCTCGTTCGTGGTTTCTTACTTTTTTCGTTGTTGACACATAAATATGACAAGGCATCATTCAGTTCTCTTCATGATCTAAAAAGCCGTTTGTTTCAAAATTTCTTCATCGTTCCCTCTCGAGTTATGTAGAATACACCAGAGCAAAATTCTTTACCGCCTTTGAACAGTTTCAGGACACATCCTTCTTCTTTCAGTTACATTTCGGTCGGCATCGTTTTCTGTCTTTATCGTATTAGTTTTTAGGATTTTTCCAGTGGTTTTAAGTCGTATTTATTGTTGTCTTTTTCTCGCTGCCACATCTCTTGTTAGCCTTCTTTCCTTGGTCTTTTTTCATAGTAATATTAATGTACATTTTAGCTGAAACCATTTTTTCTGGCAAAGATTTCTTTCGTCATGATCGTTGAAAAACTATTTTGTAATCCAACCGAACTTATAAATTATAATTTGCTGACGTAAATTTAAATAATTTGAATAATTTAACGGATTAGTTACCAGTACCCTGCTATTCGAACTGCGCAAGTTGTGGATTTGATAACATATATATAGATATATATACATATATATATAAACATCTCGCAGAATTTCTTTCCCACTTGCGTGTAATTTCGCGTGTACTACACACGTGTAAAATGGACTCCACGCGTGTCGAGATTAGCACCCTCACCGGGGACAAATCAAGCAATGTTATCGGCCTGAGGTATTAAAGAGAGATCTGTCATGGTGTACAGAAATCATACCACATTAGTGATGTAATCTGTGCCCTGGGATGACGGAAATTGCTCCTTTAATAAGTCCTTTGCTCGCTTCTTGAGTGCGGTTATAACTTAATATGGCAAAATAACTATTTTTTAAATTACTTTTATGAAACAATGTCTTTAAATCGTTCTTCAAAAACTCAATAATTCATGATTATATAAACACTGGAAATCAGTACTATCTGATAAAATTGCTAAAATTGCTACGCCAATGAACTCATCAAATAGGTCGTTTTTTAAGCTATTTAAACGTTCGCAATACGCTGTATTATATATGTTTTAGAGCTTGTTACCATTTAGTGTCGCGTGGCGTGGATTTGCACAACTCTTTGAGATTTTAGGAATGAAAATGCACTCGAAGTTGTCGTTAAAAAATTATGTTGAGTTAGAAACTTGATTGAACTGAGTATTCCTTGAGTTCCTTTTGTAATTAAAACTACTTAATTTTTTTTAAACTGCTAAGGGATTGTTCAGATGAAGCTGGCTAGCCCGGTAAGCCCGGTTACCGGCTGATTTTATGTCACGAAAATCTTTTTTTGGCTGGAAAAAAGAATTAGAATACCCTGTGTGCTAAAAACGTACAGAAAAACGAAGCCAATATTGCTTTGTTAAGCTCTAATCAAACGAGAACACAAGTCTCCGGAAGTTGGCAGTCACGCTATCTCAGGCAGCCGCTCTGAATAATTTCCCGAAAATATTATGTACCATGAATTATGTATAAAATATTATGTATTCATGTACATGAAACCTTTATTTTGTTAATTTGGGTGTTCGAACGACCGCCACAGAAATGCCAACTTGCGATGACTTGCGTTCTCGTTTGATTAGGGCTTTATGTCATTTTGCGGTTTTTAAATGGTCGTAATAAGATTTTCTTGGCATAAAATTAGCCCAGTAACCTAGCTAGCCTGCCTCGTGTGAACACCCTCTAAATCTTTCGACTCCAAGTATCACACCAGCCGGTATGTTATTGACTGTTATAATGTTGGGCTCATTAGCTGCAATCAGTGTTGTCGCTTACATTTACCTCGGTTACTTTATTACCCCTTTAATTCCCTTTACCCAGCAGATGACTGCATGGAGGTCTCTTCACGTGTAAAAGTAAAACAGTCTAGCATTAGAGTAAAAATATATAAGTCGCCAAATGACAGCCAGGTAAAGGGATAACTTAATTAAACTTTGTCGAAACATTACAAACGCAACAGAGAAGCTATAGAATGTACAGTAGTAGCAAAAGGTTGTCAGTTAATTTTCAGCAAATTATATATGACTGAAGCGAGGCTACAACGTTTGAAAAAAGTAGCTACACTCGTGTCAGGGGCGGATCTAGCCTAAAATCTGACCGTGGGCCACAATCTACGGGGGTCCGGGGCATGCTCCCCCGGAAAATTTTGAAAAGTAGAGTCTCTGAAAATGCATTTCCTGCATTTTGAGAGAGATCTAGAGTCACATTGTAGGATCGTTTTATACATGTTTTTCACCGAGATCTTTGTATAAATTTTACTTAAATCAAAATTTTTCTTTTCTCTTTATTTAAGTTCAAGGCAAGATCTTCCAATTATTCAATAAAATGTTTAGGAGTAATTGATCCAATATGAATCGTAATGTATGTTTAACGAGTTTTGTGTGACATATAAACTAACCAGTCAAGCAGCTGGGTATCCTTTGGCCATTACTTAGAATTCTATTGAGTATTCTGTCTAATGCCAGCCAATTTTAACTTGAAACAAGAATAATCAAAGCAACCCTGCTAGTGTAATATTAATATTAACAATTTATCAGGAAATGGAGTCCCTTTACGTTGTATACTGTCTTTCGGACTCTTTCCCTCGATAAAGCGAAAATAACAACAATGGAGTTGATGAGAGCCAGAAGATGTAAACTGAGTTAGTAAATAGATTCGTAAATATCGTCGCTCTATACAGTCTGTCAAACGATTAAGAGAGTGTTAAATCCCGCGACTGACAAGTCTCCGAGTCTTGCAGATAATATTTCAAAGTTGAACCATGATAGAAATGCTGTGTTTCAGTCGATGAGAATTATATTAATAAACAATGTAATGAGAGAGAGAGAGGTCGCGGCTCTCGGTTTGATTCCATGCTTGTTCTTCAAATTGATCAATGCTTTAAAGAATTATATAGTCTGAGTATAAACACCACAGTCTTATTATAGTAACTAGTGTCTGACGATCAACAATTTTAGTAGAGAGGAACTCGTACTATAAATAAAGAAACCAAACAAACCAACATCTCTTCCTTAATTTCCTTGTGAACTTATCATCTAGTATTTCGACTATCTGTCACAGGCACAATCATAAAGTGAATCATTGTCCCTCCATATGCGCAGCCATTCTTTAATATCATTCTGAAGAACTCCGGTCTGGTCAAGACAGACTGACGTGCGCTACCGACTACCGGAGCCGACGATTTGATTGCATTATTTCGCAATAAAATTGTAACAAGATATGGCAAGGGGGCTGACCGTGGCTCCCGCCAAATCCAGCCACTCTATTCTGGCTCTCTGATTGGTTTGCACCCCTTAATAGTCCGCTGACCGTGGCTGAATTTAGCAGAAGTGTTCTCCAATTTCTTCAGCGAATTCGTAGCACGTTCGGTAACTTTTTCGGCCACTCTCGCCACATTCTCGGACTTCTAACTACCTGAGACCGATTGCGGTGCAACTGATTGTCAAAGATGCGAAAATCCGCTGCTATTTTTACAATCGGTTTAGTATTTTTACGGTGGCTAATGTCGTTCTTACGTCAACTATGCTTTTGTTATTAATAGTTTTTTATTTTTGAAATATCAATTATATTATTTAATTTGGAATAATTAGGAAAATCTGACCGTGGCTCAAGCCACGCACGCCCCTGCGTGTATTAAAACTAAAAACAATGCAATTGTCTAAAATATCTTTTGTGCTAAGTATATGTTCCGATGATACTTTTTGGCACTCTCTCTATTTTCATTTGGCGCTTGTATTCTTTACACCGTTTTTATTTGTCAATTTGTAGCACCTGCTAAAGGACCAGATATTAGCAAAATAACGTCTCCCAGCGCTACTGAACTAACAGTTGTTTGGTCGAAGTTGTCAGCAGATGACGCGAATGGCGATATAACCAGTTATACTGTCTGTTACCAACTTACCCGCAGTGGAAGTGATGTCTCCTGTACCAATAGTGAGAATGTTAATGGCGCTGATACTACGACAGTGACGTTACGTGGTTTAAATGAGGCTACAACCTATGACGTTGCGGTTAAGGCTACTAATAAGAATGGAACCGGAGATCTTGGCACGAAAAAGAGTGGAACAACTCTCGAAGCTAGTAAGTAAATTAAGGTGGTTCCTTACTGTTTCATTAAAGTGGGAAAACTAAAAGTTTCAAGTTCAGAAAGTTCTTATGGATATTTCGGAAAAGAATGAAACTAATGTTATGCATATAATAACGTTTAGGGCTCTAAATACTGTTAACAGATAAAGTGGGTTGGGTTTTTTTCTCTTGCTATGACAATAGCCACGTTTTAGAATGGCCGCAAATCTACATTTAATCCAATTTATTTCAAATACGTTCGGTCACCCTTTTTGAACTAAAATATTTTTCTAGGTTTACGGAATCAAGAGGGAGATTTTAAAAAATCTGTACATCTAATTTAAAAAAAATAAAAACTAATAACTATGCTTTTTCTTTGGTAAAAAAATTGGATGTACAGAATTTTTTTGAAATTTCCCAGTTGATTATTTAAAATTAGAGAAATGTTTTAGTGCAAAAAATTGGAGGTAACCCAACTCGTTTTTGAAATAAATTGGCGGATTTAATGTGCGTTCACGGCCATTTGGAACCTCAGTGCTGTCATAGCAATAGCTGAAATAGTTTTGCTGTTGACAGTATATTTGATGCCTTGCACGTTATTCTATGTAACGTTACTTTCATCCTTTTACGAAATATCCACGCAGCCTTTCTAAGCTTGAAATTTGTATTTTTCTATCTTTCAAGAAACTGTGGAGAGCCACCTTAATGTATTATTAAATTATCATCAATTTAGTGACAGAGCCACCACTGTTAAGACAAAATGGAATTAAAAATCAAACATGTAGTTTAAAACACATGTAGTAAACTGCATGAATACATGTAGGAAACTACATGTATTTGACAAATAAAGCCAAGTTTTATTTCGTCGTGACGGTGATTTAACAGGCGCGGAAATGAAGCTTAACCCTGGTTTCCATATGCATGGTCGCAACGGTCGCGACAGTGTCTTAGCGGTCACCAAAACGTCAGTGACGACCACATGGAAACACGAAACAAAAACTTGGTTGCGACACTCCGCCACCGTTAAGACAGTTAGTGACAGGGTCGTAGAGATAGAATTCAATTCTATTTCGGCGATCAATAAGTAAGAGTAAAGACCGTAAAGACCAGTGTTTTTTAATAGAAACATTCTAGCGACCACCTTGCGACCGCTGCTACCTGTCTCAACGCTTTGCTTTCATGACCGCTACGTCACTGTCATTACCGTTGCGACCATATGAAACCATGGTTTAGCGACGTATATTTTTTTGTCCTAACAAAAGAAATTCGTTGCTACCTACGCTTCACTTCCGCGATTGTTAAGACACCGTTACAACTAAATGGAACCAGGCTTAAGAGTTGAGATTAATTATTGTAATTAAGAATTAAAAAAAGGTGTCACGTGCGTTTATTTGCTCCTTTAATAAGCGTTTTGTTCGTTTCTTGAGTGCGGTTATAACTCAGTAATGGCACAACAACTCTTTTTTTAATTACTTTTATGAAATAATGCTTTAAGTCGTGATTCAAAATTCGTTAATAATTCATGAGTAAACACAAAGGAAATCAGTACTGTATGTCCGCGATTTCACAGGTAAAAAATTCTCCTGATTTACATAAACTTTAGCTTTATTTTGTCGGCTTTAGAGAACATTATTTTTCAAATTTGCTACGCCAATGAACTCGTCAAATAGGTCATTTTTTATCTATTTAAAACATTCGCAATACGCTATCATATATATTTTAGAGCTTGTTACTATTTAGTGCCGTGGCGTGCATTTGTACAACTCGTTGAGATTTTAGGAATGAAAATACACTCGAAATTGCCGTTAAAAAATATGTTGTGTTAGAAACTTGATTGAACCGAGTACTCCTTGACTTCCTTTTTTAATTAATTTTTAAACCGCTAAGGGGCTGTTCAGATGAAGCTGGCTAGCCCGGTTACCGGGCTGATTTTATCATTCATAATGGAAGGGGAACTGGATAGGAAAAAGTATCAGCTATTGCTGAAATTAAACAATAGTGTAATATCACTATTAAGTGTATAATTACCATAGTACGAACATCGTTTCCGGTTTCGTAAGTTTACTATCCAGTTCCCCTTCTTTGTTTATGATTTGATGTCACGAAAATCTTTTTTTGCTGAAAAAAAGAATTAGAACACCCTGTGTGCTATACTTTCAGAAAAACGAAGCCAGGTTTGCTTTGTGATGTCATTTTGCGGTTTTTAAATGGTCGCAATAAAATGTTCTTCGCATAAAATTAACCCAGTAATCGTGCTAGCCTGCCTCGTATGAACACCCTCTAAATCTTTCAGCTCGAAGTATCACACCAGCCGGTATGTTACTGAGTTATAATGTTGGGCTCATTAGCTGCAATCAGTGTTGTCGCTTAGATTTACCTGAGTTACTTTATTACCCCTTTACCCGGCAGATGACTGCATGGAGGTCTCTTCACGTGTAAAACAGTCTAGCCTTAGAGTAAAAATATATAAGTCGCCAAATGACAGCCAGGTAAAGGGTTAACTTCATTAAACTTTGTCGAAACATTACAAACGCGACAGAGAGGCTATAGAACGTACAGTAGTAGCAAAAGGTTGTCAGTTAATTTTCAGCAAATTATATGTGACTGAAGCTAGGCTACAACGTTTGAAAAAAGTAGCTACACTCGTGTATTAAAACTAAAAACAATGCAATTGTCTAAAATATCTTTTGTGCTGAGTATATGTTCCGATGATACTCTTTGGCACTCTCTCTATTATCATTTGGCGCTCGTATTCTTTACACAGTTTTTATTTGTCAATTTGTAGCACCTGCTAAAGGACCAGATATTAGCAAAGTAACGTCTCCCAGCGCTACTGAACTAACAGTTGTTTGGTCGAAGTTGTCAGCAGATGACGCGAATGGAGACATAACCAGTTATACTGTCTGTTACCAACTTACCCGCAGTGGAAGTGATGTCTCCTGTACCAATAGTGAGAATGTTAATGGTGCTGATACTACAACAGTGACTTTACGTGGTTTAAATGAGGCTACAACCTATGACGTCGCGGTTAAGGCTACTAATAAGAATGGAACCGGAGATCTTGGCACGAAAAAGAGTGGAACAACTCTCGGAGCTAGTAAGTAAATTAAGGCGGTTCCCTACTGTTTCATTAAAGTGGGAAAACTAAATGTCTCCAGTTCAGAAAGTTCTTATGGATATTTCGGAAAAGAATGATACTAATGTTATGCATATAATAACGTTTAGAGCTCTAAATACTGTTAACAGATAAAGTGGGTTGTTTTTTTTCTCTTGCTATGACAATAGCTACGTTTTAGAATGGCCGCAAATCTACATTTAATCCAATTTATTTCAAATACGTTCGGTCACCCTTTTTGAACTAAAATATTTTTCTAGGTTTCCGGAATCAAGAGGGAGATTTAAAACAATCTGTACATCTAATTTAAAAAAAATAAAAACTAATAACTATGCTTTTTCTTTGGTAAAAAAATTGGATGTACAGAATTTTTTTGAAATTTCCCAGTTGATTATTTAAAATTAGAGAAATGTTTTAGTGGAAAAAATTGGAGGTAACCCAACTCGTTTTTGAAATAAATTGGAGGTTTTAATGTGAGTTCGCGGCCATTTGAAACCTCAGTGCTGCCATAGCAATAGCTGAAATAGTTTTGCTGTTGACAGTATATTTGATGCCTTGCACGTTATTCTATGTAACGTTACTTTCATCCTTTTACGAAATATCCACGCAGGCTTTCTAAGTTTGAAATTTGTATTTTTCTATCTTTCAAGAAACTGTGGAGAGCCACCTTAATGTATTATTAAATTATCATCAATTTAGTGACAGAGCCACCACTGTTAAGACAAAATGGAATTAAAAATCAAATATGTAGTTTAAAATACATGTAGGAAACTACATGTATTTGACAAATAAAGCCAGGTTTTATTTCGTCGTGACGGTGATTTAACAGGCGCGGAAATGAAGCTTAAGCCTGGTTTCCATATGCATGGTAGCAACGGTCGCGACAGTGTCTTAGCGGTCGCGAAAAAGTAAGTGACGACCACATGGAAACACGAAAAAAAAATTGGTTGCGACACTCCGCCACCGTTAAGACAGTTAGTGACAGGGTCGTAGAGATAGAATTCAATTCTATTTCGGCGATCAATAAGTAAGAGTAAAGACCGTAAAGACCAGTGTTTTTTAATGTAAACATTCTAGCGACCACCTTGCGACCGCTGCTACCTGTCTCAACGCTTTGCTTTCATGACCGCTACGTCACTGTCATGACCGTTGCGACCATATGGAAACCATGGTTTAGCGACGTATATTTTTTTGTCCTAACAAAAGAAATTCGTTGCTACCTACGCTTCACTTCCGCGATTGTTAAGACACCGTTACAACTAAATGGAAACCAGGCTTAAGAGTTGAGATTAATTATTGTAATTAAGAATTAAAAAAACGTGTCACGTGCGTTTATTTGCTCCTTTAATAAGTGTTTTGTTCGTTTCTTGAGTGCGGTTATAACTCAGTAATGGCACAACAACTCTTTTTTTTAATTACTTTTATGAAATAATGCTTTAAGTCGTGATTCAAAAATTCATTACTAATTCATGAGTAAACACAAAGGAAATCAGTACTGTATGCCCGCGATTTCACAGGTGTGATAAAAAATTCTCCTGATTTACATAAACTTTAGCATTATTTTGTCGGCTTTAGAGAACATTATTTTTCAAATTTGCTACGCCAATGAACTCATCAAATAGGTCGTTTTAAATCTATTTAAAACATTCGCAATACTGTACGCTATCATATATATTTTAGAGCTTGTTACTATTTAGTGCCGCGGCGTACAACTCGTTGAGATTTTAGGAATGAAAATGGACTCGAAATTGCCGTTAAAAAAATATGTTGTGTTAGAAACTTGATTGAACCGAGTACTCCTTGACTTCCTTTTTTAATTAATTTTTAAACCGCTAAGGGGCTGTTCAGATGAAGCTGGCTAGCCCGGTTACCGGGCTGATTTTATCATTCATAATGGAAGGGGAACTGGATAGGAAAAAGGATCGGCTATTGCTGAAATTAAACAATAGTGTAATATCACTATTAAGTGTATAATTACCATAGTACGAACATCGTTTCCGGTTTCGTAAGTTTCCTATCCAGTTCCCCTTCCTTTGTTTATGATTTGATGTCACGAAAATCTTTTTTTTTGCTGAAAAAAAGAATTAGAACACCCTGTGTGCTATACTTTCAGAAAAACGAAGCCAGGTTTGCTTTGTGATGTCATTTTGCGGTTTTTAAATGGTCGTAATAAAATGTTCTTGGCATAAAATTAGCCCAGTAATCGGGCTAGCCTGCCTCGTATGAACACCCTCTAAATCTTTCGGCTCGAAGTATCACACCAGCTGGTATGTTATTGAGTTATAATGTTGGGCTCATTAGCTGCAATCAGTGTTGTCGCTTACATTTACCTCGGTTACTTTATTACCCCTTTACCCGGCAGATGACTGCATGGAGGTCTCTTCACGTGTAAAACAGTCTAGCCTTAGAGTAAAAATTTATAACTTGCCAAATGACAGCCAGGTAAAGGGTTAACTTAATTAAACTTTGTCGAAACATTACAAACGCAACAGAGAGGCTATAGAAAGTACAGTAGTAGCAAAAGCTTGTCAGTTAATTTTCAGCAAATTATATATGACTGAAGCTAGGCTACAACGTTTGAAAAAAGTAGCTACACTCGTGTATTAAAACTAAAAACAATGCAATTGTCTAAAATATCTTTTGTGCTAAGTATATGTTCCGATGATACTCTTTGGCACTCTCTCTATTATCGTTTGGCGCTCGTATTCTTTACACAGTTTTTATTTGTCAATTTGTAGCACCTGCTAAAGGACCAGATATTAGCAAAGTAACGTCTCCCAGCGCTACTGAACTAACAGTTGTTTGGTCGAAGTTGTCAGCAGATGACGCGAATGGAGATATAACCAGTTATACTGTCTGTTACCAACTTACCCGCAGTGGAAGTGATGTCTCCTGTACCAATAGTGAGAATGTTAATGGTGCTGATACTACAACAGTGACTTTACGTGGTTTAAATGAGGCTACAACCTATGACGTTGCGGTTAAGGCTACTAATAAGAATGGAACCGGAGATCTTGGCACGAAAAAGAGTGGAAAAACTCTCGAAGCTAGTAAGTAAATTAAGGCGGTTCCCTACTCTTTCATTAAAGTGGGAAAACTAAATGTCTCAAGTTCAGAAAGTTCTTATGGATATTTCGGAAAAGAATGAAACAAATCTTATGCATATAATAACGTTTAGGGCTGTAAATACTGTTAACAGATAAAGTGGGTTGTTTTTTTTCTCTTGCTATGACAATAGCCACGTTTTAGAATGGCCGCAAATCTACATTTAATCCAATTTATTTCAAATACGTTCGGTCACCCTTTTTGAACTAAAATATTTTTCTAGGTTTACGGAATCAAGAGGGAGATTTAAAAAAATCTGTACATCTAATTTAAAAAAACTAAAAACTAATAACTATGCTTTTTCTTTGGTAAAAAAATTGGATGTACAGAATTTTTTTGAAATTTCCCAGTTGATTATTTAAAAATAATCAACTGGCAAATTTCAAAAAAATTCTGTACATCCAATTTTTTTACCAAAGAAAAAGCATAGTTATTAGTTTTTATTTTTTTAAAATTAGATGTACAGGAAAAAATTGGAGGTAACCCAACTCGTTTTTGAAATAAATTGGCGGATTTAATGTGAGTTCGCGGTCATTTGAAACCTCAGTGCTGTCATAGCAATAGCTGAAATAGTTTTGCTGTTGACAGTATATTTGATGCCTTGCACGTTATTCTATGTAACGTTACTTTCATCCTTTTACGAAATATCCACGCAGGCTTTCTAAGTTTGAAATTTGTATTTTTCTATCTTTCAAGAAACTGTGGAGAGGCACCTTAATGTATTATTATATTAGCATCAATTTAGTGACAGATCCACCACCGTTAAAACAAATTGGAATTAAAAATCAGACATGTAGTTTAAAATACATGTAGTAAACTACATGAATACATGTAGGAAACTGCATGTATTTGACAAGTAGAGCCTGGTTTTATTTCGTCGTGACGGTGACTTACCAGGCGCGGAAATGAAACTGAAGCCTGGTTTCCATATGCATGGTCGCCACGGTCGCGACCAGGGCGTTTATATAGGGGGCGGTGAAACGGCAATGGGCGCGCTGATCGATGTGTGAGGCAGAGGATTGGTAACAAGCCCCCTGTCACCATAGCGACGAACGCTAAGCCAGGGAAAGTCGAAAATATGGCGGGTAAAATACGCTTGATGTGGAAGTCTCTGAGTTGAGTTTAGAAGAGGACGTGATGAAATTGCCGAGCCATACGATATATCAGTGGATTCACCTAATATATTCTCTGGTGTTACTCCCAAAAATTTGGAGTCGTTGCTGAAACATGAACAAATACGTTGCTGAAAAATATGAACCGTACCGTTGCTTTCGCAAGAAGTCTTTGGAAATCTTTGTTTGTGCACGTTATCATTCGGCCATGTTCGACAGAAGACAACATCTTGCATTGAATTTTAGCTGGTAGGTCATCTTTCCAATTGAATATCAAGAAATAATCAACTCCAATTTGCGTTTTCTCAATGAAACCTAACAAGAAGTCATCTTGGCTATCTGATGACAAAATTACAAGGTGTGGACGACAGTTTATCACATAATGCGCTCGGCATGCGTCCCAACAAGTCGTATTTTAATAAATTGATCGGAGAGTAAAATTTGTTTACAGCTTACAGTTATTCTAATCTAATGCTTCAAAAACCCGATAAAGTTATTGAAGTTTTGTTTACTTCTCTTGCAGCAATTGAGGAACTAAACAGACAAGAGTTAAACCATAAAAATACCTAACATCCGAACGCTATATCTCCAAATAATCAACTACGATTTTTATGAAAACTTTAAGATATAACCACACTATTATATACCTGAATTCCTAGGCGTGGACGACCTGTTAACATGCTCAAATCTTGTAATGAAATTTTCCCTCAATAGAAGTCATCAAAAAATCGAGTCATTATCCATAATAACTCCTTTATAGTACAACTTTTTACGCCAAACAAATATTTATACATTAAACGAATAAGTACTTCGTCGGTACATTGCAAAAGGTTCCTCCGAAATTACATCGTTAAAGAAAAAACAGCGAGAATATTACAGTGCCCAAAAATCCACTTTTGATCAACTTTTGCTCAGAAGCACGCTCGTGCCAGTCCTTTTGTGCATCTCACATCGATCAGCGCGATATGAGCGCGTTGCACCGCCCCGCATATAAGCGCCGTAGTCGCGACAGTGTCTTAGCGGTCGCCAAAAAGTCAGTGACGACCACATGGAAACACGAAAAAAACATTTGGTGCGACACTCCGCCACCGTTAAGACAGTTAGTGACAGGGTCGTAGAGATAGAATTCAATTCTATTTCGGCGATCAATAAGTAAGAGTAAAGACCGTAAAGACCAGTGTTTTCTTATGGAAACATTCTAGCGACCACCTTGCGACCGCTGCTACCTGTCTCAACGCTTTGCTTTCATGACCGCTACGTCACTGTCATGACCGTTGCGACCACATGGAAACCATGGTTTAGCGACGTATATTTTTTTGTCCTAACAAAAGAAATACGTTGCTACCTACGCTTCACTTCCGCGATTGTTAAGACACCGTTACAACTAAATGGAAACCATGCTTAAGAGTTGAAATTAATTATTGTAATTAAGAATTAAAAAAAGGTGTCACGTGCGTTTATTTGCTCCTTTAATAAGTGTTTTGTTCGATTCTTGAGTGCGGTTATAACTCAGTAATGGCACAACAACTCTTTTTTTAACTACTTTATTTTATGACTATGTCTTTAAGTCGTGATTCAAAGGTTCATTAATAATTCATGAGTAAACACAAAGGAAATCAGTACTGTATGTCCGCGATTTCACAGGTGTGATAAAAAATTCTCCTGATTTACATAAACTTTAGCTTTATTTTGTCGGCTTTAGAGAACGTTATTTTTCAAATTTGCTACGCCAATGAACTCATCAAATAGGTCGTTTTTTATCTATTTAGAACATTCGCAATACGCTATCATATATATTTTAGAGCTTGTTACTATTTAGTGCCGTGGCGTGGATTTGTACAACTCGTTGAGATTTTAGGAATGAAAATAGACTCGAAATTGCCGTTAAAAAAATATGTTGTGTTAGAAACTTGATTGAACCGAGTACTCCTTGACTTCCTTTTTTAATTAATTTTTAAACCGCTAAGGGGCTGTTCAGATGAAGCTGGCTAGCCCGGTTACCGGGCTGATTTTATCATTCATAATGGAAGGGGAACTGGATAGGAAAAAGGATCGGCTATTGCTGAAATTAAACAATAGTGTAATATCACTATTAAGTGCATGTATAATTACCATAGTACGAATATCGTTTCCGGTTTCGTAAGTTTCCTATCCAGTTCCCCTTCCTTTGTTTATGATTTTATGTCACGAAAATCTTTTTTTTGCTGAAAAAAAGAATTAGAATACCCTGTATGCTATACTTACAGAAAACGAAGCCATGCTGACAGGGGCGGATCTAGGAATTTCCCCCACTTAGTCAAACTATCTAGGGGGATCCGGGGGCATGCCCCCCCTGAAATTTTTTGAAATTTGGATCTCTGAAATGGCATTTCCCGCATTCTGACAACACTTTTAATCAAAATTTCTGAAGTTTTGAAACATATTTTTTAGCACATAATTTTATACTTTTTTTGAAAAAGTGTCAAAATTGGATTTGGATTAGTGAATTATTGTAATAGTTCTTGTAATAGTAAGTGCGTAATTGTTTTTTTCTAAAAAGAAGGCAATACAACAAACAGTAGAGATATGTGATTATATTTAATTACTAACTTGAAGACACCAAAAACATATTCTTGCAGTCAGTGAATTCAACATGGACAGCCTAGCTGACCAACACACACAAGTAAAGGTCTAGCCGAATTTAATGTTCTGCATAACCCAGAGCAAGGGTAATGGGACATTTCAAAGACAGCTCTAGGAGCTCAACCATCTACATCATCCCAGTCATCCTAATTAAGTCACAACTAATTCAAGCTACTACCCACCATTACCAATCTATGTTACTATGAGCTGTCTGGTTTTCAGGTGCCAGATACTCACTTTTTACACATCTACCCAAGCAGACAATGTCTTGTTAAGGAATGCCTTTATTTATGACCATAATGCGACATGGACATAATGGAGCTCAACTCTCAACATTATCCCAGTCATTCTAACCCTTGAGCCCCCATCTAATCTAAGTCATTACTTGTTTATATGATTTCAATTCTGTAAACTATGAAAGTATATAAACATTGAATACTAGAATTAAGCAGACGTTGTATTTAAGCCAGATAATAAAATGTAAATAATAATTGTAATACAGCACATGTAGTTATTGGTTCATGTGGATATCAGCACTTAGTACTATAGCTACTGTACACATGTAAATTTATATTAAAAGAAGAAACCAATCATCATTTACTAATTAAGTTTATTCATACAGTACATGACATGTTGTGTGTATATATATATTATATACTGTAATAATTAATATTAAAGGCAGAAATTAGCAATGTATGAGAAGAGTGCTTTAACTGCCAGGTTGGCTGGCTAGGTTACAGTCTCACTCTCACAAAGATAAAATTAATCATATTACTACTATTAATATTAAAACCATGAAATCTCCAAGCAAGATCAAATTTCCAGCAAAGCATCAATTCATTAACATGTTATAGATCAAATGCAAGCAAACGCGAAGTCTAGCCCAAGAGTAAATCTATAAATTATCATAAAGACTATAAAGATATTCAAATCATACAGTATAGTGGGGTTTCTTACCTTAGACGACCTCAGAGCGCATCACTGATTCACTGTATAAAATTCTCGCAATTGATATTTCGATATATATCTTTTTCAATCCTCTGTAAAAGGTCATCTTCAGTGCATAAAGCACTTGATGAAAGTTTCACGAATATTTCATCATAAAGGTCTTGTAGGTATCCTTGCTATTGAGTGTTGGGAATATAAAAAGACGCCACTCAGTTCTGGCGCAATATTGAATATTATGGCTGAGAATATGCGCATGGCCTCGTAGAACCACAGAAGCGATCGCTAACCATAGTGATTATTCAGAAAGGCGCGTATCCTGCAAAATGACGTTTCAGCCTCTACACCAATCGTAAGTCGTAATTAGAGCAAAATTAGCCAATCAGGAACGTTGAAAAACCAACCAACTTCGTCAAAATTTGACGAAGTTCACCTTCGTCAAATTCATCAAACCGAGAGCCTGCATCGCATTTGCGGCCTGGCCTGGAAATGACTGTGAACCGGATCCTTGATTCTCCCATTATGTCCCGTGCATCCCACTACTTCCCCTCGAAATCAGTCGTAGCTACAGAATGAGGCCTCGCGCGTAAGAAAACGGAGAAAGAAAACGGAGAAACGCCAACGGGGAAATTTTTCGGGCCTGAACTGAAGCCTTTGTAGATAGGCATTTTAAGAATAGAACATACTCCTTCCTACTAGATAATTATTTTTATTTGCAGGATTTTATTTGTAAATTTTTGACAACGTGCAACAAACGAAAATTATATATTCACGTCAAATTTTCACTTCGTCGCGCGACTTAGTTGACGTAGTCTAAATCCGCCCCTGATGCACGTTTGCTTTGTGATGTCATTTTGCGGTTTTTAAATGGTCGTAATAAAATTTTCTTGGCATAAGCCGGTATGTTATTGAGTTACAATGTTGGGCTCATTAGCTGTAATCAGTGTTGTCGTTTACATTTACCTCGGTTATTATATTGCCCCTTTACCCGGCAGATGACTGCATGGAAGTCTCTTCACGTGTAGAACAGTCTAGCCTTAGAGTAAAAATATATAAGTCGCCAAATGACAGCCAGGTAAAGGGTTAAATTAATTAAACTTTGTCGAAACATTACAAAGGCAAAATAGAGGTTATAGAAAGTACAGCAGTAGCAAAAGGTTGTCAGTTAATTGTCAGCAAATTATATGTGACTGAAGCTAGGCTACAACGTTTGAAAAAAGTAGCTACACTCGTGTATTAAAACTAAAAACAATGCAATTGTCTAAAATATCTTTTGTGCTAAGTATATGTTCCGATCTCTTTGGCACTCTTTCTATTTTCATTTGGCGCTCGTATTCTTTACACAGTTTTTATTTGTCAATTTGTAGCACCTGCTAAAGGACCAGATATTAGCAAAGTAACGTCTCGCAGCGCTACTGAACTAACAGTTGTTTGGTCGAAGTTGTCAGCAGATGACGCGAATGGAGATATAACCAGTTATACTGTCTGTTACCAACTTACTCGCAGTGGAAGTGATGTCTCCTGTACCAATAGTGAGAATGTTAATGGTGCTGATACTACAACAGTGACTTTACGTGGTTTAAATGAGGCTACAACTTATGACGTTGCGGTTAAGGCTACTAATAAGAATGGAACCGGAGATCTTGGCACGAAAAAGAGTGGAACAACTCTCGAAGCTAGTAAGTAAATTAAGGTGGTTCCCTACTGTTTCATTAAAGTGGGAAAACTAAAAGTTTCAAGTTCAGAAAGTTCTTATGGATATTTCGCAAAAGAATGAAACTAATGTTATGCATATAATAACGTTTAGGGCTGTAAATAGTGTTAACAGATAAAGTGGGGTTTTTTTTTATCTCTTGCTATGACAATAGCCACGTTTTAGAATGGCCGCAAATCTACATTTAATTCAATTTATTTCAAATACGTTCGGTCACCCTTTTTAAACTAAAATATTTTTCTACGTTTAAGGAATCAAGAGTGAGATTTTAAAAAATCTGTACGTCTAATTTAAAAAAACCCAAAAAAACTAATAACTATGCTTTTTCTTTGGTAAAAAAATTGGATGTACAAAATTTTTTTGAAATTTCCCAGTTGATTATTTAAAATTAGAGAAATGTTTTAGTAGAAAAAATTGGAGGTAACCCAACTCGTTTTTGAAATAAATTAGCGGATTTAATGTGAGTTCGCGGCCATTTAAAACCTCCGTGCTGTCATAGCAATAGCTGAAATAGTTTTGCTGTTGACAGTATATTTGATGCATTGCACGTTATTCTATGTAACGTTACTTTCATCCTTTTACGAAATATCCACGCAGGCTTTCTAAGTTTGAAATTTGTATTTTTCTATCTTTCAAGAAACTGTGGAGAGCCACCTTAATGTATTATTAAATTAGCATCAATTTAGTGACAGAGCCACCACTGTTAAGACAAAATGGAATTAAAAATCAGACATGTAGTTTAAAATACATGTAGTAAACTACATGAATACATGTAGGAAACTGCATATATTTGACAAGTAGAGCCTGGTTTTATTTCGTCGTGACGGTGACTTACCTGTCGCGGAAATGAAACTTAAGCCTGGTTTCCATATGCATGGTCGCAACGGTCGCGACAGTGTCTTAGCGGTTGCCAAAAAGTCAGTGACGACCACATGGAAACACGAAAAAAAACTTGGTTGCGACACTCCGCCACCGTTAAGACAGTTAGTGACAGGGTCGTAGAGATAGAATTCAATTCTATTTCGGCGATCAATAAGTAAGAGTAAAGACCGTAAAGACCAGTGTTTTTTAATGGAAACATTCTAGCGACCACCTTGCGACCGCTGCTACCTGTCTCAACGCTTTGCTTTCATGACCGCTACGTCACTGTCATGACCGTTGCGACCATATGGAAACCATGGTTTAGCGACGTATATTTTTTTGTCCTAACAAAAGAAATTCGTTGCTACCTACGCTTCACTTCCGCGATTGTTAAGACACCGTTACAACTAAATGGAAACCATGCTTAAGAGTTGAAATTAATTATTGTAATTAAGAATTAAAAAAAGGTGTCACGTGCGTTTATTTGCTCCTTTAATAAGTGTTTTGTTCGTTTCTTGAGTGCGGTTATAACTCAGTAATGGCACAACAACTCTTTTTTTAATTACTTTATTTTATGACTATGTCTTTAAGTCGTGATTCAAAGGTTCATTAATAATTCATGAGTAAACACAAAGGAAATCAGTACTGTATGTCCGCGATTTCACAGGTAAAAAATTCTCCTGATTTACATAAACTTTAGCTTTATTTTGTCGGCTTTAGAGAACGTTATTTTTCAAATTTGCTACAATGAACTCATCAAATAGGTCGTTTTTAGTGCAAAGTTTCGCAGAAACTTTGCAGTATTGTGATGGTGGCGAAAATTCGCACGATACATACATACATGCATAGTGTAAACTTTTCCGGGGGTGTACCAAGTTTAGCGGCATATAAATTATCGTGCTTGGATGAATAATATCGTCGTTTTAATAGGTACTTTAAAGAGTCTTACTGATAACTAAGACAATTTAGTAAATTATTTGCGGGTATCTCTTGAAAGATTTAAGTCAAATAGTGCATTTTATCTTGAAGTTATATCGAGTATAAAATCAGAATATAATGTTTTCCTCTGGATTTCTTCCCCCGGTTTGGTTAGAATCTTACTGCGCACGCGCGAAACTAAATTTTAACAGCAGACGAATCGAACACAGTATAATGGCGGAGACACAAGAAGGCGCGACCGACAAGAGATTAATAGAGACAAGAGGCGATGAATTTTCTTGTCAAAATAAGGACTATGTGGTCTAATTAAATATGGTCTGAGCGAAAGGATTACACTTGCACATGTATTTCGAGGTAAGCGTATGTTTTTATTAGTTTCTATTTCACTGTTGACGAATAGGGCCCTGCCACCCAACTGCATAGAGTCAAACTAGACATTTTCTAACTAGAGGAGTGATATTAGCCGTTCAGGTATGATGAACGAAGGGTAACGATAAACTCAGTTATGGTGTGATTCTGTCCACAATCATCGTTTTTTGTTTTGGTCGTTTGTGTTACCGTTTTTAACATTATATTAAAATAATCTGTATCACATTTCAGCTTCAGGGAGAGGTTTAGTTTTAATTTTCATCCTTTTTTCTTCTGTTCACGGTTTGGTGATTTAAGCTTGCTGATTTCCAAAACTTTATACACGACTTATATTTTCATACTAATACTATAAAGGCCTATGACAAAATTACAAATCACAAACGACGTGTTTCCCAAGGATACGCAGATACGCTATATAAAGGCCAGTTTATGTAGTGTCTATTCTCAAGCCGTAGCCAGTTTTTCTTTGCCAACATTTATATAAAGTATTAAATGTGTATTTAAATAATCAGCGCTTGAGAAGTCGGCTGTTTGCATGTATCATGTCCCTGTACTTTAGTAATATCATACAACATTTATAATAATGGCCCTGTCGAACTTATTTGATACAAATGCCTTAATGGTTACAGATGGCGTAAATTTCAATTCTATTTCATAATACGGCGCATGAAAGCCTACTCGCCTTCTTTTGTTTTTATGTCAGATACTGTACCTCGTGCTCAGTGAAAGTTAGCCCTAGTAAGGCAACCGAGTAACCAGACTTTGAATCTTTATCAGATACGCGTATGGTACAGTATGATTTAAATTAAGAAAATAGTCGAAGGTCAAATTAGTTGTTTACGTGTCATGATATGTCGATATGACCGGATATGAGAGATGAGATCAGGTGAGGTATATGACGCCAAGCAACTGGAACGTTCTTTGATGTGATTGGCTGTCTAAATACGGAAATGAGTTATTTTGGCAGAATTTGCTGTAGTGGTGCTATTCATTTACTTAAAATATGATAAATTAACAAAAAAATGTTTATAGCCATAAGAGAGCAATTAAATACCATAGAGTGAACAGTACATGTATACTAAACAGTATTTAAAAATTCCCAAAATTTGTTTGTCAATCTTTTTCTCCAAATACAAACAAGTCACCTCAACCACTTCCCCAGCCAAGTGGCAGGGGTAAAGAAACAACTATTGGATAGGGGACTGGAGGCAGGAACAAGGTGTGTTATAGGTAAGTCTTCTTTTAGTTATTTACCCCCTTTAACGTTTACCATTCCCATTCACTTAGTGTCGCATAATCTGATTAAAAATAATTTACTGATTAACTGACTAATTTTATCAATTTACATTCCAGCTAAAAAGTTGGAAAATGGTTCACGATTGGTAATCAACCTACTGTAACTTAAATAGTTAAAGTCAAGTGTACATCCTAAAGCAAGTTTTATTCAGTTGGACGTCAACTAAAGTCATGTCGTCAGAACCAAAATACTGTAGAAACTTGTCAAATGGCGATGGCTCTGCCTATGGATGAATGTCTCTCATGTTACCATGCGACAAACTAATACACCTCAAAACAGTAATAAAAGCCCTTTTTTTACAAGTAATATTTGGCATTTCACTTGATTAAACTGGATGTTCGTCGCAACTAAAGTCATGTCGAAACCAGTATACTGTACTTGTCAAATGGTGATGGCTCTGCCTATGGATGAGTGTCTCTCATATTACAATAAATGCTCTGTGCAAACAGTCTGCATATAGATGCCCATTGCAGATCATAAACCTTCAAAGGATAAAAAACAGTGTACCATTCATGTACTGTACAGCAATGACAAAGATGACCAATCAACCTGAAAGATTGTGGATTTTGCCCATATAAACTTTAAGATTAAATCCTACGATTCATTCCATTTAAAAACTACCAACTATATACAGATGAAGGATTAGTCAACACTAATCATTTAAAATGGCTAAAAAATTGAACTATGACCCATTTTATTCCTTACTGACTACTCAGGAAAGCAAAATAACATTCCACATGTTCCAACAGAACGAGGAAAATTTTAGCTCTACTAATTAATGCTGGATTAACTGTTTATCAATAATGTAAAATAGAACTAATACACCAGTTAAATTGAAACATGTAACTATCAGAAAGATTTTTTCATGTTGTTGCCTCAAGACTTTTCATTGAATTGTACAATGCATTACATGTACACGTATCGTCAAATTTAAAGCAAAATAAATCATTTGAAATGTAAAAAGCTCAAGTGTTTTTTTATGTTGAAATACAGTACTGTGAATTGCTCTACGAAACTTTGCACTATCCTTGGGTTCTAGTTAATTTATTTAAAACATTCGCAATACGCAATCATATATATTTTAGAGCTTGTGACTATTTAGTGCCGCGGCGTGGATTTGTACAACTCTTTGAGATTTTAGGAATGAAAATGCACTCGAAATTGCCGTTAAAAAAAATATGTTGTGTTAGAAACTTGATTGAACCGAGTATTCCTTGACTTCCTTTTTTAAATTCATTTTTAAACCGCTAAGGGGCTGTTCAGATGAAGCTGGCTAGCCCGGTTACCGGGCTGATTTTATCATTCATAATGGAAGGGGAACTGGATACTAGAACTTAATCAAACTTTGTCGAAACATTACAAAGGCAAAATAGAGGTTATAGAAAGTACAGCGGTAGCAAAAGGCTGTCAGTTAATTTTCAGCAAATTATATATGACTGAAGCTAGGCTACAACGTTTGAAAAAAGTAGCTACACTCGTGTATTAAAACTAAAAACAATGCAATTGTCTAAAATATCCTTTGTGCTAAGTATATGTTCCGATCTCTTTGGCGCTCTCTCGATCTAGTTTCATTTGGCGCTCGTATTCTTTACACAGTTTTTATTTGTCAATTTGTAGCACCTGCTAAAGGACCAGATATTAGCAAAGTAACGTCTCACAGCGCTACTGAACTAACAGTTGTTTGGTCGAAGTTGTCAGCAGATGACGCGAATGGAGATATAACCAGTTATACTGTCTGTTACCAACTTACTCGCAGTGGAAGTGATGTCTCCTGTACCAATAGTGAGAATGTTAATGGTGCTGATACTACAACAGTGACTTTACGTGGTTTAAATGAGGCTACAACCTATGACGTTGCGGTTAAGGCTACTAATAAGAATGGAACCGGAGATCTTGGCACGAAAAAGAATGGAACAACTCTCGAAGCTAGTAAGTAAATTAAGGTGGCTCCCTACTGTTTCATTAAAGTGGGAAAACTAAAAGTTTCAAGTTCAGAAAGTTCTTATGGATATTTTGGAAAAGAATGAAACTAATGTTATGCATATAATTACGTTTAGGGCTGTAAATACTGTTAACAGATAAAGTGGGGTTTTTTTTTATCTCTTGCTATGACAATAGCCACGTTTTAGAATGGCCGCAAATCTACATTTAATCCAATTTATTTCAAATACGTTCGGTCACCCTTTTTGAACTAAAATATTTTTCTACGTTTAAGGGATCAAGTGGGAGATTTTAAAAAATCTGTACGTCGAATTTAAAAAAAAATAAAAACTAATAACTATGCTTTTTCTTTGGTAAAAAAATTGGATGTACAAAATTTTTTTGAAATTTCCCAGTTGATTATTTAAAATTAGAGAAATGTTTTAGTGGAAAAAATTGGAGGTAACCCAACTCGTTTTTGAAATAAATTAGCGGATTTAATGTGAGTTCGCGGCCATTTAAAACCTCAGTGCTGTCATAGCAATAGCTGAAATAGTTTTGCTGTTGACAGTATATTTGATGCATTGCACGTTATTCTATGTAACGTTACTTTCATCCTTTTACGAAATATCCACGCAGGCTTTCTAAGTTTGAAATTTGTATTTTTCTATCTTTCAAGAAACTGTGGAGAGCCACCTTAATGTATTATTAAATTAGCATCAATTTAGTGACAGAGCCACTACTGTTAAGACAAAATGGAATTAAAAATCAGACATGTAGTTTAAAATACATGTAGTAAACTACATGAATACATGTAGGAAACTGCATATATTTGACAAGTAAAGCCTGGTTTTATTTCGTCGTGACGGTGACTTACCTGTCGCGGAAATGAAACTTAAGCCTGGTTTCCATATGCATGGTCGCAACGGTCGCGACAGTGTCTTAGCGGTTGCCAAAAAGTCAGTGACGACCACATGCCTGTATATTCAGTTTTTTTGCAGGTAGCCAAAAAAAATTTGCAGTTAGCCCTTAATAGGCTTAATTCAGTTAGTCAAACCACACAACGCTTGTTAGCTTAATATTTGTATTTTTACTATTTTATAAGAATTTGAAATGAAATTGAAAATCATCAAATTGATGAAAATACAAGTATATGATTATGAGTTCAATAATCAATTTACAAGGTGAAGGTGTATACAAGTCACAAGTGTTAAGACAGTAAAGTACTAACTCTAAAGTAGTAAAGTTACCACTAGAGCACCGCCACTGTCGCCACTCTTTATTAGGGGTTAGTTTAAAGTGCTCATCAAAAGCAGCCTTTCTGGACCAACTCTTCTCGCAGTCCCCACAATACACCCTCTTATTCATTAAAAATTCCCTTTTCCTTATAACCTTCACATAGTTTGTTGCTCGATGAATAATTCAACATATTTAAATTTTTGAAATTCCTTGTTGTCATTGTCTAGCGCACGAAACACATGCGGGCTCGACTGGCCAGCGTTTTGCATGCAATACTAGTAGTAATACGTAATGTAATAATATTCAATGAATGGAAATCAAGAAAGCTGACAACACGACTGTTCGAAGAAAAATTAAATCTGGTCGGTAAATATTGCAAAATGTATTCGGAAAAATTGAAATTTTCTACTTTACTTAAGCATGCATAAGACCTTCTGACCAAGAATCGCAGTTAGCTTCAGGCACTTGCAGGTAGCGCCGCTACCTAGGATCCCAACATTTGACAGGCATGGACGACCATATGGAAACACGAAAAAAAAAATTGGTACGACACTCCGCCACCGTTAAGACAGTTAGTGACAGGGTCGTAGAGATAGAATTCAATTCTATTTCGGCGATCAATAAGTAAGAGTGAAGACCGTAAAGACCAGTGTTTTTTAATGGAACATTCTAGCGACCACCTTGCGACCGCTGCTACCTGTCTCAACGCTTTGCTTTCATGACCGCTACGTCACTGTCATGACCGTTGCGACCATATGGAAACCATGGTTTAGCGACGTATATTTTTTTGTCCTAACAAAAGAAATACGTTGCTACCTACGCTTCACTTCCGCGATTGATAAGACACCGTTACAACTAAATGGAAACCATGCTTAAGAGTTGAAATTAATTATTGTAATTAAGAATTAAAAAAAGGTGTCACGTGCGTTTATTTGCTCCTTTTGATAAGTGTTTTGTTCGTTTCTTGAGTGCGGTTATAACTCAGTAATGGCACAACAACTCTTTTTTTAATTACTTTATTTTATGAAATAATGTCTTTAAGTCGTGATTCAAAAGTTCATTAATAACTCATGAGTAAACACAAAGGAAATCAGTACTGTATGTCCGCGATTTCACAGGTAAAAAATTCTCCTGATTTACATAAACTTTAGCTTTATTTTGTCGGCTTTAGAGAACGTTATTTTTCAAATTTGCTACGCCAATGAACTCATCAAATAGGTCGTTTTTAGTGCAAAGTTTCACAGAAACTTTGCAGTATTGTGATGAGTGGGGAAAATTCACACGATAGATACATAGATAGTGTAAACTTTCCGGGGGGTAAACTTACCAGGTTTAACGACATACATACTTGTCGTAGTTGAAAGGCTAAAACCAGTGAAAATGTGCAACACTAGTATCAGTCTTTCATAGACGACAAATATTTATGTCGCTTAAAGCTCGTAAGCCCTATAAACAGCGATAACAGACAGGTTTGTACCTTATCTATGGATATTTCTTGAAAGACGTGTTTATCTTAATATACCAAGAATGAAAGAAGTTTCCCCCCGGAATATATAAGAATACCACTGCGCACGCGTGGTTTTGTTTGCGACTGGCGAATATGGAGAAAATGGCGGAGAAAACGTAAGGAGTGATCGATTTTTCTTCTCGAAGCAACGAATTTCTAGGCTTTAGTGCATGGCTAATTAAATATGGTCTGGGCGAAAGGATTTACTGTCTGCCTAGCGGAAGGTCAAAGGTGCGAATAAATATTAAAAGCTTTATATTTAACTTTAATATGGTGTGGCATGTTGACGCTGTTGTGAAGTCGGTTTGTAGAGTGTTGTTGGTTCGTGTCTGTTATATTTTCAACTCAGTAACAAATTCTGTATACTGGAGATCGTAGACTGTCTTCGCATTTTGATTTGGCGTTCAATAAGCAACTGTACGAAGAACCCTGGCCATATAGTTAGTAAACATGAATGTTTAGTTCTACATGTGGCAGACGATTGGCAATGCTAAATAACGTGAAGCTAGCAACATAATCATCAGGCGTAATAATTTGTGAAGGCAACAAAAACTTACTTATCTTGACATGACCACTTGACAAATTTTAGTCAATTTTGATCTGGATTGACTGGACGTCACACGATACGTATTAGTATCGGAATTCTTGTGATGCGCCAAGCTTTTTATGCAAAAATTTCGAGGAGTTTAAAAATATCTTGATGTTATTAAACAGACCGGGAAACAATAGTGAAGGGCACAAAAGACGTCAGTATTCATGTTTGTCGGAGTTTATAATTTTTTTTGCGTTCTTGAAGAGAAAATGACTCTTTAAGAATCCCTCGAGATTCTATTTTGGGTTGTTTGTCTGAGTCTTCACTTGTATTAAATTAACTTGGGCTTAATGCTCAAGAAAATGGGCTGGCAGGTTGCGGGGCTGGCAGCTCTGTCCGTACACTTGGCAAAAATTGTTATTACTAGAAACTTTGCACTATCCTTGAGATCTAGTTTATCTATTTAGAACATTCGCAATACGCAATCATATATATTTTAGAGCTTGTGACTATTTAGTGCCGCGGCGTGGATTTGTACAACTCGTTGAGATTTTAGGAATGAAAAGACACTCGAAATTGCCGTTAAAAAAATATGTTGTGTTAGAAACTTGATTGAACCGAGTATTCCTTGACTTCCTTTTTTAAATTCATTTTTAAACCGCTAAGGGGCTGTTCAGATGAAGCTGGCTAGCCCGGTTACCGGGCTGATTTTATCATTCATAATGGAAGGGGAACTGGATAGGAAAAAGGATCGGCTATTGCTGAAATTAAACAATAGTGTAATATCACTATTAAGTGTATAATTACCATAGTACGAACATCGTTTCCGGTTTCGTCAGTTTCCTATCCTGTTCGCCTTCCTTTGTTTATGATTTTATGTCACGAAAATCTTTTTTTTGCTGAAAAAAAGAATTAGAATACCCTGCGTGCTATACTTACAGAAAAACGAAGCCAGGTTTGCTTTGTGATGTCATTTTGCGGTTTTTAAATGGTCGTAATAAAATGTTCTTGGCATAAAATTAGCCCAGTAATCGGGCTAGCCTGCCTCGTATGAACACCCTCTAAATCTTTCGGCTCGAAGTATCACACCAGCCGATATGTTATTGAGTTATAATGTTGGGCTCATTAGCTGCAATCAGTGTTGTCGCTTACATTTACCTCGGTTATTATATTACCCCTTTACCCGGCAGATGACTGCATGGAAGTCTCTTCACCTGTAGAACAGTCTAGCCTTAGAGTAAAAATATATAAGTCGCCAAATGACAGCCAGGTAAAGGGTTAAATTAATCAAACTTTGTCGAAACATTACAAAGGCAAAATAGAGGTTATAGAAAGTACAGTAGTAGCAAAAGGCTGTCAGTTAATTTTCAGGAAATTATATATGACTGAAGCTAGGCTACAACGTTTGAAAAAGTAGCTACACTCGTGTATTAAAACTAAAAACAATGCAATTCTCTAAAATATCCTTTGTGCTAAGTATATGTTCCGATCTCTTTGGCGCTCTCTCGATCTAGTTTCATTTGGCGCTCGTATTCTTTACACAGTTTTTATTTGTCAAATTGTAGCACCTGCTAAAGGACCAGAGATTAGCAAAGTAACGTCTCACAGCGCTACTGAACTAACAGTTGTTTGGTCGAAGTTGTCAGCAGATGACGCGAATGGATATATAACCAGTTATACTGTCTGTTACCAACTTACCCGCAGTGGAAGTGATGTCTCCTGTACCAATAGTGAGAATGTTAATGGTGCTGATACTACGACAGTGACTTTACGTGGTTTAAATGAGGCTACAACCTATGACGTTGCCGTTAAGGCTACTAATAAGAATGGAATCGGAGATCTTGGCACGAAAAAGAGTGGAACAACTCTCGAAGCTAGTAAGTAAATTAAGGTGGTTCCCTACTGTTTCATTAAAGTGGGAAAACTAAAAGTTTCAAGTTCAGAAAGTTCTTATGGATATTTCGGAAAAGAATGAAACTAATGTTATGCATATAATAACGTTTAGGGCTGTAAATACTATTAACAGATAAAGTGGGGTTTTTTTTTATCTCTTGCTATGACAATAGCCACGTTTTAGAATGGCCGCAAATCTACATTTAATCCAATTTATTTCAAATACGTTCGGTCACCCTTTTTGAACTAAAATATTTTTCTACGTTTAAGGAATCAAGTGGGAGATTTTAAAAAATCTGTACGTCGAATTTAAAAAAAAATTAAAACTAATAACTATGCTTTTTCTTTGGTAAAAAAATTGGATGTACAAAATTTTTTTGAAATTTCCCAGTTGATTATTTAAAATTAGAGAAATGTTTTAGTGGAAAAAATTGGAGGTAACCCAACTCGTTTTTGAAATAAATTAGCGGATTTAATGTGAGTTCGCGGCCATTTAAAACCTCAGTGCTGTCATAGCAATAGCGGAAATAGTTTTGCTGTTGACAGTATATTTGATGCCTTGCACGTTATTCTATGTAACGTTACTTTCATCTTTTTACGAAATATCCACGCAGGCTTTCTAAGTTTGAAATTTGTATTTTTCTATCTTTCAAGAAACTGTGGAGAGCCACCTTAATGTATTATTAAATTATCATCAATTTAGTGACAGAGCCACCACTGTTAAGACAAAATGGAATGAAAAATCAGTCATGTAGTTTAAAATACATGTAGTAAACTACATGAATACATGTAGGAAACTGCATGTATTGGACAAGTAAGGCCTGGTTTTATTTCGTCGTGACGGTGACTTGCCTGTCGCGGAAATGAAACTTAAGCCTGGTTTCCATATGCATGGTCGCAACGGTTCCGACAGTGTCTTAGCGGTCGCCAAAAAGTCAGTGACGACCACATGGAAACACGAAAAAAAAAATTGGTGCGACACTCCGCCACCGTTAAGACAGTTAGTGACAGGGTCGTAGAGATAGAATTCAATTCTATTTCGGCGATCAATAAGTAAGAGTAAAGACCGTCAAGACCAGTGTTTTTTAATGGGAACATTCTAGCGACCACCTTGCGACCGCTGCTACCTGTCTCAACGCTTTGCTTTCATGATCGCTACGTCACTGTCATGACCGTTGCGACCATATGGAAACCATGGTTTAGCGACGTATATTTTTTTGTCCTAACAAAAGAAATACGTTGCTACCTACGCTTCACTTCCGCGATTGATAAGGCACCGTTACAACTAAATGGAAATCATGCTTAAGAGTTGAAATTAATTATTGTAATTAAGAATTAAAAAAGGTGTCACGTGCGTTTATTTGCTCCTTTAATAAGTGTTTTGTTCGTTTCTTGAGTGCGGTTATAACTCAGTAATGGCACAACAACTCTTTTTTTAATTACTTTATTTATGACTATGTCTTTAAGTAAAAATATATAATTCATTAAAATATATAATTCATTAATATAAGTAAAAATATATAATTCATTAATAATTCATGAGTAAACACAAAGGAAATCAGTACTGTATGTCCGCGATTTCACAGGTAAAAAATTCTCCTGATTTACATAAACTTTAGCTTTATTTTGTCGGCTTTAGAGAACGTTATTTTTCAAATTTGCTACGCCAATGAACTCATCAAATAGGTCGTTTTTAATCTATTTAAAACATTCGCAATACGCAATCATATATATTTTAGAGCTTGTGACTATTTAGTGCCGCGGCGTGGATTTGTACAACTCGTTGAGATTTTAGGAATGAAAAGACACTCGAAATTGCGGTTAAAAAATATGTTGTGTTAGAAACTTGATTGAACCGAGTACTCCTTGACTTCCTTTTTTAAATTCATTTTTAAACCGCTAAGGGGCTGTTCAGATGAAGCTGGCTAGCCCGGTTACCGGGCTGATTTTCATTCATAATGGAAGGGGAACTGGGTAGGAAAAAGGATCGGCTATTGCTGAAATTAAACAATAGTGTAATATCACTATTAAGTGTATAATTACCATAGTACGAACATCGTTTCCGGTTTCGTAAGTTTCCTATCCTGTTCGCCTTCCTTTGTTTATGATTTTATGTCACGAAAATCTTTTTTTTGCTGAAAAAAAGAATTAGAATACCCTGTGTGCTATACTTACAGAAAAACGAAGCCATGCAGGTTTGCTTTGTGATGTCATTTTGCGGTTTTTAAATGGTCGTAATAAAATGTTCTTGGCATAAAATTAGCCCAGTAATCGGGCTAGCCTGCCTCGTATGAACACCCTCTAAATATTTCGGCTCGAAGTATCACACCAGCCGGTATGTTATTGAGTTATAATGTTGGGCTCATTAGCTGCAATCAGTGTTGTCGCTTACATTTACCTCGGTTATTATATTACCCCTTTACCCGGCAGATGACTGCATGGAGGTCTCTTCACGTGTAAAACAGTCTAGCCTTAGAGTAAAAATATATAAGTCGCCGAATGACAGCCAGGTAAAGGGTTAAATTAATTAAACTTTGTCGAAACATTACAAAGGCAAAATAGGGGTTATAGAAAGTACAGCAGTAGCAAAAGGTTGTCAGTTAATTTTCAGGAAATTATATACGACTGAAGCTAGGCTACAACGTTTAAAAAAAGTAGCTACGCTCGTGTATTAAAACTAAAAACAATGCAATTGTCTAAAATATCTTTTGTGCTAAGTATATGTTCCGATCTCTTTGGCACTCTCTCTATTTTCATTTGGCGCTCGTATTCTTTACACAGTTTTTATTTGTCAATTTGTAGTACCTGCTAAAGGACCAGATATTAGCAAAATAACGTCTCCCAGCGCTACTGAACTAACAGTTGTTTGGTCGAAGTTGTCAGCAGATGACGCGAATGGAGATATAACCAGTTATACTGTCTGTTACCAACTTACCCGCAGTGGAAGTGATGTCTCCTGTACCAATAGTGAGAATTTTAATGGTGCTGATACTACGACAGTGACTTTACGTGGTTTAAATGAGGCTACAACCTATGACGTTGCCGTTAAGGCTACTAATAAGAATGGAACCGGAGATCTTGGTACGAAAAAGAGTGGAACAACTCTCGAAGCTAGTAAGTAAATTAAGGTGGTTCCCTACTGTTTCATTAAAGTGGGAAAACTAAAAGTTTCAAGTTCAAGTTCTTATGGATATTTCGGAAAAGAATGAAACTAATGTTATGCATATAATAACGTTTAGGGCTGTAAACACTGTTAACAGATAAAGTGGGTTGGGTTTTTTCTCTTGCTATGACAATAGCCACGTTTTAGAATGGCCGCAAATCTACATTTAATCCAATTTATTTCAAATACGTTCGGTCACCCTTTTTGAACTAAAAGATTTTTCTACGTTTAAAGGAATCAAGAGGGAGATTTTAAAAAATCTGTACGTCTAATTTAAAAAGAAAACAAGACGCCTGCTCCGGCGTTCACTCGGGCTACTGATTTCTGAAAGCTTCGCGTAGCCTGTGCGTACTGTAGCAAGACTACTGTACATGACAATGACAATGCATAATTGCATAGATTTTCGCAAATAGAATCCATGGTCTTATATGAACTGCTGCGGCGCAGGAAGCGCCGAAGGTTTGCTAATAATGTAGTATAAATGTAAACTAGAAATTACTATCGCAAGTGAAGTGCTGCCTCAAATTGGACAAAAACGTTTAGCCTACTCCACAGACAACTCTATGCAGTCTGTGGCCAAAGTGACACCCCCTTGCCCACTCCACCTAAGATTGTCCACTCCACCCGACTTTGCCCACTCCACCCGAGATTGCCCACTCCACCCGAGATTGCCCCTCCACCCGAGATTGCCCACTCCAGCTGAGATTGCCCACTCCATCCAAGATTGCCCACTCAACTCAAGATTGCCCACTCCACCCAAGTTTGCCCACTCCACCCAAGATTGCCCACTCCATCTAAGATTGCCCACCACCCAAGTTTGCCCACTCCACCCAAAATTGCCCACTCCGTCCAAGATTGCTCACTCGATCCAAGATTGCCCACTCCACCAAGATTGCCCACTCCATCCAAGATTGCCCACTCCACCAAGATTGCCCACTCCACCAAGATTGCCCACTCCATCCAAGATTGCCCACTCCATCCAAGATTGCCCACGCCACCAAGATTGCCTACTCCATCCAAGATTGCCCACTCCATCCAAGATTGCCCACTCCGTCCAAGATTGCTCACTCGATCCAAGATTGCCCACTCCACCAAGATTGCCCACTCCATCCAAGATTGCCCACTCCATCCAAGATTGCCCACTCCACCAAGATTGCTCACTCGATCCAAGATTGCCCACTCCACCCAAAATTGCCACTCCGTCCAAGATTGCTCACTCCATCCAAGATTCCCCACTCCGTCCAAGATTGCCCACTCCACCCAAGAGTGCCCACTCCATCCAAGATTGTCCACTCTACCCGAGATTGCCCACTCAACCCGAGATTGCCCACTCCACCCAAGTTTTCTCACATCTTCACCATAAGAGCCCAAAGAGTTGCCTGCGAAGGAGGCTGGAAAGTCAAAAAATTTAAAATTAATTACAATAGATAGAGTATTTACACATCTCTACTATATTTTTTAATTATAAGATTGAAAACTACAAGTTACTATAGCTTATCGCTTGACATATGGCAAGGGTTTTGACAAAATATACACATGTATAATTCAATAATAACGCCTCTTGCTCTGATGCTGTGGCAAAACTGTCAATGTTTTGACAAATCTAGAGCTTGAATAAAATTATACAGCAATGCACCATTGAGCCCATCACATTATTTTACAGAATTTGTATAAGTCAAAATACACACACGCATATAGTAGCGTCTGATCAGAATGTTGATCAATGCAAACACAATGAACCCACACCAATATACACCTAGAAATAGAAATGAAGAAAACAACCGTGAAATCTCCTACCAAGAACACAGTTGACAGTTGTAGAAATTGATAATTTACCTCGACAAGATAAACTCTCCTCACCGAAATTATAAGAAGTTCACAAGTGTGTTCAAGTTCAGACGTCAGAGGTTTAACAAGAACATTCACCAGTTCTTGTTTCATTGCCAATTTTGAAAATCCATCGCCGTCGTGGTGTTTACAAACTTCAACCGTGCATGCAATTTGTCACAGCAAATCCTTCTGGCGTATGTGATGTAAGTTGTAGAAAGAAACTTCCTACGTCACAAAACGTCATAAAATGGTCAACATACAAACATCCCTCGAAAAATCTCGATTCCGTTGACCATACATAGCTCGGCAAAGAGGCCTGGACATGAAGCCTGACAGGTAACCGATGTCAAGATTAGTGAGCTGCCTCGCGTCAGCCGTTTTTCTGAAAATTAAACAACGGATCTAATATATTTAGTAGACAAAACCTATAGTGTTGGATTCGGCAAATTCAAGCGATCATTTTGATATAGAATTTATTTAAATTCGGACAAACAGACAATATTTAAATATGTTTTAAAACACACGTTTCCAAATGTAATGCGACACGCGATACCTAGACATGCACTGAACACGTTCCACATATTGATATCTCACCGGTATTTGCTCTATTCGATCGGTGCTTATTATTATTATAGCAAGACCAGGACCAACCAGTTTTGAAATAATAAAAGTAGTGTCCTGCGTAGGCAGTGTTGAAACAACAATCGAAATATGGTATAGTAGGTTAATACTGCCGAAACAGAGAACGTGAGTGGTCTAATACCATATTTCAGTTTTGAAATGGCTCGTTATCTTTTACGTACTAAGGTCTATCGCGATCGCCGGCGTGTGCAGTTGTAAAAATCGTAAAGGCTTTGTAAGCATGTATGGATACTATAACTCGGTCACTTGCAAAGCTATTCAAACAAGTAAACAACTGAGAAACAGTGAAATGTCTTGCAAATATTCAAAAACATCATAAAATGGCAATAAAAGCTTCGTTCGAAAGAGACAACCACTGATCACCCGGAGACGACTCAGCCAAACCTTGGTTTCGAAATTATTATACATGACTGTTCTCTGACGTCCTTCACTCCTTCAGTTTAAAGTTTCCGATTATTTTAAATATACCTTAATTCGCTGACAGTCGGACTACTCTGACATCTTTGTTTGAGACGACTGCTGGGTAGTGTGCCAAGAAATGTCGTGGAAATATTAAAAAATATCGATAAAATGGCAAGAGAAGCTTAACTCGCCATGAAAGTGAAATCTCGGTTTCGCAAAGCCTGCTGGGGCAATATCGCCACCCCAAAAAACAACAATAATAATAATACCAATAACGCGACCGAAACCTAGACTCGTCTACCTGCGGTAGCCCGAGTAATAAAAAGTAATAACTATGCTTTTTCTTTGGTAAAAAAATTGGATGTACAGAATTTTTTTGAAATTTCCCAGTTGATTATTTAAAATTAGAGAAATGTTTTAGTGCAAAAAATTGGAGGTAACCCAACTCATTTTTGAAATAAATTGGCGGATTTAATGTGAGTTCGCAGCCATTTGAAACCTCAGTGCTGTCATAGCAATAGCTGAAATAGTTTTGCTGTCGACAGTATATTTGATGCCTTGCACTGGCGTTATTCTATGTAACGTTACTTTCATCCTTTTACGAAGTATCCACGCAGGCTTTCTAAATCTTTTGTGATGTCATTTTGCGGTTTTTAAATGGTCGTAATAAAATGTTCTTGGTATAAAATTAGCGCAGTAATCGGGCTAGCCTGCCTCGTATGAACACCCTCTAAATCTTTCGGCTCGAAGTATCACACCAGCCGGTATGTTATTGAGTTATAATGTTGGGCTCATTAGCTGCAATCAGTGTTGTCGCTTACATTTACCTCGGTTACTTTATTACCCCTTTACCCGGCAGATGACTGCATGGAGGTCTCTTCACGTGTAAAACAGTCTAGCCTTAAAGTAAAAATATATAAGTCGCCAAATGACAGCCAGGTAAAGGGTTAACTTAATTAAACTTTGTCGAAACATTACAAACGCGACAGAGAGGCTATAGAAAGTACTGTAGTAGCAAAAGGTTGTCAGTTAATTTTCAGCAAATTATATGTGACTGAAGCTAGGCTACAACGTTTGAAAAAAGTAGCTACACTCGTGTATTAAAACTAAAAACAATGCAATTGTCTAAAATATCTTTTGTGCTAAGTATATGTTCTGATCTCTTTGGCACTCTCTCTATTTTTATTTGGCGCTCGTATTCTTTACACAGTTTTTATTTGTCAATTTGTAGCACCTGCTAAAGGACCAGATATTAGCAAAGTAACGTCTCACAGCGCTACTGAACTAACAGTTGTTTGGTCGAAGTTGTCAGCAGATGACGCGAATGGAGATATAACCAGTTATACTGTCTGTTACCAACTTACCAGCAGTGGAAGTGGTGTCTCCTGTACCAATAGTGAGAATGTTAATGGTGCTGATACTACGACAGTGACCTTACGTGGTTTAAATGAGGCTACAACTTATGACGTTGCGGTTAAGGCTACTAATAAGAATGGAACCGGAGATCTTGGCACGAAAAAGAGTGGAACAACTCTCGAAGCTAGTAAGTAAATTAAGGTGGCTCCCTACTGTTTCATTAAAGTGGGAAAACTAAAAGTTTCAAGTTCAGAAAGTTCTTATGGATATTTCGGAAAAGAATGAAACTAATGCTATGCATATAATAACGTTTAGGGCTGTAAATACTGTTAACTGATAAAGTGGGGTTTTTTTATCTCTTGCTATGACAATAGCCACGTTTTAGAATGGCCGCAAATCTACATTTAATCCAATTTATTTCAAATACGTTCGGTCACCCTTTTTGAACTAAAACATGTTTCTACGTTTAAGGAATCAAGAGGAGATTTAAAAAAATCTGTACGTCTAATTTGAAAAAAAACCCAAAACTAATAACTGTACTTTTTCTTTGGTAAAAAAATTGGATATACAGAATTTTTTTGAAACTTCCCAGTTGATTATTGAAAATTAGAGAAATGTTTTAGTGCAAAAAATTGGAGGTAACCCAACTCGTTTTTGAAATAAATCGGCGAATTTAATGTGAGTTCACGGCCATTTTGAAACATCCCTGCTGTCTTAGTAATAGATGAAATAGACCACTTTCATAATGGTAACTAATTTGAATATTCTTTTACGTGCATCTTAATAAGCCTTTCTAGCCTCGTTTGTGTGTCTGCTATTCAAAAGAATCTTTGCTACATAACGAGGCTACGAAGGCTTATTTAGATGCACATAAAATAATATTTAAAGTTAGTGCCCATTATGAAAGTGGTCTATTGTTTTGCTGTTGACAATATGCCTTGAACGATATTCTATGCATAACGTTAGTGTCATCCTTTTACGAAATATCCACACAGACTTTCCAAGCTTGAAATTTGTATTTTTCTACCTTACAAGAAACGTGGAGAGCCACCTTAATGTATTATTGAATTATCATCAATTTAGTGACAGAGCCACCACTGTTAAAACAAAATGGAATTAAAAATCAAACATACATGTAGTAAACTACATGTATTTGACAAATACAGGGTCGTAGAGATAGAATTCAGTTCTATCTCGGCGACCGTTAAGACAGAGTAAAGACCGTAAACGCCAGTGTTTTCTATTGGTAACATTCTAGCGACCACCTTGCGACCTTTGATAGCTGTCTCAACGCTTTACTTTCGCCGCCGCTACGTCACCGTTACTACCAAATGGAGACAGGCCGTCGCGACCCTCTGCTACCTGTCTCAACGTTTTGCTTTCATGGCCGCTAATACACTTTCGTGACTGTTGCGACCATATGGAAACCAGGCTTTAGCGACGTATTTTTTTGTCATAAGAAAAGAAATACGTTGCTACACTTCACTTCACTTCCGCGAATTAAGACACCGTCACGACGAAATGGAAACCAGGCGTAAGAGTTGAATTTAACAAAAATATTCCGTTATTGTAACTAAGAATTTAAAAAATAGGCATGTCCAGGCGTGCTTGTATCTTCTGCGTTTAATGCCTATAGCTACTATGGTAAAAACAATGATGCAACTGTGTACTTGTAACAACCTTGTATTCATAGCTGAACAAGATTCTTGACAAAATTGATGGAATTGTATAGTTGTAACAATCTTGTATTCAGATCTAGAGCTGAACAAGATTTTTGACAAAATTGTCTATGCTCGAGGCCGTGCTGTGTTTTACCTTGAAAAAAATGAACTCACTCAACTCAGAGTAAAGGCAGCAAGGTGCGGGAGGCTAAGTACTAACAACTCTACTCATATCTGGCATGAGTTCAAATACTAACTCAATCCAATTGGACTTTATTCCGGCCCTCAATGGTGAGAGGCAGTGTGCTAGTAGTTTGACTATTAAAGCTATATGGTACTAAAAGCTATAGTCATAAAGTATGGTAGCAGGGTGCCACCAGGAGTTCCCTACGGTCATCCATTTCTGTTCGGCAACGCACAGTCTTGTCAGTTTACGAAGCTCGATCAGACATGTTGGCCATATAAATTGCCTCGTCTGAATATGAAATCGTCCACGCGACGACCGGATTAATTTGCTTTGAAAAACTTTTATCATCATTCCAAAAATGTCTAGTATATCACAATTAAGAATTGCCTACGATTCATACTTAAAATACTTACTAAGTTTGTAAAAACATCCCCTTGTTGAATATATCTCGCTCCTTGGCTTGTCAACAATGACTTGTGAAATACTTGGTGTACAGTAGTTATGTTGGCTTCAATCGTTTTATTCTATGTTTTGATTGGCTCCAAAGGCATTCTCTTGTTAACTTAACTTAACTTAACTTATCTTAACTTAACTTACACGCACGATGTATCTACTCGCGCATGCGCAGTAGATACAAAAACGTGTCACGTGCGTTTATTTGCACTTTAATAAGTCCTTTGCTCGCTTCTTGAGTGCGGTTATAACTCAATAATGGCACAATAACTGGGGTTTTTTAATTACTTTTATGAAATAATGTCTTTAAATCGTGATTCAAAAATTCATTAATAATTCATAAGTACAGGAAATCAGTACCATCTGATAAAAAATTCTCCTGATTTACATAAACTTTAGCTTTGCCTTTCTCGGCTTAGATAACGTTATTTTTCAAAATTGCTACGCCAATGAACTCATCAAATAGGTCGTTTTTTCAGCTATTTAAACCTTCGCAATACGCTATATCATATATGTTTTAGAGCTTGTTACCATTCAGTGCCACGTGGCGTGGATTTGTACAACTCGTTGAGATTTTAGGAATGAAAATGCACTCGAAATTGACGTTCAAAATTATGTTGTGTTAGAAACTTGATTGAACCGAGTACTCGTTGACTTAAAAAAGAAATAAGTTGGATTAAATGCGAATTTGCAGCCATTTTGAAACCTCGTTGTCATAGCAACAAATGAAACAGGTTTGCTGTTGATATAGTATTTGATGCCATGGGAATAGTTGTATAAAAAGGTAGTTAACTTTTAACTCTATTTAGAGCTTAATTCTAGCTAAGCAGGACCAGCGCGTGAGAAGTTAACTAAGCTTTCGAAAAGAGTGACGCTTAAGAACGAGTTTCCTATAGAAACATCTAAAATACTAGTTTACCTCAAGAAATTGTAATATTCCAAACTGTTTAATCTTTTGTATCCCTTGGCGTAGCTTCACAATTTTAAAAATTTGGCAACCGTGCATTAATGTCCATGTGTTATAACATTTACTGCACGATTAATAACGCACGTAGAGCGTTGCCATGACATAACAGGGTATCACGTGGTGCAAATTATACAATCAGAACTCGCAAAATACATCAGTGTTGAAAAATTGAATATTAAATTGACATACTGCATTAAATTTATCATTAACAACTGGCTATATCAATGTTGATATTTTTGTATAGGATAGAACGTCTTGTATTACAAACTGCACAAGCGCACCTGTAAGTAATTAATTTATCGGCTACCTGCTCTCGAGATGAACAAGGAAGAGATCCCCAAACCAAAACTCTGTCAGTTACGTGGGAAACTGAAAGAGATGTCTTCGTCTGTCAAGTGAAACAGACTGATGCCAGTGAAAAGCCCACAAAGCGAAATGTTCTAAGGACCATAGCATCCTTATACGATCCACTTCAGTTTCTGTCACCGTTTAGTGTAAGGGCAAGAATCTTAATGCAAGAGATGTGAATAGCTGGATTAAATGGACTGGGACGATGTCCTGCTCGGTAATCTGACAACCAAATGGAAGAACTGAGTATTAGAACTTTCACACCTATCGCATGTTGCCATTCTACGTAGTTTACGCCTGGTCTGCCTAGAGAAGATTTATCTGCACAAAACACTCTGCTTGAATTAAAACTACATTTTGACTGATTATTCAGACAGGACTGGTTATTTCCAGGCCCCCAGAGCGAGGGGTGTCGCGTAGGGGATAATAACAAAAAAATAGGTAAAAGCAAGGGAGGGGTGTTTAGCTAAAAACAATGCAATCGCCTAAGTTATGTTTTCTACTAAGTGTATATTCCGATCTCTTTGGTACCTCTCTATTTCTATTTGGCGCTCGTATTCTTAACACAGTTTTGTTTGTCAATTTGTAGAACCTGCTAAAGGACCAACTATTAGCAAAATAACGTCTCCATTGTCTACTGAACTAACAGTTGTTTGGTTGAAGTTGTCAAATGACGACGCAAATGGAGATATAACCAATTATACTGTCTGTTACCAAGTTACGAGAAGTGGAAATGTTTCTTGTACCAAGGGTGAAACAGTCATTGGTGCTGATACTACGACGGTGACTTTACGTGGTTTAAATGAGGCTACAACTTATGATGTTGCGGTTAAAGCTACTAATGGAGCAGGAACTGGAGGTCTTGGCACAAAAAAGAGTGGAACAACTGGGGAAGCTGGTATATAGTGAATTATTGTTTCAGTATTAAATTATTATCAGACTGGTAACCGAGCCACCACTCCCAAAAGAAGTGGAAATTATATAATACATCGACATACTGCTGTAAATTTGTGATTAACCACTTGCTATCGTTTGTTAATATTTATTGTATATAATAAATCGCCGTCTTACGAGTAAACTGTGCCTATATAAGTAATTAAATGAGGAAAAAGGGAAGATAATCAAGATCATGAGGACAATGTTACCACTGACCCGTATACAGATGGACGGCGCCTTTCGAAAAAATTACCCAATTACACGCCATCGAGCGTCATCTTTTTCGTCTGAGCCGCGAAATTGACCAATCACAGGCCAGGCCTTGGCCAGCCGTGTCTTGGGAGATTGAAAACAGCACAAGACCAAGTTTACAAAAAAACAACAACAAAAAACGAGCTAAGAAAGTTTACAAATATTTTGAAAGCCAAAAACGCTTGTCGGTAAGCAAAAAGTGCTACTAAACTAAACATATTTACATGTTTCCTGAATGGTTTTATGTTGTATTTGTACGCTTTTAAGTTTCGTAGTGTTCGAGAAGATGATTTAACTGTCTGTTTTGAGTTTGCTTTATTCGATAACAAACACGGCAAAGAAGAAAGCATGGAATTTTCAACAGAATCTTTGTTTCAGTCACACTAAAATTTACATGTGCTTCAACGTCTTTGAACATTTTACTTTAGAAAAGAATAGAATTTCTGTGTAAACGTTTTTCTTAAAGCCTTTTTTTGCTTCAAAAGAGTTGTTGGCTTAAGGTGATGTTACACAGGGCGGTTTTTCGTTCAACTTGCAAAGCAACGGAGCTTCAAATTGTACATTACAGGAAAAAATGCCTCGTGTGACACTCCTAATTTATAATATAGTTAGTTTTTATTCTTCATGACAAGTGGCATACATCAGAAATAATCTTAACTCTTTACCGGGCATAGTTGCCAATTGGCAACTTATTACTTTTACACCATTTATTATAAGTGATGCCATGACATGAGGGATTATTCCCAAAGCCGAGGGAGGGTGTATGGAAGTCACGAAGGTCGCAGGCCCGAGGGACTTTTACACAGCCTTCTAAGGTTTGAGGTTGAGGACTTTAAAACACAGCCTCCCGAGATTTGAGGGGATATTTTGTCACTAATATCCCAACGTTGCATGGTATTGGTTAGTATAAAGCAAACAAAATACCTCACCGAGTGTAAACATTTGGAAAAAAAATCGTAGAATTTCTTACTTTTTCCAAATTCTATATTGATTCCGTGAGGATTTTTATCTGACTCAAGTTTTAGGATTAAGGAAGCTTTGCATGCCAAAGGGAACACATTACATCATGACAGAGAGTACAGGCTATATAATAGACCCTAAATAGAAACTAAATTTTCAACATAATATCTCTTCACCCAATATTAATTGCCAAAGTACCAGAATTTGCCAGAAACCTGGCGCAAACAAGTCGTTATATATATTTGTCTACTTTCACGTCTTCGGCTTTATGGTGTCCAATTGCCCAAATAAAATTGCTTCTTTAAAATTACACGTTAAATTCGATAAAAACACAGCAAATACGTGCGATTTTATCATTATACTTTACTTTTAATAAACTGTTTTTGAAGAGTTACAACTCTTATTGCCTGTAAATGCAAATTAAACGCAAAGCAAATTTGGCTACAAGAGGTATTCAACACGAGTGTAAACCTGAAACGTACCATGCCTGCGGGAAGAGAATCTTACATTTATCTGATAACGAGAAAGAGAATATTTCATAGTTCAGATGATGAAGATGAACATACAATAGAATTGGAGGTAAAGTTTTACATTGCGTATCTGAAATCGTCACCTGAACCGTGAGTCAGCACGTCCGCCATAACAGCGCAGTCACCGTTCAACTAAGGAAATCTTCGTATTATAGCGTTTCTTCAAAACGAATATTCCAGCTCACAGAAAACTGTTCCAAACGACAATTAAAGTCGAATTTAACAAAAACTGAAGCGATATACTTCCGCTCTACGAGTTTCACCATGATTTTAACAAGGATAAATAGGCATGGCCGCGCGCTCGCCGCATTTGCACTCCTTGCGTCATGGCGGCGATAACCTTGAGAGGGTCTATTATATAGAGAGTACAGAAGAGAATGACAGCTTGTGGTCAGTCGGGAATTACTTGCCAACATACACTACGACTAAAATACTACAAAGTTTGGGAAAAGTGGCTGTATACTCGTGTAATTAAGTATATTAAACAATACCGCATATATTTTGTATTAAGAGGTGTTCAGACCATTTTGGTATATACTTAATACTTTTTTTTCTTAATTTGTAGTACCTGATAAAGGGCCGAATATTAGTTCAATAACGTCTCCGAAATCTACTGAACTAACAATTGTTTGGTCGAAGTTGTCAGATGACGACGCAAATGGAAATATAACCCATTATACTGTCTGTTACCAACTTACCAGTGGTGGAAGTGATGTCTCCTGTACCAATAATAAAACAGTCAATGGTGTTGACACTACGAATGCGACTTTAAGTGGTTTAAATGAGGCTACAACTTATGACGTTGCAGTTAAAGCTACTAATGGAGTAGGAACCGGAGTTCTTGGCACGAAAAAGACTAATACAACTCTTGAAGATAGTAAGTAGATTAATGTATTGTTGCAAGAATGATTATCAACTTTGGTGACAGTTCCTTTAAAAGTCACCACTGCTAAAAGAAGTGGGAAGTATGAAGTACTTTGGAATGCTTTGATGAATTTGTCGTGCATGTTCTACTATAGCCATCAGTCCTACAGTATATCTACTGTATTTAATCTGCCCTTACGAGGCAGCACATTGATTTTGATATTCTGGTTTGTATTCTTTTTGTTGTTGTTGTTGTTGTTGTTGTTGTTGTTGTTGTTGTTGTTGTTGTTGTTGTTGTTGTTGTTGTTGCTGCTGTTGTTGTTGTTGTTGTTGTTGTTGTTGTTTGCTAAACTATTGAGACAGTAATATTGAATTTGAGGATCCTTGTATGTTTTAAAGTGCCTATGAAGCGAAAATTAGGTTTGTGTTATTTGAAGGAATTGAACCCTTGAAATGATGAGTAATAGTAATTTACAGCTTTTCATATTTCCCTTAGTTCCTGAAATATTTTGGCTTATGTGATACTTAAAGGCGATACCTTATGACGTCAAGAGGTTGACGCGAATTTTAACATATTGGAAAATTGCCTATATTGACCCAAATCACTTGGAACTTTGCATGTGTCTACAGACTATTAAATTGAAGAACGTCATTCGCGTTTTATGGTTACTATGGTGACAGATTAGTTTCCAGACTTAAAAATTATTTGTTTTCTCTTCAGTGCCAAACATTTTCAGGTTGGTACTAGTTGAGCAGGTTTTCACTGACTATACCAATTCGGCACTAAGGTTTGAAGTTAGTGCAAAGTTTGGTAACTTTACTATTGCTTTGGCCGACTGGCAAAGCGCTGATTTAAATCACGTACACCTTCAGAAAAGTCACAAAAAAATTACGAAAAATCATTAAAAAATCGGAAAAAAATCATGTGTACAAAAAAATCACTATAAATCAAAAAATCATTACAAGTACAAAAAAATGGGGAAAAAATCACAGAAAAATAAAAAAGTCAATCAAAATCAAAAAATCATTGCAAGTCAAATAGAAAAAAATCTCGTATGAAAAAACAAATCGCGCCATTTTCGTGCATTTTTGCCTCGTGTTAGTTGTTAGCTGCTAGAGGAAATCAAGTTTGCTGTTCAACTCCATCTTTTGCCCCATAAACCCTTCATTTTTTTATACAATAGAAGAAAAATCAAATTGAGGAGAATTAATTGACAATCTATTAAACACCGTGATATTTGTCACTGCAAAATGCTAAATAATTACACTAAATCTCATTAACAGAGACCACACTATACAGTAACAAATACACAGTGATATTTTGCTATTTTTAAAAAACAACATGGAAAAAAAAAACCAACAACAGCAAAAACCCACAAAATTATAGAAGCCTATCACTGGACAATTATTTAGTAGAAAAGCGGTTAGAATTAATAAACTTTGAACAGCTAGAAATAAAGTACTATTATAATTAAAGTCAACCTCCTTACAACCGTATAACAGAAAGTCATCAGCTATAGTCCAGTGTTAGTGAAGACACAGCAGCCGAGGTAAGTAAATGAGCGCGATGGACGTCAAAACGCGGACAATGCAACAAATAGTGTTTGGGTGTCTCACGGTAGTATCCGCACGCACAAGCAGGAGAAGGGAGAGGTCATGACTTAAAGTGCTATTATTTAAACGGAATCTTGACTTGTATGCAAAACAGAAGCACATCTAGAACCAATTTCAAAACGTTTAGACCTCTTCCCTCTCGACAGTAATCTATAAATTTTTAACTTAAAATTGGTAAAGGAAAAGGAGTTTCTGAGATCAGGAGGAAGTAAATCCCATGCACGAATAGCCGAAGGGAAGAATGAGTTTTGGAATCTGGAAGTTGAGCAACGCATTAATGAAGCATCAATCTCTGTTACGAAGTAAATAATTGGTTCTTTGAGAAACTGGAAGAGGTACCAGAGACGAAAGATAATTTGGTACCAGATTATTTATTATCTTGTAAAAAAACAGAGAGTTTTTGAATATATCGTCTAGTTTTTAGAGACTCCCAAGATATAGTTCAGCTAACAATGACTGACGATTGGCACCCTTTATGGCACCCGTTACTAAACGGGCAGCTTCGAACTGTATGCTTTCAAGAGCATCACTGCATTCCTTTGAACACCCATCCCTTTGAACACCCATCCCAAATAAAATCGACATATTCTACAAGCGGTCTAACTAAGGTAAGGTACATAATGTTCAAAGTAGATCTTTGTAATAAAACTTTAAGCCCTTTAACATATTAAGTCTTTTAGAAGCCTTTTCATGAATGATATTAATATGATATGCCAGGATAGATCATTCGATAAATTGATGCCCAAATGACAGTGAGAAGGAGGATGATAAGGCTTTGTTTTCTTGACTGACAATATCATAGAACGGGACTTAGAAACATTCATTATCACGTCCCATTTATTCGCCCAGTTGGCTACAGAGGCAAGGTCAAAATTAAGTTTTACAGCGGATTCAATAGGTGACTCAATTATATTTAGCAACATGGAGTCGTCGGCATATAAGAAAGCCTCTGATATCATCTACAATATCATTAATATAAATTAGAAATAACAAGGGACCGAGAACACTACCTTGGGGAACACCAGCGTTTGTACCTTTCCATTCCGAGTAGGTTCTCTCGAGAACAACTCGCTGATGACGTCCAGAGAGGTAGCTCTGTAGCCAAGAGAGCAAAGGACCTTCAATTCCTAAATATTTTAATTTACATATTAAAGCGTCATGGCAAACTCTATCAAATGCCTTACTTATATCTACAATCAATTTCAAAAGTAGTTGGGACACTTGAGCTTTTCTAAATATACTCGTTCAACATCGTCTATTTTGCGATATGTACACAATCCCTCCCTCCCCCTCCCTTTACAATGTTGTCTAATGCAACAAATTAACAATCCGGCAAAATTCACCGTAAACATGGTATACAACATTGAACAGGGGGCCGGGGGAGTTGGAAAACCGAAAAAGGACGCAAATGTCCCAAGACTTTTGAAAATGATTGTCTGAGAAAACATTTTTCGTTAATCTAACATTAGCTGTTATGTAGTTTGGGGTTTTACAATAATAGCAACAATTGAGTGAAATGTTGACATTTTGTTGATAACAGAATTGTTCTAGGGAGTTTAAAGGCATTTAGTTGTGTTTATTGCTCCCAAAAACGTTATTTTATTGATTAAGACGTCTTTGCACGAATTATTGGAAACATACTACAATGAAAGTGATCGCCTCATGACAATGCAATTGGAAAAGCTTGATTTATCTAAAAAATAATTTAAATTTATTCACAATCAATCGATTACGCATTTCTTTAAGTATGTGGAGAGTTTAACTTATGCAAAATTCCCTACACTTAGACGACTTCGCGTTAAAGGGGAATTGAAACGTCTTTGTGTTAACTGGGGTGCGCAGCCTTTCATGTGTTCTGCGCATGTAGGCGAAAACGCTTTCTTAATAGCGAATATTTTAATAATTTCACAAATGCCATAGAATATGTGCGCTACTCAATTTCACTACGGAAAGCAATATTGTAGAAGTGAACTTCGATCAAAAAGCACGGAACTTTAGACATTCAATAACACCTAATACAAACAAGTAAATTGCGTAATATATTGAAAATTGTTTTAGGATTTCATTAGTATACATACCATGCACGAGAGTAGCAGTATACACAGCGATAACACGTGGAAATAATGCGCTAACTTATTAACAAATATAACTTGATATTCGGTTGTTATGACTAATGCCAGCACTGTGCTCGCACGGTACTCACCACGATACTCACTGATTGGCATGGGAATTATTTCGGTAAATCTGTGTTGTTTCACGAAAAGTGCTCACTTCGGCCGTTTGCTAGTGTTACCAGCATTGTGTTGGTTTCTATGAAAGGTATTAACTTCTGTTTCATTCACAAAATAGACTTTAAGCGGCGACGATGCTCACTTCCGTACTTTAAAATAGGAGACATAAGATCAAGTTATTTATAGTGTATAGCGAGTATCGTTGTAAAAAACGTTTTTTAAAAGCGTCAATTGTAAAAATGCATTATTATCTTATTCAAACATAACATACTACAAGGAGGGTCTATATAAGATATCATTTTAAATAACAGTCTTCGCTCTATCGCATATTTTTCTGGTGAGTACCACAGGGGGGCTAACTAAATTCTGAAATGTCATATTGTCCATCTAAATGTTAGTGATTAAGAGGTTGTACTTGTGCTATAACATTGTTTTAGCTTTCTGCCTACAATGTATAGTGTTTAGTTGACTGAAAAAGCATGTTTTATGACAATATAGTTAAATAGCGCTTCGGACAATCAATTTCAAAAGTAGTTGGGACACTTGAGCTTTTCTAAATATACTCGTTCAACATCGTCTATTTTGCGATATGTACACAATCCCTCCCTCCCCCTCCCTTTACAATGTTGTCTAATGCAACAAATTAACAATCCGGCAAAATTCACCGTAAACATGGTATACAACATTGAATAGGGGGCCGGGGGAGTTGGAAAACCGAAAAAGGACGCAAATGTCCCAAGACTTTTGAAAATGATTGTAGAAAGACAGCCCTAACTTCCTTTCCTTCCTCCGAACAATGGTAAATTCGATGAATAATGTAAGTGAGTTGAACGACAGTAGAATGACCAGGACGGAAACCGGATTGAAAAGGGTATAAAAAACCAATATCCAATAAAAAATTATAAAGACGAACAAATACAATTTTTTCACAAATCTTAGACAGACTAGGCGAAAGAGAGACTGGACGAAAATTTGTCTTAAAATACCGTTCATGCTTTTTAAAAACGGGAATCACAATTAGCAAGCTTCCATTGATTAGGAAATTGTCCCATCGAAAATTAAATATTGATTAGCTTTGTAAATGATGGAAGAAGACCGCAAGCGCATAATTTGACTATATGGTTTCCAATCTCATCAATAACCGCAAGCTTTAGTAGCATCAACACTATTTAACAGATCAAATACTTCGTTAGCGTTAGCAGTGACATGCATTAGGGATTGACCTGAAAAACGACCAGGAATATCGGGGACAGAATTATGAGAACTCAAAGTTGACTGCATGGGCAACGAAATAAGTGTTGAATAATTCAGCTTTCTCTAACGAGTCCAATATAAAAGTATCACCTTCTTTAAGTGGTGGGATTTGAGAACAAGCCTTGGTACCGTACAGAGACTTAACAACTTGCCACCAGTTTTTGTTATTTAATTTGGGATCACATAACGTAGAATTCAATTTGGCAAAATACAAAACCTTTTCTTTTCGAATAATACTAACAGTTAGGTTTCTTTGACGTTTATATTTATTCCCATCAGCTAGATAATTGGTTGAGCGAAATTTGTGTAACATCCTGTCACGTTTTCGCATTGAACGTGTAATTGTGCTAGTCATCCAAGGCTTATCACGTGGACGAATAATAACTTCATTAAATAGAATAAATTTCTTAACAATGGAGTAAAAATAGAAAACCATGTGTGGTATAGAGAACTAACATTAGCAAATCTATCAAATAAATCGTCCCAATTGAATATACGAAGGGAATGATTTAATAAATTTGCGTCAACAGAAGTAAAATCCATATAGATCTTTTGTAGGCCCTGGGTCGAGAAACGGAGCGTAAAATGATTTGTACAATACCCAGGAGAATCAGTGATTACAAGGTCTAGAATAGTTTGTCTTCCAGCAGTGATGCGAGTCGCTTCATTTATTAATTGAAATAAATTATTACCTCCAAGAAAACGAGCAAAGACCGCACCATCTGCAGTGCTAGACTGATTATCAGGGCATAAATGGGCATTGAAATCCCCTATAATAGTGACCATAGCATAATTCAAACAGTTTATTTGATCACTACTATCCTGAAAAAGTGCCAAAAACTGGTCAATATCTGAATTAAGATTAGAAGGTGGTCTGTAACAAACGCCAATTAATATCTTTGAATTTGATAAAATTACTTCTCACCATAGTAATTCAAGAGCTGAATTTTCAAGATCTAGTCTTCTATTGGAGGCAAAATAATTGGCTAGATAAAGAGCGACCCCACCTCCCCGCCCATGAGGACGGTTTTTAACCAAAGGTAAATGATATCCATTAATGCGAAGCTCTTCCAATTCATATGAATTTAGCCAAGTTTCTGAAAGAGCAAAAATGTCAAAATCATAGACACTCAAAAAGGCTGAAATTTGATCAAATTTATCCCGGCTTTACAACGAACGAACATTAAGATGCGCCAAAGAAAGATTAGATAAAGAAACTGGGCCAGGATTAATATGAATGTCGGAAGCATGAGCACAAATATACTACCGCTTCAT
>CAXIUP010000038.1:20000-69864 GCA_964035015.1 Corallium rubrum | reverse complement strand
ATAATGGAAGAAAATTTGACGCAAATGACAATTGACAAACATTTTTGGGTTATAAGAATGTCCACATTCTTTCTTGTTACATGTTTTTTTATGCCGCAAGAACGAGAAACATACGATATTTCAATTTCTCGAAATGAGTTTTTCTCTATTTCATATATGCTATATAGAGCTGGCGGTGGAGGAAATAAATAATTGAAAAAGAAGTTGGGGTCACCGAGTGTCTTCGTGAGCTACAGAAGGTTAAAGCTTGAACATGGATCATTTCCCTGTCATTTCATCTTTATACGAAACCACGCAACAACTTCTTTTTTTTTTCAATAACCAAAAATTAAGTTAATATCTCCTTGTCAAAGTTATTAGTGGCTGATTTAACCTCCTTAGTAACATTTTTGTGCATTTTCGTCACTAACACCCAAGATACGTCTTGAATTAGTATTGCAGAAGTATGCGCAGAAAAGCTGCGCAGTGCAAAACTGAGGAATTACCTTAAGTTAACAAAAGAATGCCTTCGGAGCCAATCAAAACATAGAATTAAAAGGATGGATAGACGACAAACCACCGAAACCAAAATAACTTGTACACCAAGTATTTCCCAAGTCAATCTATTGCTGTGTAGCATGAAGCGAGATAAAAGTTTTTGAAAGCCTCTAATAATACTCGTTGCATGGACGATTTCGATATTCCGACGAGGTAATTTATATGGCCAACAAGTCTGATCGAGCTTCGTAACTGACAAGACTGTGCATTGCCGGAAAGCACTAAAGGCCATACTGTGAATCACTTTGAGCCCGCGATATTAAGGTAATGTTAGCGGTTTTGGTACTTGATCTTACTTAAGATCGCTTGGAGTCGTTGGTTGCGCACATCATGTAAATTAGGCCTAGAACCAAATCATGTTTTGCGGGAAAAGTAAAATGGCGGGTGATTTAAAATGCGATCATTTTAATTATTTTGACGTTCAAATCACACCAAATCGCGGCTATGTTTTATCTTGTGAACGAGCTGAGCAAGTTCTCCGAGAGTTCGAGACACACACCACTTGCAAGTATTCTTGCTACAAGTCCAGATCATCCTTTGGCAAAACAGGTAAGATAGATAGCTACCACAACGCTGGCTCGAGCGAGATGCCGAGTTATGGCTCACGCTGTGGCACTGGCTAATTTATGCATTATTAACACTTTAATACCAACTTTACTTCAAAAAACTTACTCGTGCAGATTTAAAAAAAAATAAACATCGCATCCACTGGGAAGATGGTAAAACTACCAACGGCAATGCAGGACTGAGATTTGATGGCGTCCCTTTCATTATATTGGATACAAAGTGGCTTGACTGCCAACACGGTGTAGACAGACACAATTACAGGAAGAAAAAGACGCCGAATAAAACAGTGAGTACAGTTCTGTGAACACTTTACTAGACGTTTTATTGCCGATTTTTTTGTGTTCGTATCTTCTGTTTATTTGTATTAACTCTCCGTAGACTTCCGAAAAGCTCCCCCCCCCCGAAAAAAAAATAACCCCCCCTAAAGTAAGCAAACCCTCGCATCTTAGACAAAATTATAAAATCCTTTTAAAAATAAGTCGCCCAAAAAAAACCCCACAGGTTTATGTATATATGTGTAAAGCACATATAATATACTTATTTTGAAACGCAAAATTCCCTCCAATTGTACACAAATAAAAATAGCACGCCCCCGCCTCCCCCTCCAAAAAAAAAAGAAAAAAAAGAAGACCCTCACTAAGGGACGATGGATCATTGGACGGGGGTTCGCAATTTGTCGGCTATTAAACCTCTGCAAAAATATATTTACAAATATATTTACAATTTACGACGTGTTTAAATTTTTCTTGGCTTGCAGTTTTTTCTCTGCCAAACCTGTGCTTGAATCCCCCCCCCCCCCCCGCTATTTGCCCAACCCTCCCAACAAAAAAAAATTATCCGTCCCTTTGCCGACAGAATCGTTTAAAGAAACACAAGTCTCCTTGTTCCAGAATCGAACATGCTGGTAAGGCCTCTATACACATTTTCACATTTTAATACCAGCCCTGCACCCTCACCCTACCTACACATAGAAATCGGACTACACTTACCGTCAACAGGGCTGAAAAAACGTCTCATTTAATGCACGTTGAGGTGGATGTAGACTTCGACTGAAAAGCTCAGCATTAAAACGTAGTTATAGGTACCAGTTTGATAAAACTCCGCGCTTTGTACGTCCTCTTAAGGGGTGGCTCCATACAGTTTTAGAAAAATGGAAAATGCAAGTTTGAGTGAATGAATGAATGAAATCTTTTATTTCCATAGGGTAGCCCCATCAGTAATAAAAATTACTGTTATCAATGGGAGCCCTAAAAACACGTGCATAAACAATTCGGAAATAGAATAAAACTAAACGCTATGCATAGTTAAACAGTCTGACAATCAAAACCTGTTACCAAATAAATAGCAAGAGTTGTTGCTATGGCAACAATGACGTTACAAAACAGCTGTCAATTACCCTTCAAACTAATTTAATTCGAAAAAAACTTTGGAGACCCCCAATTTTTTTTTTCATTAAAACTTTTCTTGAAGTAGGAGTAATCAATAGGCCGATTTTAAAAAATTCTGTAGATCCAAAATTTTAAAAACATGATTTTTCCGTGAAAAAAAAATTCGTTCTACACAATTTTTTTTAAATCGGTTTATTTATTACTCATACTTCAAGAAAAGTTTTAATGAAAAAAAAAATTGGGGGTTACCAAAGTTTTTTACGAATTAAATTAGTTTGAAGGGTAATTGGAAACCATTTTGAAACGTCATTGTTGCCATAGCAACAACTGTTGCCATAGCAACAACTGTTGCTATTTATTTGGTAACAGTTTTTGATTGTCAGAATGTTTAACTATGCATAACATTTAGTTTTATTCTTCTTCCGAATCGTTTATGCACGTGTTTTGGACTCTCAAACTTGTATTTTCCATTTTTCAATAAACTGTATGGAGCCACCTTAAATCTACTATTTAAAATTGATGAAGTAAGGTGTTGTCATTAAACTTTACATGCATTTTTTATGTAGCACAGTGACTTTGACTTCAAGAAAAGGCGATTCCGTGTTCAAGGAACGAAGAAATTTGGCTGTGGCGCAAAAATCAAACTCCGCGAGGTTATAAAGTTCCAAGAATTTTCTATTCCGGTAGGTTCCCACGTTACAGAAAGAAACACATGTATACGACAGCTATAGCTAACAAGGCCTTTGCTTAATTCTCAGATTGATAGCGATTCCAGAAAAAGACGCGACGTTGCTGCACTGAAGCTGAAAAATGCTTTGGAAGAAAAGACAAACGTTGGAGAACGGAGGATTTACATACATTTGCCTAGTGTCACAGAACATACCCACTCACTTGGCGAGGTAAAGCCGTAAAGGTTTACGTATGTTTACTTTATTGCGTTATTTGCAAATTCCAAACAACATTTTAAGAGCAGAAAAAAGAGACGCATTGTTTAATTATTAGATGGGTGGGGTCGTGAAAGAGGTTTGCCCGATATCGTTTTCAATTAATTCTGTCTAAATTGCCAGAATGATATTTTACGTATTCAGGCATCAAAGAACAGGAGATATACGTACATAATGTACTGTAGCCTAGTGTAAATAATGCCCGAATTTTATTTTTCAAATATTTTGGGGGTATCACCTCCACACTCGAGTAGCGAGACACCTGCTAGTAACTCTCTTTTACTGCAAAGCAGTAAAGTTATAACAAATATCTAATTTCTTACAGGCAACAGGAATATCCCAACCAGTCGACGAGAGAATAGTGCAGAAAATTCATGGTCTTGTTGGGGAAGGTGTGAACAATGTAAGGGAAATGGTCAGGCACATTCGACAATTTGTTAAGAAAGAATTGTTTGAAGGACAGCAACTTCCTCCCCCGACCAACAGGAGATATCACCCAAAGCTAGCAGATATCAGAAATCATATGTACTTGGCAACAACAGAAAATCGGTTTTCAAAATTTGACCAAGAAAACATTGCTGCCAAAATCCAAAAGTGGGAAAAGGAAAACTCTGCAGATAAGTTCTTTTACAGGCCTTATCAGGAGGGCCGTGTGCAATTATCAACAGCGGTCTCACTTCAGGACATTGATGAACCTGAAATTGGAACTGAAGAAACTATGCTCCCCGAACCAACCTTAAACGTTGAAAAATCGTTGTTATTCGTTCATCAGACGGCGTGGCAGAGACGCTTGTTAGCAAAATATGGATACGACCTTTGCCTTTTAGATGCAACGTATAAAACCACTCGATTTGCTGTTCCGCTTTTCTTCCTTGTTGTAAAAACAAATGTAGATTACCAAGTTGTCGGTTCGTTCGTAACTCAGGGAGAGTCAAAAGAGTGCATCTTGGAAGGACTGCAGGTGCTCGCAAACTGGAACCCTAACTGGAAACCAGCTTGCTTCATGACTGATTACAGTGAGGCAGAAATCAACGCTATCGAAGAAATATTTACAGGTACTATAAAAATATTAAAGTAAAGTTAAATGGACAAAAGCGTGACAACGAAATGCTTTTGTTACACCGGTATAAAAAACTAAAGCATTGTTTCCATCTAGGCGCCGTAAGAGCCTACGACATGACTGTGACAAGGGGCGATGGTCCAATCGCATAGGGATTTTTATTGCTGACGAATTCAACATTGTCTATGATTGGACCATCGCCACTTGTCGCAGCCATGCCGCCGGCTCTTACGACTAGATGGAAACCAGGCTTAAAGGGATACTCTCGACCCTTAACCCCAATTAGAAGAAAATGTTTTACTTCCTCTAAAAACCGACAAGTGCGAGAAAGTGCAAAGGACAAAAGGCGGAAGTGACGTAGATGTGAGAACGCATTACCAACGATATGCATTATGGTGCTCTCAAACTACGGCAGAGACATTCAGTAGAGATGGAGGACGATTATTCATCTGTAAAATTATTCATCTCTACTAAATTTCTCTACTGTAATTCAGCAATAGCGCTTCCAACCCCGACAGTACAGTTGGTTGCGAGTTCTTACACCTACATCATGCACTTCCGCTGTTGGTTCTTTGCAATTTCCGACATAAGATTTGCCATTTTTTACGCGAAAAAAGATGAAGGTAATGTTTCCTTTGCAGATCTGCTCTTTTTAGATCGTCAATAACCTTTTCTCTTAATCGAGTTTTATGGTCGAGAGTATCCCGTTAAGTCTCGCTTTGGTAACAAGTGGATATTTTATGTCAATTTTTGATGGGCAAACATATGCCTTTCATATTCAAATTGAAAAGCCCCACGGGACATAACAAGGAATATAATAGCAGACTCTCTACAGCCAATAACTGATGACTCTTCGTAAATAATTAAAAGTCTACCAATAATTATTCCTGGGCCTCAAGAGTGTGGGAACAAAGCTTCTTCACTTCATAATTGAATTGAATGGCATTGAAAATGAACTGGTTGGCGAGAGAAGAGCTGGACGGGTCTGAGTACGTAACTCGAGTTCTTGACTTGTCACGTAGTTGTGATGTCTTCTGCAACTATAACTGAACAGACAAAGGCAAAATATAACTTATTTGTTTTGTACGACAATAGAATATAAGACATTTCAAACGGTTTATTGACAGCTCAAGGGAAAACCCAAGGGCATGAACAAACTAAAACAGTCGTCTGACGTATATAGGAAAACAACTAACTATAAGGAAAACCAAAATACCATTCTTTTCTTTTCTTTTCTTTTCTTTTCTGCTACATAGACTGTACTGTTTACCTTTGTGATTTTCATCGTGAACAAGCCTGGGAGAGATGGGTAAGCAAATCAGCTAACGATGTCTCCAGTCATAAAGAAACATTATTGCAGGCAATGAGGAAAGTCGCACACTCTGGATCTGAAGAAACATACAATTCCGCTGTTGATGAACTTAAAAATTTGAAGGTAACAAAAACACAAAAACCACACACAAGCACACACACACAAACACTCTTACGTCTGTCTGTCTGTCTGTCTGTCTGTCTGTCTGTCTGTCTGTCTGTCTGTCTGTCTGTCTGTCTGTCTGTCTGTCTGTCTGTCTGTCTGTCTGTCTGTCTGTCTGTCTGTCTGTCTGTCTGTCTGCCTGTTTGTTTGTTTGTTTGTTTGTTTGTTTGTTTGTTTGTTTGTTTGTTTGTTTGTTTGTTTGTTTGTTTGTTTGTTTGTTTGTTTGTTTGTTTGTTTGTTTGTTTGTCTGTTTTCCTGCATGATGTATAATGCACGTATGTACAGAGCAGTGTTTGTGGTTATTATATGTGTCTACAAGGTGGTCGGCAATCCACGTTATTAGTTAAATATGGCTCGTAATCCTCGTATGACACAAAGTTATACGTGTACAGGTTCTACATATTCATTTTGAGTAAATAAATATGCAGTTAAAACACGCAAGTTCAAAACACTTGTCATGCATGTACATCTGTTTTGCTTCTCTGTAGATATGGAAAACTAATGGCAAATTACGAAAATGGTTCACAGGGACCTGGCTGCCTGAACGCAAGGTGATCTATTTCATATAGTATAATAGAGGATATCAGTAGGAACCTACTAGTAGTTTACTGCAAATTCCGCAATCTGATTGTCTGTTCCACTCGCTATCTGTTGATCATTATACAATAGCCTGGAGTCTGTTAGCGATGTACCTCCAATACATCTCCAGATGAATATATTTTTTAAAAGAAAAAAAAGGTAGAAAATAGATGCCCTTTGTGTATATAACCTGGCGCAAACACTCGAACGAGTTCGGGGGAATTCGAAAGTATACTTATGTAAAGCTACAGTATATAAACACATGCAGGCGGCTATTTTCTATTTCCTATTTATTTGACCTGGACTTTGCCTAATTATTACCTCACAGAAATTTCGAGCTTATGAACTTAGTAATAACTGTAATTTTCTGTATTTATATCTATGATAGCGCTGGGTTTGGTTCTACCGCAAAGCGGACAATAACGTATCCATTCACACGAACAATGGAGTAGAAAGACAAAACAAAGATTTTAAGTACAGTTTCCTGTCTGCCCACCGTGATAAAACTCTCAGTGGCATGCTTACTTCCCTGGTAGAAGAATTCCTCCCAGACAAATACACAAGGTAATTATAAGTGTTTATTACTTAATTATTGCATCTAGTCATAGTTAGTGGAGGGAGATGGTTTGGAAACTCGGCAAAAGTCATCGTTCCATGTTTTTGTTCAATTTGTCTAATTTCACGGTCACTGAACGTATTGTATTTTCTGTATAATGAAGCAGTCATCCAATACCAACGTTCGGGTTTAATTAGTGCAGCCCTTCGTCGTCACGTGTCCATAGAATTTCTTTTCTTCGACCAATTGCCTTCCACCAACATGAACTATTGTGTTCATCAACATGACCATTGCATAATCTTGAAAGACAATGTAGCTTCCAAACCATTCCCCTCCACTAACTTTGATCTAGTGAAACCTAACTACATGTAAAGCTACCATTTCTCGTCGTGTTTCCACAAATGTTATGCATATCATTCACTATATAGTGTTTATAAATTTACAGATACGTGGAGAAAAATGTTCGCTGTCATGAAAACTACAGACGGTACAATTCATCGCTCCCAAAATACCTTCTGAATCGGCCAAGAGGTTTCATCAAACACTGCATGTCAAATATAACTGCATCAGAAGATATCTCCGCCTCATCAGTTAAATGCGTCAACAAAGACATGGGGATTTTTAAAGTACAAGGTAGCGCTAATAATTGGTACATGGTTGATTTTGGCCTTGCCAAGGCAGTTACACCTAGTTGCCAATGTCTTAGCTGGATGAAATCGCGGCTGCTATGCAAGCATTTCTTTGCAGTGTTTAGACATTTACCAGAATGGGGATTTGAAACGATTTTATATGACTACACAAATCAAGCTCGCCTAACACTAGATAACGAAGTGATTCCCCTTTCAATAGACAATCAAGCAAATGGCGATCGTCCACCATCACCCACTCCAAGTACCAGTCCAGAAGATATAGATACAACAACTGTTAATCCAGTGACTAAACTAACCTTACCCAAATCTACGCATAATGACCAAACCAACTCAAATGCACTTGCACGAGAATGCCGAGAAACTTTGCTAGAGGCAAAAAATCTCACATACCTCATACAAGATCCAAGAATCCTTAAAGCATTCAGCGTCTCTCTCAAGCAGGTGGTATCTGATATCAAGACACAAATTCCTGCTGATGGAGGCCTACTTTTGGAAGAACAAAAAAACGTTAAACAAAAAAGGAAAGCAAAATTGCGTTCGAAGAAGAAAAGAGATAACTCTTTGCATCACCTACCCAATTTACCTGCACCAAAGCAACAAAAAAAGAAACATCCTTTCTCAGGTCGAGTGGGAGCAAAGGCAGAAATGATGAAAAAGATGTATCAGGTAAAACTGTAGTACTGAATACACAGAGTATATATGAAAGCCAAAAGAATACCGTAAACTGAGCTTATATTTTTTTTTCAAAAAGTATTTTTTAGGCTTATGTTCGACAGGTTTTTAAATATTTTTTTGTGGTGGTGGTGGTGGTGGTGGTGGTGGGCTTACGTTTATATGCATGTAAATTTTGCATTTCAAAATAGGCCATATTTACGTCTCTATCGTAATTTTCAGATCATAAGCCCAGAGCTTATATATTTTTCACAGGACTTTTTTTCTGTGCTTACGGTATATTCGGAGGTTTTATTTTCAAGAGGGATTATATGATTGGAGGGAAATTTTGCGTTTTAAAATAGGTCATATATGTATTTAATATACACGAGTCTGTAGGCTTATTCTTGGGGGCTAATTTTCTGAAGGATTTTTTCGTTTGGTATTAGAGAGGGCTTATGTTTGGGAGAGCTTATTTTCTTAGGACTTATTACTGGAATTTCTCCCCATTAACGAGTAAGATCATTTGGTGTTATCCAGAGTTAAATACTTAGGTCTGCATCGTTCGAAAAGAAACGATACAGACGACAAGAAGTTAAGGAGGTTTTTGAAGACTTTATAACATAACCCTCGAGACATGCATAAAGGCCTTGTTTTTAACCAATGATGGCGGAGACAGCCCAAAACAGCCCTTTTATCATTTTACTCTCTCTAACGCCAGGCGATTTTAGTCACCAAAGGAACACCCAATAGGTTAAACATCGTTTTCATCAATTCTATTTCATAGGTAAATGTAGAAATACAAGAGGAAAACAACGCAGATACGACAAAGCCAACTAGTTCTGGGAGTTGTTTAAAAAGGAAATGTCCCCCTAGCATGACTGAGGAAAAAGCCTGTAAAAGAAAATGCACTTTTGCCTGTGAAAACAACATGCATAGCGAGGTGAGAAATATTAAGTACAACGTCATACAGGAATGGCTGGTATCTGTGTATATCAGAAAATTATCATTTTCCCCCTTTATACCATTTTTTTCTTAGGTACATGTACATTAATGAATTGCACAAAAGACTATACTAATTATAATTTATCAAAACATAAAAAATTAAAAATAAATAAATAATTAAATAAATAAATAAATAAATAAATAAATAAATATATATATATATATATATATATATATATATATATATATATATATATATATATATATATAGATTTTCGCTTACCTCAAAAGTCTGCTACAGGCTGTTTCATCTAAAAAAGAATCTTCAGGCAGATGACAATTTTCGAAAACAGGGGTGCTTATATCCTTCTTGTCGGAACGTGGGAGTGTGGGGGCGAAACAATACATGCATTCATGGCTTTGTTGCGCTGTTTGCGCGGAATTTGTGTCGATGACGACATTGACTGATCAAATTGTCGATGACGACATCGACACAAATTCCGCGCAAACAGCGCAACAAAGCCATGAATGCATGTATTGTTTCGCCCCCACACTCCCACGTTCCGACAAGAAGGATATAAGCACCCCTGTTTTCGAAAATTGTCATCTGCCTGAAGATTCTTTTTTAGATGAAACAGCCTGTAGCAGACTTTTGAGGTAAGCGAAAATCTATATTTGCTCTAACTATATGTTATCGAGCACTCTTTGCGTTTCGTAGACCAAAAACCCACACGTATATATATATATATATATATATATATATATATATATATATATATATATATATATATATATATATATATATAATTAGTGGATCATGCGACAAGGGGAGAAACAAGGAGGGAAGTACAAAATCCAGTTTTTCATATAATTTTATTCTGTAAATAATCCCTTCCCCCAATACTTCTTTGCTACTGTACCCCAATTGCTTAAATGTGTGGGTATAATCATGTTTTATATATTTAAACAAGCAACTGTGTTTTATTGGGTTTAAAACACAAGGAAGCAGGCTTGCACATACTATTAACGTACTATTAACTCATTCCCAGAATAACGCAATCATGTTATTAATTCTGCGTTCTAATTACTAACCTAGGTAAGACCAGTGACAGATGGAAAAAACAATTCGACTCAAGTAGATGGAAAACACAAACATGTGGGAGATAAGTACGTAGGAAGTATACCAGCAACTTTTTTTCAAGGGGAATGAGTGCCAACAACATATTAACTAATCTTTACTATATTATAGGACACCATTTGAAAGGATTTTACAGGCTAAAGCAACACGTGACCTTAACGAAATCATGCTTGAATGTGGACCAGCACAAGTGACATTGGGAAACCTCTGTACCTTAGTTCCACCAGACTGTTTAAGTGAAAAAGACCTTACTGACATAAGAAAAAAATTACCAAAGTTTGTTCCAGGATGGTTGAGTGATATGGTACGGCATATATTGTTTGACTTAATCTAACTTTTAGCAGTTTTATAGTTCTGCCAGGTTACATCTGAAAATTCAAACAAATCAATCTGAAACCAATTTTAAACAATTATGATTTAGTGAAAACAAAAATAATAAAAGTAACGATTTTTCATCATGCATCAGGACATCAGGTGCTACTCATTTAAGGCTCTCTTACAAAAAGATCCCATGCCAGGATCCTATCAAACTTGCTATAGGTACAATGTAATGTTGCATTTCCTACAGAAGTTTGTGCCAATTTCTAATAGGAAGAAATAAATTTCTTATAGAAAGTGGAATCTAGGAATTCTTATAGGAAATTTCTTATCCTATAGGAATTCCTACAGGATCCCATTGCAATGTGAGAATTTCTACTGAATTTTTCTATTTAGAAGGGCTTTCACCCCTAAATTAACCAGCCAAAACTAGCATTAAGCTACAGACCTGCCGTGCGCGTTCCCTTTGCTCAAAAAAATCATCTGCCATCAGCCAGAATAAAATTCTTCACATGCATGTGGCTTCAGTGTGACAGGGTTAAGATTACTTGTTTTTTCTTACATTTCAGATAATAGAAGCAGAACTCTGTAAAGTAGAGAAAGAGCACAACGACTGTCTTTCAGCAAGCACAACTGTTGCACAGCTTGCACAGCATGCAGATACCAACACAAGCCGTCTTTGGCAGAATATTGACTTTAAGTCGATCACAAAAATATTGATACCAATGAATCCATCTAGCTGTCACTGGAATCTATTGGTACTGTAACTCATGTATACTTATTTAATAAGTTTGTTTTACCAAATACAAATACTGTACTAATTACAGTATACAAAGCAATACATGTTTGTAGATCACTTAACAATAATAATAATACTGTATACAGCAATGCAAATAATTTTTGTTAACCCAACCAGTCAGTCACCAATGACTAAAATAAATCAAATTCTGGCATTCAAATCCTGCCCTTTTTTCACTGTTTGTTTTTTACAATGTCTCTTAAAAACTGTATCCGTGGAAACGGCATGAGAACTTTCAAAAATTAGCTGTCAAATTTAATTAAATCGCATTTAAAACATATGTAATGCGTATTACCCAGCTTGCAAGGGGTAGTATATATGGTATATATACGGTACTACAGTAACTAGCTAAGGTGATGCGACTGGAATGTATGACTCGTCAATAACTCACATTCTTTCTAAATTAATCACGATATACAATCATGTAATTATAAGGAGACCATAAATAGTGTTTCAAGCTGATTACACTTTGTGAGCAGTCTGTACTACTGTTGGTTTCCAACGCAGGTACTGTATGTATGAATTTTATTTCATCAGTGAATTGAAGATGATCATTCAAAAATAACAAAACAGTTGTCAGAGGTCAATACCGGTGGTCATTGACCATTGACCAGCCATTACATGTAACTGCAGCGCTGAATACATGCATATACAGTACAGGGAAAAAGGTCCTTCAAATTTTTTTCTGATTGTCAAAATTTGCCCAGGTTTAATGGTGATAATGCTATTCTGTATCAAATGTAACATAGTTTCAATTTTAATAAAATTTATAGCAGTACTGTATATATACATATTTACTGTAAAAAATCTTCTGGGCACAGTTGGCTATCACAATCTTGATACAATTACAGACTGAGTTTGTGGTTGAACCTCGTACAGAAGTGACACCTTATATTCTCATTTACATACTATTTGATTTTACCCTTAATTATAACACAATTTTATCATGTTGTAAATTAGGCTTTAGACAAGTCAAGGAGAGTCAGAAAATTTATAGACCCAATGAATGGACAGAAAGAAGACGAAGTAACAATAACAAGTTATGTTGGGATCAAAGATTTGATTGACAGAATAAGGTTAGCTTTCACAGATTGCATACTGTATAGTGTATACTGTACCTTGACCAGTGGGTTATTAGATGTAAAGAGATGAGCCATCTCACTATAACCAGACCAGCTCACTCAGGGCTTACACATGTATGTTGAATGAATAAAATGTCTGATTGCACTCACGCTGAAATTATGCAAAAATGTTTGCATGAAATAATACACAATGAGTGTAATCAGGCAAGCATTTTTTCTAAACTGAGAATCTTGTGGTCATCAGATTTTTATTAATTTCTCATCCAAATTTCAACCAAATTCCTACCTGTAAAATTAAAACGGTTGGTCTTAGATGATCTATGATCAATATTTCCACAAACTTTCATGAAAACATAACCTCTTGGTGGAGGTAATAAGGCTAGGTAATACTGCTAAGAATGACATTTCTCCTGAAACATATGTTTCTGTGTTTTTCATTTAGTGAACTTGTTGATACTAAGACTGGTTGGAACAGCAAAACCTGGCCATGTATTGAACCACGACACTTCTCACAGAATGATGGATATAACTGTGGGATATTTGTGTGTGTGGTAAGAAAAATTAAGTTCTGTTAATTACATATATAGTTTTTACAGTAACAATGACAGTACATGTATATGACGAAAAACACAAAATCTTGTGACTGCTAATTTTAAAGTGGTTCTCTTATGAAAATATTGTTGGTAGTGTTCCTGCATAATCTTAACGATATTATGGTAATTATGCAAAGTTTTATTTCAAAATTCTCCAAAACAAAGTTGTATTTTACATGCGAAGTTTGTATTTTGGAGTACCATCATTAAAGTGGCTGAGCTTGAGAAGAATAAGTCGAGGAAGCTTATGACATCATAGACTCAACAAAAACAAAATTGTTGTTGTCAACAAAAACAAAATTGTTGTCAACAAAAACAAAATTGTTGTTGTCAACAAAAACAATTGTTGTTGTCAACAAAAGGGTCATTGTTGTTATTGACTCTATGATGTCATAAGCTTCCTTGACGTATTGATTCTTAATTCTCAAACTCAGCCACTTTAATGGTGGTGTGCCAAAATACAAACTTCACACATAAAATATCACCTTTTCTTCAACAAATTTTCAAATGAAACTTTGCAATTTTACTAACTACCATATCCTCTATAAGATTATGCAAAAGTCACAAACATTGCTCACAATATTTTCATCAGAGAACCACTTTAAATTTTTTATCAACAGTTTGCAAAATGGTTAAGTGAGGAAAAAGAACTGATGGAGCCTATTAACTGCAAACAAGAGAGACTCAGGGTTGCATCCTCATTATTTGACCAATTTTAATACAATCATGATGTATACATGGCCACGAGTAAAGGTAAAAAATTCATTCAACCAGGTTTTAAGAAATACCAATGCCATATGGTTAAACATTAGATGTATCACCGGTTTTATATTGTACTGAGGTAGCATAGCCTTTTCAACTTTTCAATAAAATGTTCTTTCAATGTTTAGGAAGAGCTGAACTCTCTTACGATGGAGATGATTGGTATGAATGGAAAAATTGTTAAGCTGCTAGTTGCTTGAAACTTAGATTAATGTTCTCATTCCAGTTTGAATAAATAATCTGTTTTATTTTGCATCTTGTATATACATAAATTAATCTATATTAAACTATTAGTGCTATATAATAAACTACTTAATAACCTCAACCAGTCTTTATGGTAAAATATAGAATATTGGCCTTGAACGTACATGTATTAATTTTGCTATTGCTCACTCAATACATTGTACAGCAAAACCTCAATGGAATATGTGCATAGGTTAACCACCTCACCCAAAGTTTATTAGTGATTACTGCATTGCCCAAGGAGTTTATATCGCTAATAAACTAAGGGTGAGGTGCTTAAATTATTTATAACACAATCAAGGAGATTTTCTAAAGAATTCAATAGGAATAAAGCTTGTGACAAGGTTCTATTGTTATTGCAATTAAGATTGCAAAGTTTATATATGGTTGTGTGGTTTATAACCTGTTTATAACCATGGTACATCAAAGAAAATTGACTTGATCATATTATTTTTTACCATAAAGACCTCACTCTCAATTATTAAGTAGTTATTATTTTACCCTAAGCTGACATCCTGTAAATTCTTAATTTTTTGTACAGTACATGTAAGTTTAAATAACTTTATAGTTATTACAAATATAAATGTAATCGATATGGGACTGTGAACTCGTGTTTAGTATCACTATCCTCATCACAAAATGTTTCTAATTTTTGGTAGAAAGACTGCACACTGCAGCTTCCATAAATTAGTATTCATTTTTTAGTACATGTATTTCTCACTTATTTTATTATACATATTTTCTATCATAATAACAATAACAATAACAATAACAACAACAATAACAATAATAATAATAATAATAATAATAATATAAATAATAATAATATTAATAATAATATAAATAATAATAATAATAATAACAATAATAATAATAATAACGGAAGCTTTAATGAAACTCACTAAGTAATACAGTACTACAATAATAACAGCAGATCACAATACATAATACATTACAAACAGAAAAAGATGAGTTTGATAAGGCGAACGGACGGACACGAGGTCCCAAGGACTCCCAACTAGGCAAATACTATATGTTTAATATATTAAAGAAACCCGGCCACATAGCCACGATTTAAAGTAAACTTACCCAAATTTATGTCAAAACGTTTGTTTAGTACTTACATAAACTCTATTAGACTTCTACAGCTCCAGGAGATGTTTCCATTTCGGGCGTGTGTCCGTTTTTATACTGACCTCTTCGTCCGCGTCCATGCTTCGTCGACTCCATATATGATTTGCGCGTGATGCTAACAAAGATACTATTAATAAATCCGCTGACAACATCATGCGACCGCTGGCTCAAGGTGATTCACGGTATGGCCATTAGCGCTTTCCTATGTGCACACGGTAGCGTTTCCGAGCGTTTTCGTATTGTTTACTGTTCTCAAGGGAATCGAGAACAATCAGTTCATTACTTGAAACAATACGAAAACGCTCGGAAACGTTACCGTGTGCACATAGTCTCAGTACTATGCAGGCGCGCAGCGAGAGGGGGGTCGGGCGGTGCGACCGACCCCCTTTTTGGGGGTGCGAGGGAGTTTTTTGTGGTCAAAATTACTTCTACTCTGTCTGTCTGTCTGTCTGTCTGTCTGTCTGTCTGTCTGTCTGTCTGTCTGTCTGTCTATCTGTCTGTCTGTCTGTCTCTCTCTCTCTCTCTCTCTCTCTCTCTCTCTCTCTCTCTCTCTCTCTCTCTCTCTCTCTCTCTCTCTCTCTCTCTCTCTCTCTCTCTCTCTCTCTCCCTCTCTCCCTCTCTCCCTCTCTCCCTCTCTCCCTCTCTCCCTCTCTCCCTCTCTCCCTCTCTCCCTCTCTCCCTCTCTCCCTCTCTCCCTCTCTCCCAATCTCGTACCCAGAGCCTGCGATCCTTTTGGTCAGTACCAAGGAACGGAGACTCTGGGAAACTCCGATGAAAAAGTCCCCAAATCGGGGTCTTTGGTCCCAGTCCTCTGGTTCCCAGTTCCTCATATAAATTTGTAACTGTCATGTTGATGATCGTTCGCTAGTCCGACGACCAGGGAAATATTGTTTACCGATAAATAAAATCAACATGTTTTACAAAGCTCTCGACAAAGCATTTCGTGTAAGAATGGCCATTCTTTGCTTTACTCCTAATCGTTGACCAGACGATTTGAGCCGTAGGTTTTATTTGTCCGCGTCGGCCGTGATCGGCTGGGCTCATCTGCTCAGGTAAGGAATTGTACTTTCTGTGAGGAATTTTGGCTAAATTCTATCGACCTTGCATTCTCTAATGTTATTTTTAAAGTTCTGAGACGAAACTGCGAATAAATACGAGACGAATTAGACGACAGATGTTGTTTGGCGACAAAGCGACAATAATAATAGTTTTAACTTGTAAATTATCGGAATTTTTACTGTTTTGAATTATTTCATGTGTTCAATTGTATATTGGGTTTGTCGTTTATAATTATGTGTTACAGAACGTTGATAAATCAATTAAACAGGTTAGCAACGTGCACAGAATTTTAATTTTCACTGTTATTTATTGCTGGGTCGAGATTGATTGAACTAACCAATCAGGTGTCGACTTTTATCGGAGTTTCCCAGAGCCTCCGTTCCTTGGTACTGACCAAAAGGATCGCAGGCTCTGGGTACGAGATTGCCTCTCTCCCTCTCTCCCTCTCTCCCTCTCTCCCTCTCTCCCTCTCTCCCTCTCTCCCTCTCTCCCTCTCTCCCTCTCTCCCTCTCTCCCTCTCTCCCTCTCTCCCTCTCTCCCTCTCTCCCTCTCTCCCTCTCTCCCTCTCTCCCTCTCTCCCTCTCTCCCTCTCTCCCTCTCTCCCTCTCTCCCTCTCTCCCTCTCTCCCTCTCTCCCTCTCTCCCTCTCTCCCTCTCTCCCTCTCTCCCTCTCTCCCTCTCTCCCTCTCTCCCTCTCTCCCTCTCTCCCTCTCTCCCTCTCTCCCTCTCTCCCTCTCTCCCTCTCTCCCTCTCTCCCTCTCTCCCTCTCTCCCTCTCTCCCTCTCTCCCTCTCTCCCTCTCTCCCTCTCTCCCTCTCTCCCTCTCTCCCTCTCTCCCTCTCTCCCTCTCTCCCTCTCTCCCTCTCTCCCTCTCTCCCTCTCTCCCTCTCTCCCTCTCTCCCTCTCTCCCTCTCTCCCTCTCTCCCTCTCTCCCTCTCTCCCTCTCCCTCTCTCCCTCTCTCCCTCTCTCCCTCTCTCCCTCTCTCCCTCTCTCCCTCTCTCCCTCTCTCCCTCTCGCCCTCTCGCCCTCTCTCCCTCTCGCCCTCTCGCCCTCTCGCCCTCTCGCCCTCTCGCCCTCTCGCCCTCTCGCCCTCTCGCCCTCTCGCCCTCTCGCCCTCTCGCCCTCTCGCCCTCTCGCCCTCTCGCCCTCTCGCCCTCCCTCCCTCCCTCCCTCCCTCTCTCCTCTCTCCCTCTCTCCCTCTCTCCCTCTCTCCCTCTCTCCCTCTCTCCCTCTCTCCCTCTCTCCCTCTCTCCCTCTCTCCCTCTCTCCCTCTCTCCCTCTCTCCCTCTCTCCCTCTCTCCCTCTCTCCCTCTCTCCCTCTCTCCCTCTCTCCCTCTCTCCCTCTCTCCCTCTCTCCCTCTCTCCCTCTCTCCCTCTCTCCCTCTCTCCCTCTCTCCCTCTCTCCCTCTCTCCCTCTCTCCCTCTCTCCCTCTCTCCCTCTCTCCCTCTCTCCCTCTCTCCCTCTCTCCCTCTCTCCCTCTCTCCCTCTCTCCCTCTCTCCCTCTCTCCCTCTCTCCCTCTCTCCCTCTCTCCCTCTCTCCCTCTCTCCCTCTCAACCGACATTGCTGTTTCCGAACTTATTCTTAGAGAGGATTCTAAGGCGCTCAACGATAAAAGATTATCGGTTAACAAGATTCTCCATTCTTTCGCTAAAACTCGTGATCGGAAGATTATCTCCCATCATCAAATTGACAGCACTTCGCTGAATGGACGCGGCCTTCACCTCAACAGGAGAGGAACTGCTTTACTGGCAAAATATTTCAGCCAACACCTGACCAACCAGAATTGACCTTTAGCGACTACTAGGATGGAAGAAAACGTTGATGACAATGCGATACCTAAGGTGAGAGGTTTTAAAATGGTTTCTTTGAACATTGCCAGTTTACCTTTGCACATCGAAGAACTTCGAACTTGGTCTGAAGATCAAAATATTGACTTGATTGCCATTAATGAAACTAGACTAGATTCCTCGATAAACAATTCATCCGTTAGCCTGAACAGTTATCACTTACTTAGGAAAGATAGAAATAGAAATGGTGGGGGTGTTTGCATTTACTTAAAGGATAAAATTGACTATAGAGCTCGATCTGATCTTCTTTTATCGGATGATATTGAAGCTATCTGTATAGAAATTATAAAACCGAATAGCAAATCTTTCGCTGTTATCGCTGCATATAGACCGCCAGACCAAGACCCTGAAATTTTCTTTCAGTCAATGTCTTTTATACTTGAAGAATTGGACAAAGAAGGCAAGGAAATTTACGTGTTAGGCGATCTAAACTGCAATTTACTAGCATTAACCAATTGTAATAAAGCTACTGAAATGCTTCATACAGTAGCTGAAATGTACCAATTAGATCAACTAATTTCCGAAGCCACCCGCGTTACTGAAACCTCTAAAACACTGATTGATGTTGTTTACACAAATTATCAATCTCGTGTTGTTGTCGCGGGAGTCGTGCACTTAGGCGTAAGTGATCACAGCCTAATTTATGCTATTCGAAAAATCTCTATCTCTACTTCAAGGAAGACATCGCATACTGTTATCAAAAACCGTAGTCTAAAGAACTTTGACCCGCAAAAGTTTAGAGAAGATTTGCAATGTCTTCCTTGGTATAATTTGAGCAATCTCCACAATCCTAATTACAGATGGGAGACATGGAAATCCATGTTTTTATCTGTCGTTGATAAACATGCTCCTTTTAAGAAAAAAAGGATAAAAAATAAGAAAAGCCCATGGATGACAGCCGAGCTAAAGAAGCTCTTGATAAGACGTGATCGTCTAAAATCTGTTGCTGTGAAAAGTGGAGATTCAAACGATTGGCTCAATTATAGAAAAGAGAGGAATAACTGTAATAACCTACTAAGAAAGACAAAATCTGACTATTGCCATAACTATATTCACACTAACTCGAGTAACTCGAAGGAACTTTGGAAAGCGGTTATTCAATTAACCTCTAGAAATGTAAGGTCAGATAATAATATATCAAAGTTAATAATCGGAACGCAATCAATAACCGACCAAGCCGATATCGCTGAGCATCTAAATAAGCATTTTGTTGGGATAGGACCAGAATTGGCATCCTCTCTTGACGAAAGCAATAAATCTTTTACAGATTACATTAAACCAGTGGCAACTAATTTCTCGCTGAAATACATTACACCATTTACTGTTTACAATCTCTTGGCCTCAGCTTCAGAGAAAAAGGCCACTGGTCTTGATGTATTCCAAGTAAATTAGTTAAAGAAGCTGCGTCGGTGATCGCTGTTTCATTGTGTGATATATTTAATCTGTCAATTCAAACAAGCATATTTCCCAGTGACTGGAAATTAGCGAAGGTCATTCCAATTCACAAGGGAGATGCTAAAGATGCTATGAATAATTACAGACCTATTTCAGTGTTATCGATAATTGCTAAGGTCTTTGAGCGAATTGTCTATGAACAACTTTATGAGTATGTTACAGAAAACAATATACTATCCCAATGTCAATCTGGTTTTAGACCTTATCATTCTACGACAACCGCGCTCTTAGACGCTACAACTGAATGGCTTAGTAACATGGACCTAGGGTGCCTAAATTCAGTAGTTTTTCTGGACCTCGCCAAAGCATTCGACACAGTTGACCATGATATATTGCTTCATAAACTTTCGCTTTATGGGGTTTGTAATTTATCGCTAAATTGGTTTCGATCCTACTTAACCAACCGAGAACAAAGATGCTATATAAATGGTCACTTGTCTAAGTTACAGGTCTTAAAATGTGGGGTTCCACAAGGCTCCATTCTCGGTCCATTGTTGTTCCTTATTTACATTAATGACCTTCCCTCCTTCCTGCATAAAACATTCTAATCCAAGAATGTATGCAGACGATACTAATATCACAACTACAGGCTCATCAGTTGTAGAAATTAGCAATTCAGTAAATTCTGACCTAACTAATGTAAGGGAATGGTTAATCGCCAACAAGCTTAGCCTTAATGTTGTTTGGTTCTGATCATAACTTAGGTAAAATTAGAGATACTCCGCATATTTTCTTAAATGATCACCCTATTAAAAGGGTTACAACAGCAAAATCACTTGGAGTTTATATTGACGAGAGACTAACTTGGTCCGAACAAGTCAAAAAAATGTCCAAAAAAATTTCAAATGCAATTGGTGGGCTCCGGCAAGTTAGGCAATTTGTTCCTAGGGAGACCCTATTAACGATGTACAATTCCTTAATACAACCCCTTTTTGACTATTGTGATATTGTATGGGATTGTATGCCAATAACTACGGCAGATAGATTGCAAAAACTACAAAATCGTGCCGCACGAGTTATTACACGTCAAAGTTATGAAATCAGATCCAAAGACATCAGACAAGAATTGGGATGGAGAACGTTGTCTGAAAGACGAAATATGCATAAAACAATAATGATGTCTAAAATAATACATGGACCAGGCATTGTTCCACCATATTTATCGAATTTTTTCGCTATGTCAACGGCTAACATTACATATAATTTAAGGAATAGAGAAAATTGGCTGACTTTACCCAAACCTCGGACTGAATATTTAAAAAGGTCTTTCAAATATTCAGGGGCAAAAATATGGAATGACCTGCCAAACGAACTAAGAACCATTAAGTCGATTTCGTCACTCAAGCGTGCTCTCTCATCTCTAATAACGTAGTTGCTAATTTCTATTCGTATAATCTATTTATTTATTTCTATTTATTATAATGTCTTAAAATATTCTTAATCTTAACTAACATAAGTAACTTCTATATTTTTCCATACATATATACCTGTAAATATTTCATATTTTTTATAATCTCGGCTTTCGTGTAAAGCAGTGTAAATACTGACAAAATTCCGAGTTTAAATAAAGTTCTCTCTCTCTCTCTCTCTCTCTCTCTCTCTCTCTCTCTCTCTCTCTCTCTCTCTCTCTCTCTCTCTCTCTCTCTCTCTCTCTCTCTCCCTCTCTCCCTCTCTCCCTCTCTCCCTCTCTCCCTCTCTCCCTCTCTCCCTCTCTCCCTCTCTCCCTCTCTCCCTCTCTCCCTCTCTCCCTCTCTCCCTCTCTCCCTCTCTCCCTCTCTCCCTCTCTCCCTCTCTCCCTCTCTCCCTCTCTCCCTCTCTCCCTCTCTCCCTCTCTCCCTCTCTCCCTCTCTCCCTCTCTCCCTCTCTCCCTCTCTCCCTCTCTCCCTCTCTCCCTCTCTCCCTCTCTCCCTCTCTCCCTCTCTCCCTCTCTCCCTCTCTCCCTCTCTCCCTCTCTCCCTCTCTCCCTCTCTCCCTCTCTCCCTCTCTCCCTCTCTCCTCTCTCCCTCTCTCCCTCTCTCCCTCTCTCCCTCTCTCCCTCTCTCCCTCTCTCCCTCTCTCCCTCTCTCCCTCTCTCCCTCTCTCCCTCTCTCCCTCTCTCCCTCTCTCCCTCTCTCCCTCTCTCCCTCTCTCCCTCTCTCCCTCTCTCCCTCTCTCCCTCTCTCCCTCTCTCCCTCTCTCCCTCTCTCCCTCTCTCCCTCTCTCCCTCTCTCCCTCTCTCCCTCTCTCCCTCTCTCCCTCTCTCCCTCTCTCCCTCTCTCCCTCTCTCCCTCTCTCCCTCTCTCCCTCTCTCCCTCTCTCCCTCTCTCCCTCTCTCCCTCTCTCCCTCTCTCCCTCTCTCCCTCTCTCCCTCTCTCCCTCTCTCCCTCTCTCCCTCTCTCCCTCTCTCCCTCTCTCCCTCTCTCCCTCTCTCCCTCTCTCCCTCTCTCCCTCTCTCCCTCTCTCCCTCTCTCCCTCTCTCCCTCTCTCCCTCTCTCCCTCTCTCCCTCTCTCCCTCTCTCCCTCTCTCCCTCTCTCCCTCTCTCCCTCTCTCCCTCTCTCCCTCTCTCCCTCTCTCCCTCTCTCCCCTCTCTCCCTCTCTCCCTCTCTCCCTCTCTCCCTCTCTCCCTCTCTCCCCTCTCTCTCTCTCCCTCTCTCCCTCTCTCCCTCTCTCCCTCTCTCCCTCTCTCCCTCTCTCCCTCTCTCCCTCTCTCCCTCTCTCCCTCTCTCCCTCTCTCCCTCTCTCCCTCTCTCCCTCTCTCCCTCTCTCCCTCTCTCCCTCTCTCCCTCTCTCCCTCTCTCCCTCTCTCCCTCTCTCCCTCTCTCCCTCTCTCCCTCTCTCCCTCTCTCCCTCTCTCCCTCTCTCCCTCTCTCCCTCTCTCCCTCTCTCCCTCTCTCCCTCTCTCCCTCTCTCCCTCTCTCCCTCTCTCCCTCTCTCCCTCTCTCCCTCTCTCCCTCTCTCCCTCTCTCCCTCTCTCCCTCTCCTCCCTCTCTCCCTCTCTCTCTCTCTCTCTCTCTCTCTCTCTCTCTCTCTCTCTCTCTCTCTCTCTCTCTCTCTCTCTCTCTCTCTCTCTCTCTCTCTCTCTCTCTCCATTGGTATCTCTCCAGAAAGAATTTAAACAATTCACGTCTTTTATTACTCGGGCTAGGTTTCGGTCGTGTTATTACGTCAGCTGCTTATATATGTTCGCTATTTTATTAGTCTCCCGGCCGCGCGATATTGACCCGTTAGGCTTTGATTTTTTTAATAAGATGTAGGTAATTGGACAAACGCTGGGGTTATATAATGTACCGCATACTATGCAAATTTATATTCATCTATATGGCCTTAGGCCAAAAAGCGGATCTTGCTGTGTTTGTTGTTAGCTTGCGGAGGCAACGACGGTTGAAGGCGCAGTGTAGATTTGATAAGGGAGTATGTTAAATACAATATAAGAAAAGGAGTAAAGATACGTAAGTAATATTCAGTATATATAGTACATGGGACACACCCCTCGACAATTCTTTCGACCTTCTCGTGGTCTCTTCAGGAGGGATTTGGGTTTGGCAGTCGATGTAATTATGTTGGAAAATAAACAATAAACAGCATAGAACGAGGCTAATAATATTTCTTGACAAACAACGCGTCGTGCCTTCATTTTGCAAGAGCAGTCTTCAAGTCTTGTACTCTTGTTGGTAGCCATATCTATGGTGGCCCACAAGGGTCACCCCTTCTCCGTACAAACACGAACCTTCTCCGAAGAAATCGAACGTTTCCGGCAAAATACGCATGTGTTCCGTAGAAATAGACGTCTTCTCCGTAGAAACAGACACCTCTTCTCTAGAAACAGACACCTGCTCCATAGAAATAGACGCCTTCTCCGTAGAAATAGACGTCTTCTCCGTAGAAACAGGCACCTCTTCTCTAGAATCAGACGCCTTCTTCGTAGAAACAGACGTCTTCTCAGGCACGTAGGCACTACCCTCGGGCACTACCCCCAGCGTGAGTGGATAAGTAATTGAAGTGTGAACGCTTTTGCGTACTTGCGTAACGTAAATGAGTGATGTTGTTATATCGAAAGCGTCTAATGGCGTTATGATTTAGTGGCGTAAACCCAGTGAACTCGATGTAAGTTAAAACGCGATAACTGGAACGCTAACGCGTAAACCAAAAGGTGAGGCAAAAAGGTTTGAAAAAAATATTTATCAAATTATATTTTGTCAGACTAACGTGCATTTAAGGTCTTCGTATAGGTTTGCAAGGTCATTTCTATAAAGCGCTCTCAATTCGCCAGAATTTATGCCCCAAAAATAAAATAGATATCGTTAGAAAGCTACCTTAATGGTTTCCCATTGTTTTGCAGCGATGTTGTTGTTTTATTTACTATATAGCAGTCAAAAACTATACAGTAAATTAAGCTAGGATGGAAACAACCAGCTGAAAAGGTGAGAACAAGAGTGCAAACTTTCTTATGTAAAAACATTTTCGCCATGCAAAGCTTCAAAGAAAGCTATTCTTGTACGAGTCTAAAGACGTACTGATACTTGATATTTCATAATATACATCTAATGTCATTTTCTTATTCTGCTCCTTTAATTTTTTGTTTGAATCTGTTAAACGGCCTCTGACAACTAGATTGTTTATTTTTCACGTTTACTCATGTTGTTTTTGGTACGAATGCGGAATGCTTTTAAAATAAAATGGCGCATGAAACTGGTACTAATGGCATATTCATGGCATATTCTACACTAAACGTTTGTGTTGATGTTTTGTCATCCTCTTCGGAGTAACGAGTCGAAACTCTAATATATGGTTTATATTATAACGAAACGTTTGATTTAATTTCTTGACTGACAAACTTCGTGCACGTTTTGTACAGACAATAATGACTTTTACTATAGCAACAAATAAACAATTACTGCATGATTAGTTCGACAGCATAGCACAACCAATCAAAATTGAAAATATACGTTTAGCAAAGCGTGATAAAATGATGCAATAAATATTAATTTTTCAAACCTTTTCGAGCCTTCGCGGTTCGCTCAAGACCGGCGGCCGTGTCAAAAAACATTTTGTACCTGCAAATCGCACAGGGGCCTAGAAATTTGCCTCACATTTTTCCCCACGAATGACTGGACGTAATTAGCGTTCCAGAGAGAGTTGTTCCAGTGCATAAACCATGTGACAGACTGAGGGTGGTGGTGGGGGGGGGGGGGGGGGGGGTGGTAGCGTGATTGCATCAGTTGTCCTACGGGCTCAACCTTTGTACCTTTCCATTTGCCCCCCCCCCCCCCCCCCAATAAAACTTGACCTCCCAGATTTCTTAGTCTAGCTACGTGCCTGAATCTTCTCCGTAGAAACAGGCACCTCGTCTCAAGAAACAGACGCTTCTCCAAAAAAAAATTGAAATCTCCCCCCGGAATTGCACCCTGATATTTTTATTTTCGTTGGCCGGGGGTTGCCAATATTGGTAAAAATTGGCGCCGTGCATACATATGTCATCAAGACTGTATATTTTTAATAGACTCTGATTGGTTTAAATGAGATATGCGTGCGGTGGTCCGGAAAGGTCAATCGATATTGTTAAGTGTGTTTGCAGTTTGCTTCATGCTCAACCACTCCGACAATGAAGAGCTGTTGCCACTGTGGCGAACACTTTCATGATAACGCAAATTTTTGCCCAAACTGTGGAAGGAAGTTCATGACACGTAAGTATTGACTTAGTGAGTTTCAATACAATACTATATTTTAAACACTTTTGCTAGCCCGTACTGCACGTGAGTATTATTTCACTTTTCTCTTGACGGTAACATGTTTTCACGTTAACATTTTAAAATTTTTACACACATGATTCATGTTGCAAAATTTATACGGCAGGTGTTAATTTATGTTATTCAATTTTATTTTATCTTTTAAGAGTTCTTTAATTCTGAGGCTACAAAATCTCTGTTCTACACTAGTACCCTCATATAACCTGGTGCTTGTCCAAGATTATGAAAATGAGCTTTTAAGTAATTAAATATAGTGGACCATATAACTACCACACTTGGCACGCCCTTATATACATGTTTCATACGCATATATACTATATTATATTACTTTTTAAACCATATGTTTTTGGTTTGTGTATTTCTATAACAGCATCACAATCTTCAGAAGCCAGCGGTTCTGGACCTGTAAAAATCGAAGTGAAACAACAAGACCCATGCACCGATGAAATACGAAGATTTTCGCAAGCGGAAAGAATCTAGCCGTACATCGACGCTAACACCAACTTCGTCTAAAAAGACAAAATTTACCAAAAGCAATTTGAGCGACAAAGATATCAAAGTATAGATTCAAATTGGTATAAAGTTTTGCAACGAAGACGGCCCGAATGTTAAAAGTCTTAAAAGGAAGAACACTGCCCATAGCTGTCACACCCGCTATAGACGCACACGGACTTTTGAAAGAAGCAGTGAACAAACACATGAAACATTTCCGCTCATTTCATGACAAGATTGAATATGTTTTATTGTATCCAGATGATACAGTAGTTGAAAAACTACCCGGATCAAACGCAAGTTTTTCCTTAAGAACATACAAAGAAGACTTGGGTAAACCATATTCAAAGATGAATCTGTTTCTATATGAAGTGTCGAAGACCTCAAGCAAGCTGAGACCGAAGAAGAAAATGAGGTGGGGTGACCCAGGATCCCTGTAGATGGAAGTTGTGGGGATGGGTGTAGGATAGAACAATTTGAGTCAACTTTGTCTCAGTTGATGTACTGTATTCTGTGTTGTAGTTATTGAGTATTGTTTATTATATAATTGTCATCTTGTAGTTTAGCACGAATAGGAGAACCTTTTAAGATTCGTATTTCTTTGTACTATATATACTGAATATTACTTACGTATCTTTACTCCTTTCTTATATTGTATTTAACATACTCCAGTCCTGTATCAAATCCGACACTGCGCCTTCAACCGTCGTTGCCCGGGCAAGCTAACAACAAACACAGCAAGATTGCGCTTTCTAGCCTAAGGCCATATACCGCATACTATGCAAATTTATATTCATCTACATTCTATAACCCCAGTGTTTGTCCAATTACCTGCATCTTATTCAAAAAATCATGATAAACACGCTCGCAATGCTTTTATACTATAGTAGACCTGGGTTGGTCCGCGATCTCGATAACCGTACGCTGAAAATGTGTTGTACTCGATCAAACTTTTACGAAAATTCTCGATCAATTTACATGTGTTATTAATTAAATGGTACTGAAAAATGTTGCTCAAGTGCTGTAAATCAAAGAACAAAGAAAGTTGATAAAGCCAACTTGCAAGTGAAAGGTAAACGTGCTGTGCTTTACATCTTCATCGAAGTTGTCATTTAGCTGAACTGACTTGTGTCTGTGAATGAACTAAAAGTCGATGTTATTAAACAGTTTATACATTGCTGTACTTTCATCAAGTGTGTATTATTGTTTGGGTACACCAATATGGCTCGGACCATTTCAATGTTTTGGTACACCAGTATGGCCGCCATTTCAATGTTTTGGTACACCAGTATGGCCGCCATTTCATTGTTTTAGTTTACCAGTATGGCTACCATTTCAATGTTTTGGCACACCAGTATGGCCACCATTTCATTGTTTTGGTACACCAGTATGGCCGATTGGCCACTACTTCTTTGTTTTGGTACACCAGTATGACCACCATTTCAATGTTTTGGTACACCAGTATGGCCACCATTTCATTGTTTTGGTTCTAAGGCTACCATTTCAATGTTTTGGCACACCAGTATGGCTACCATTTTATTGTTTTGGCATGTACATCATTATCGCCACCATTTATTGTTTTGGTACACCAATATGGCCACCATTTCATTGTTTTGGTACACCAGTATGGCCACCATTTCATTGTTTTGGTACACCAATATGGCCACCATTTCAATGTTTTGGTACACCAGTATGGCTACCATTTTATTGTTTTGGCATGTACATCATTATCGCCACCATTTATTGTTTTGGTACACCAATATGGCCACCATTTCATTGTTTTGGTACACCAGTATCGCCACCATTTCATTGTTTTGGTACACCAATATGGCCACCATTTCATTGTTTTGGTATATCAGTATGGCCACCATTTAATTGTACACTTGTACTAATGTTAGTTTTGTTCTTGGCATGGTTGCCATTTAGCAACTTCTTACTTTTACTCTGGCTAATGGCATATGATTCAATTTGTCAAGTAATCTTGCGTGGTAAAGGGTTAATAATTGCATAATGTTTACAGGAAATAATTGATAAATTTTTCGTATGCGCAGAATTCCCACCTTAATACCTACCCTAATAGCATTTGTTAGCACACAGGTTAGAATCATGGTGTATTGGATTATTTGCATAGCATAATCTTCCCATACCAGCCTGTACCACTGCCCAGTGCCCACTATTAAGTAGCCCGAGTTAACGCCTAGAGGGCGTCTTGTTGATTTTAAATTTACGTAGTGTATATACTTCATGCATGTATTATAGATATTGATAATACTTTATACCTTTAATTGTACATATTCAGATGTATAGATACTGTATATAGTTATAGATACATTCTTGTACTTTTTGTTATTTTCTTTTGAGGGCCACAAGTTTATTAGTACTTTGTCCTATTAAGTGTCACCCTCTTTAAATAAAGTTTCTATTTAATCGCAAAATGAATATAAGGGCCCAGCTCAAAATTTTAAAATGCAATACCATAACGAGAGGAAACCATTTAAAAAAATATATTTATTGACGTTTCGTTACTTAACCAATAACATATTCAGAATGACTTAAAGATTACATTGAATACACTTATATATAACATTAATATAGTTTCATATTACAAGAAAAAACGTTAAAAAGGAGATTAAAACAATTTAAAAATCTATTAAAATTTTTAAAGTATTAAAATTTTTTTGCTGCAGTTGTCAATGTCATGCAAAATTTGTGTCATGAATGTGCAAACATTTATTCCACCTTTTACTGCATGTGTGCATATATGTGAGGGCCGTATGTTAAATAACCTTTACGGTTAATACGTCTTTTCCCTCGTAAAATAAAGTTTTATTCTATTCTATTCTATTCTATTCTATTCTATCCTATGTCTTGAAGAACAATTAATGTATGGTTGCTGTCATAATTTTGATGACATTGCTGGACATCTTCTTCATTCACTATTAAACTTTACAGCAGTCGTACTCGAGATGCTTCTTATATATCATATCTCAAGCGATTTCTTTTACATACTAACTGAAATGCATTATTATTTGACAAATTGTTGTAACAAAGTTATTTAAATACTGTATTAGTCAAATTTTCTGGGTTGTTATTGATGTTAATAACAGTTAATTTGATTGGCCTACTAAGCTTTACTACCATACTTTATTACTAGATATAGCTTTTAGTACCATGGTTTCAGTACTCCAGCTGATCAGCGCACTGCTTCTCACCACTGCGGACCAGAGTAAAACCCGATTAAATTAAGTTCGTATTTGAATGGGTGACCACCTACAGTATCTGGGCTTTAGGTCAGATATGAGTAGAGTTAGTGCTCATGCGGCCTCCTGTGCTTTGATGGCTTTACTCTGAGTTATTTTTTTAAAGTTATAACACAGCCTGACCAGCATAGACAATCTTGACAAAAGTCTTGTTCAGCTATGAATACAACGTTGTACAAGTACATAATTACATCATTATTGTTTTTACTGTAGTAGCTATAGGCATTAAACCAAACTTAGTGGAGGGGGATGGTTTGGAAGCTCCATTGTCTTTCAAGATTATGCAATGGCCATGTTGATGAACACAATAGTTCATGTTGGAGGAAGGCAATTGGTTGAAAAAAAGAAATTCTATGGACACGTGACGACGAAGGACTACACAATGAACAAAGGACTTACAGCACGTGACGACGAAGGACTACACTAATTAAACCCGAACGTTGGTATTGGATGACTGCTTCATTATACAGAAAATACAATACGTTCAGTGACCGCGAACTTAGACAAATTGAACAAAAGCATGGAATGATGACTTTGCCGAGTTTCCAAACCATCCCCCTCCACTATGATTAAACGCAGTAGATACATGCACGCCTGAGCGTGCCTATTTTCATAAAGTGGATTAACTTTTGTTTTTTAAAATCATCATGCCGGCAAAATATACCACTTGCTATAACTGGTGTTCAGTATATGTCTGTCAGACTTGTGGATATTGTTGGCTGAGCTTCATTTAATGAACGGATACTTATACTATCTAGACCTGTTGCTTATTTCATGGAATTTGTTTTATGGATTTTTTTTTATCTATTCTATATCTATTCTATATCTGTTCTGTTCTATTCTATATAATAAACTATAACTAACAATATAAGTAGTTCACAACCAGTCATGCTATAAGTGAACCACATTACCACAATAAGTGAAACTGAGTCTGTCGAATAACATGACGAGGCGCCTGGCGCGCGATTTTACGGCGCGTTCTATGTTAATTGTCCACGTTTGTGCACTTTCACGCTTGCTGAGCACATTGTATTCTTGACATAATGAGCATTCAGCCAATAGTAGGCCAGCGTTTCTGTATAAGTATTAATAAATTATAAAAGATCTGTGCACTTTCAGGCCATCCTCAACAAAATTGCATGTCGTTTTAGCTGCTTTCATGCATGTTCACCGTGTTTCAACAGTTCAGTTCTTGGAACTAAGCTCTGGCGTACGATACTCCTCTGCCAAAATTACTTGTGCATGTGGACTTTTCCTGGTCTAACAGTCTAGAGCATTCTTGCAAACAGGCTGAAACAGCAAGGTTTCGTGCTTTAACTCAGCTTATTTTTGTTTCTATAAAGAAAGTTGATCATAATTAGGAAGGTCAATCAATCGTATCAAACATGCGCTCGTAAATGTCAAAGTTTCTTCTCATTCAAAAACATGTAGACGTATCGGTCAGAAATTCTTTTGTTGGGAATTTCCATGTCGTAAATATTACCAGGGAAATGGAAATGAAACAGAATGCAGTACGACCTAGCAGAGCAGGTTTGGAATTCCATGTTGAAGGCTCTTTTCCAGTCATCGCAAAAACCAGCTCGCAGCTCGCTGCGAGTGTTTGCATATAATTACAAACAACTCGCAGTGCTTGTTTTCTCGTTGTGAGTTCTTTTTAATGAGATACAAGAGATGCGAGCTGGTTTTTGCGATGACTGGAAAATAGCCTTTAGATTACATCGACAGCTTATTTCTGTTGTCCAGCTAGTCGTGCGGCTATTCACGCTCCGAAACAAATGGACAAACGAACAATTGTGGCAAACTGTTATTAGACGACCGGCCAAGGCTTCAAAATGTTACTTTTGATGGCATTTTTTGTTACAAGAAGGTAACCATGATAAATCATATCGGATAGTGTATACTTTGAAGGTAAGGGAGGTTACTGTAAAGTACTTTATTCATAATTCAATCTGAAAACAACTTCCATTCTCCACTTCCACGCTCTCACACGGTCACACCGTAAGACACAAAAAGTCCTCCTCTCCCCAGGCCACAGCCTCGCTCCTAGACACTACAGTTACCAGTCGTAATTCAGTATTGATTTTTATTCTAAAATTTGGAGATTTTTTGGAAGCACAATGTGATGAATGGGATATCTGTAAAGTGCTGCCTGATACGTTTGTGTTTTATTTGGATTGGCTAAATTCAGAATGCTATCCAATCAGCGTGGTTGAGGTCAGTCTGATTATCCTAATTCGCATAACTCACAATCATAAACAAACAAGAAACATGGCGCAAATTCACCTATATATAACACTTCGAAGAACAGCCACAACAACGGTAGCCAACTTTTTGTTACAAACAGGTAACCACCATAGAAATGTAGCTTAGACATTAATCAAAATGACTAGGCCGGTTACCATCCGTGTATCACAAGATACCACTGTTGAGCCGGTGAGTTAAAGTGTTGAAGATATCATGAGCAACACTGTACTGCATAGTACAAAAGCTCAGCTTTAACATTAAGTACAGTACCGCTCAGAAATAACCTAACACTTCGGTTGCGATTAACTGGCGGTTAGTTTGCGGTGCGGTTGCGGTTAACTGGCGGTTAGTTTGCGGTGCGGTTGCGGTTAACTGGCGGTTAGCTGGCGGTTAGTTGGCGGTGCGGTTGCAGTGAGGTTGGTGTCGCTACGTGAACCGCAAGAGGGAAACCGCGGTTAACTGAACACCACGAGTACCGACTTATTCCGACTGCACATGTAGCAATCTATTGCTAGCTAGGATAACCTATATATTAACGAACAATGCAACTAAGTAAAACGGCTTACGCAGACACACAAGGCTGTAGCGCTTTTTACGTAAACAACAAGGAAAGTTTTCAGTGCATGTCAGGTGACGAACAACAGCATGTATATAACGGTGGCAGATGTTCTATAGTGTATATCACTTTCCCAATACTATTACAAGCAGGGGCGTAGAAACCGGGAAACACAGGGAGCACGTGCTCCCCAAACTTCAAAGGAATCTTTGCTCTCCTGCCTTTCAGTTTCGCACGTCAGTCAATTTCTTGACAACTGACAGCTAGTAGTCTAGTATAGCTGCATGCTAAGCTGTATTTATATTTGATGCATGTTGTGGCCATACGGCAAGTTTAGGTGCCAATAATGGTTTTCTTTTTGATAACTATTACATCTGTAATGAGATAACTAATTTTTCTCACTTGTGCATGAAGGTCTATTTACAAGCTATAAATTTTAACCCCAAATTTTACATGAGGAGTAAAATTACCATAACTCAATATTAATTAAGAGCAAACAGGAAAACAAAGAGGTTGACATATAATCAGATAAAATCACGGTATACAAATGCTGTTAAAGCACAAGCCAAGTCAAGGACAAGAGAACGAAGAAAACAATCGAATATCGTTGTTCTGGGCCATGCAGTTTCGCCCGCGGTTATAGTCTAGAGCCACATAATAGACGCTATGCCGTCTTGCAGAATTGTTATTGTCAGTGCTGATCATGTTTTAAATCTAAACCATGCAGTTTGCAATTTCCATATGTAAATCATGATACGCATGCTTTATTTAACAATAATTCGTTCATTATTTTACCAGAGTTCATATAAAACTGGTTTCAGAAAGATACAAGTCACCAATATATGTATTAATTAAATGTATAATAGAATCTATACGTTCTTTTAACACTTCTGCGAGATTAAAAGTTATTGTTTTCTATTTAGGTTTAGCTTTAGCCAATAGAAAGGCTTGCATAAATTATCCAGCGTATTTGTCTCAAAATATTTTAAGTATTCTCAATGCACAGCATGCAGGCACTCAAATTAATAACACTTTCGAATTTCGATTACTTACCTTGGCTTGTATGTATTTGAACAGTACAGTTTATATAACTATTTGTCGTCGATATCAAAAGATTGCTATGAGGTTCCTAATTTAAGAAATCCGATGTAAAAATGAGAAACTTCTTTAGAACCCGAAGATAACTATATTGTTGCAGTTAAGAATGATCTTACTTTCATTATTACCTGCACCCATGCATTAAAGCTATTGTGTTTACGATTGACTTATAATCCCGTGGTCCAGACGTGCACTTTACTTCCTTGTTCCGTATACAGCTTAGAAGATGTTGGTTTACGAGTAATGTTTCTCCAGCGATAAGCAACGAATTTTGCCAAAGAAAGACACTCATCTTTAACAATGAAGCGAGGTTACCTGTTGGTTCTTACTTCGGAATTGGTTGTAACACTTTTGTACTTCTGTAACGGCGCAACAGGTATATATAATTGAATGCATGGTCAATATCGCAATATGTGTACCAAAACATGCTACCTCCTAGGCATAAATCTAAGAAATAATAAATAACGGCACACAAGGGTCTAACTATGATGATTTATCACATATAATAATAAATTAGCTTGGAGGCTTTTAGAACTTGAACAAATTTTTATAACGCCAGAACTACGTTCTCAAAAAGATTAGAATTTTCGCATTTGAGTGAGAAATGAGTTAGAACGTGGGCTTCAATATTTTGTTCGTTTATTCAAAAATGTCTCTGCGAACACGGAAATCATTACTCCGCTATATACTAGAGCAAATCGTCCAGTAATGTCGATATAGAAACATGCATTTGTAGTAGTTAGGAAATCCATGCAAGAAACCTGGATCTTCAATATCAGCAACCAAAACTTTTGGGAGCACTTCTTGGGAACCGAGGTACAGTAATTTCTTTCCATATTCGTGCCGAGTCTCTACTTCAGTGCCGCCCATCCCCATAAATATTTGCAGGCATATCCTTCCCGAAGCCTGAAGAGAAAATTGCTGTCCCATTGACATTTCTATGTACGCTTTGGTCGACAGAACAGTTTTACTGCTCCGGGATCTATACTATGTTACTCGATGTGACTCAATATAATCAGGAATACACAGTTGACAGGCGCTCATGTTGGTCTTGTAGTATTGGGTGGGTCATATTGCGAAGCTTTGGCTTCTTTATGTGGGCCCCGGGCATCTTGGGACGTCTTCGTCTCGTCTCCATACGATGGTTTAGTTCTAGAGGTGTTCTGAGGGCATTCCCAACGATAATGGCTATCCCGGCTTTTGCATCTCCAGCATTCTGTCAGTGTCGGCACTCGAGCTACGGCGTTTAGTTATGACAACCCAATTTGCCTGACAAGCTTTTGCAACGAACGTTGACTTTCTTGTTAATTGCCGTGTCACTTGCTGTTGCGGATTCTCTAGCTTTATCTTCCTGCACTACTATTTTATCTGGGAACTGGTGTTGTTTCGCTTACGACTCGTTGGCCTATAGCTTGAACCGTCTTTGATGCATGGTTCTCGTTCTCAATGATGTGCCGGCGCCGACCTGCACTGTTAATTTTAAGGAGTTGATACTACTCCAAAAAAGGAGTAAAAAAAAAAGGTACCAGTTGACTCTGTTTTGGGAGTATATTTTACTCCATCATTTTGACTCCATTTTTAGAGTACTTTCTACCTCACTAATGGAGTAATATTTACCTTTGCAGGAGTAAAAAATACTCTAGTTTAAAACTTCACTCTCATTTTGGAGTAAAAAATAACCCAAAAGTGGAGTAAATTTTATTCCTATGGGGGTTAAAAATACTCTGATTTAATTTTACTCTCATTTTGGAGTCAAAAATATACCAAAAGGGGGGTTGGTTGCAATCAAACATAACGTGAGATGCAATGTGTATTAAAGTAAAATTTTCAGGATGGTGAAGATAGTAACTTTGTTTCTTAGTTTCAGAAATTGCAGCTTGATGTTAGTAATAATTGTTAGTTGTTTGCTGTACAAGCTGTGTTAGTTAGTAATACTCAGAAAAACTCTGAGCTCTGAGCGGGAATCGAACCCACAACCTTCTGAATACCAGCCAGACGCTCTAACCATTGAGCCACCAGAACTCAGATAGCGGAGCAAGGTTAATTAAGGTACTTATACCTTAGACTGTGCCCAGTCCTCTAGGAACGAATTCCCGCTCAGAGCTCAGAGTTTTTCTGAGTATTACTAACTAACACAGCTTGTACAGCAAACAACTAACAATTATTAACTTTGTTTCTGTTGAAGTTAAACGTACTTGTGGAGTAAAAATTTAGAAAAAAAATACACCCTCCTTTACATCCTTGCAAAATACAAAATACATCCTTTTTTGAGTGAAAATTAAGGAGAAAATATACATTAATTACTCCGTTATGTTTATCCCTTTTCGAAAGTACATTTTACTCCTTTATGACAGTTGTATTGCCTCCCAGAAATGCATTACTTACTCCGGTATGTTTACTCCTTTTTTGGAGTGAAAATAAAGGAGTAAATATACAATAATTACTCCGATATGTCTATTCCTTTTCAAGAGTACATTTTACTCCTTTATGAGAGTTGGATTGACTCCCAGAAATGCATTACTTACTCCGGTATGTTTACTCTTTTTTTGGAGTGAAAATAAAGGAGTAAATATACAATAATTACTCCGATATGTCTATTCCTTTTCAAGAGTACATTTTACTCCTTTATGAGAGTTGGATTGACTCCCAGAGTAGTAAGATTGGGGTTAAAGTTACTCCTGGAGTAATAATAAAGGAGTAAAAAGTACTCTAATATTTGTACTCCTTTGCTGGAGTATATTTTATCCCTGCAGTGGAGTAATATTTACTCTTCGTAGAGTAAAAGTTTAAATATGAACTGAAGTGGAGTAGGTTTAACTCTGGTTTGGGAGTGAAATATACTCTATTTTTTTTACTCCCCAAAAGGGAGTTATTTCAACTCTTACGGTGGAGTTAAAATTACTCCCTAGAATTAACAGTGTGTTTACCCTCGCCTCAAGCGTCGTCAATGGTGTGTAGTGCTTGAGGTTCACAGCCACAGGTCATGAATAATGCGTCGCCCAAGGTTTTGGGCGTCGATAAAGTGTTGAACTGCAGAACTTTATTCGATATGAGAGGGAAGGTATATACAGTAGGTATATACTAAATCGACGTATACACTCTGTAGTCTCTGTAGACTTTCTTTGGGCTGTTGTCGTCGACTTTGCAATCGAGCTTGGTGTGATTGGAGCTGTTTAACCACCAAATCTCATGCAGCTTCAATCTATCTACTAATCTATCTTATTAGGGAAATAAAGACAATCTCCATACAGCTGAACAGTTCTATGCGTCTCCTAGCTTGAATTGAAGACCGCGGTAGCTGAAAAAGGAGCACAATCTTTGTGCGCCCAATCGTTAAGAGCAGCACATATTTCGAAATGTTTTAAATAATCACGCAAATACTGGGACCCATCATAATCTTGGGGAATCCTGTGGTTGACAGGTTGTTTTAAGACTTTAAAAAGGCCGGCGTTGAGGTGGTTTGTGTTTGTCTGTATTGTTTGCTCTCTTTTCAAACAATGTGTTCGAGTTAGCGGGGTACTAATATATATATATATATATATATATATATATATATATATATATATAAAGCATGAAGTATAGTTACCTTAAAGTCTTCGCTACCAGAGGTTTCACCCTAAACGGGGTCATCAGGCGACTGAAAAATATCAGTTAGTGCCGTGCGCTGCTTAAATGCGTTGGTTGGGGCGTGGGTGAAACCTCTGGTAGCGAAGACTTTAAGGTAACTATACTTCATGCTTTATATTTTGCTCTATCTATATGGTATTGAGCACTCTCTAACATTTCGTGAACCAAAACTCTTATATATATATATATATATATATATATATATATATATATATATATATATATATATATATATATATATATATATACGTGTGGGTTTTGGTCTACGAAACGCAAAAGAGTGCTCGATAACATATAGTTAGAGCAAATATAGGTTTTCGCTTACCTCAAAAGTCTGCAACAGGCTGTTTCATCTAAAAAAGAATCTTCAGGCAGAAGATTCTTTTTTAGATGAAACAGCCTGTTGCAGACTTTTGAGGTAAGCGAATATATATATATATATATATATATATATATATATATATATTCCATTATCCATATCGAATGGTCGTCTATATGTGAGCTCCATGAATTTTGCTTATAACTTCACCCTTTTGGTCTTAATCTCACTTATTGTGAGTTTGGGACTACCTATAGTGAAATGCCAACGTTCAAAACATCGACATCTAGATATAAGTGATCATCTGAAGGCTGACTACATTGGATTCAAGCATCGTGAACGAAGACAAAACAGTGGCAGTAAGGGGAAATCATTTCTGACGGGAAGAATTCCGTACTCCACTGACGGCAGAAGTGGCTTTCAAATTAAAAGACGGATTACGCTGAGTGGAGATGTTCACTGTAACCCCGGACCCCGGGAAATTACGCACAAGTTTCCGTGCAAGGAGTGCGGAAAGAATGTAAGGAACAACCAGGACGCCATTTTATGTAACGAATGCGAGGTATGGCTTCATGCGAAGTGTTTAAGAATGTCAAAGGATGAATTTAAATACTATCTCGACCACGCTGACATTCATTGGATATGTCCTCTGTGCTCGCTGCCACAGGTAAACGAATCATTCTTTTGGGATAGTTCTGCTGTAAATGAGGTAGAGATGATTGAGAGAGTCGTGGAAGGAAATCAGGAGACCGAAGTATTACAAAACAACGAGCTTGAAAGTCCTGAGTATTCTGATTTAAATAGAGAAAACAATAGCATAACTGACATGTCAATTGTAAGAGAGAGGAAGAACAACTCAAGCGAAGCAATGATTATACACTTAAACATCAACAGTATTCAGAATAAATTTGAGGAATTAAAAATGCTAAATGAATCACTCAAAGCTCATATTATCGTTATTTCTGAAACAAAAATCGACAGATCCTACCCCAACAGTCAGTTTAACCTCGTTGGTTATCACATGTATCGTCAGGATAGGAAGAAAGGTGGCGGCGGACTAATAGCTTACATTTCCTCTTTACTTCCTTCCAAGAGATTAAAAATCCCGAAGTCATATAAAACACTCGAAGCTATCGCCATTGAATCCAAGTTAGGAGCGAATGACATAGTATTCCTCGCAATATACAGGCCACCTAAGCAATCGGGATCAAACGCATCAAATACCAATTATTTGGAGAGAGTTGAGAAGGAAATGAACGAAATCTTTCAATGGGCATCTTTTCAGAAACAATCAGTGGTAATAATCGGAGATTTAAACATGGATAGATTGAAACCAGACCAAAGAGAAGGAAAAATTCTAAGGGACCTCGAGGAAGTTAATAACTTGCAATGCTTAATATCTGAGCCGACTAGGATCACCACAACATCTGGTACACTCTTGGATGTGTTATTAACTAATCGACCTGAATTTTTTCGAAAATGTGGAAACTACAACCCAGAGATAAGTGACCATTGTTTGATATATGGGATCTTGAAAGAAAAAATCTACCAACATAAATCAAAAATAATCACATATAGAAATTTTAAAAATCTTGATGCGGAACAGTTGAACAGAGACCTAACGAATGCTCCTTGGCATGTAAATGATATCTTCGGAACTACTGATGACCAATATGATTACTGGAAGGATCTATTAGATGGTATAATCAATAAACATGCTCCTATTAAAAGAAAGCGAGTCAGAGAAACAGATGTACCATACATGACTTCGGGATGGAAGAAAGCGATACGAAACAAGAGAAAATATGCTAAATTATTCTCGAAAGATCGGAAACAAGAGAACTATGAATTAAAGAAAAAATACAGGAATATAGCAACCCGGGAACGACGAATAGCTATAAAGGCGTATTGGGAGAAGAAATCTGATGATTTGAAATCTAGGCCAGGTGAATTTTACAAAACCTTCAAGCCATTTCTAAGCAACAACAATAAAGATGAAACCAATACCAACATCAGCCTAAAAGTAAATGACAAGGTCGAAAGAGATCAATCTCAAGTAGTGGAGATATTTGCCGATTATTTCGCAACTATAGCTGCAGGCATTGGAGGTGATAATGTGGAACATCTCAAAGAAGCTGATTTGCAAAACCACACCAGTATAGAGACCATAAGGAACGCACACGAGGGTGTAAGTTTTGAATTTAAACCATTCGAAATACTGGAAGTACAAAGAACACTAGAAAACATTGATGTCAAAAAATCTCCCGGGTGGGACGGTATGTCTCCTAAAGTCTTAAAGATTACAGCAAGCAGTATTGCGCCTGCTCTAACCAATCTCTATAACAATTGCATTTCACTCGGACAATGGCCCAAGCAATGGAAAAAAGGGGAATGGATCCCAGTTCATAAACATGAGGACAGACAGGATCGAAGGAATTACCGTCCAATTACAACCTTAATAGCCGTGGACAAGATATTTGAACTCCTCCTGAGTAGACAGGTGACAGAGCATTATGATCATCAATTCTACTATCGAATGACAGCGTACAGGAAAAAGAATAGCTGCGAGACAACTATGATCAGACTTGTGGAGGATTGGAAAATGGCAGTAGATAATAGAGAACTTGTTTCTGTCTTATCTATGGACATGTCTAAGGCGTTTGATTCATTGTGTCCTGCTCTTGTGATTCAAAAACTTAAGGCTTATGGATTCGGAAATCAATCACTTAATTTAATGCGCTCGTTCTTTCACCAAAGAATGAACAGGGTTAAGCTGGCAGGAATTACAAGCACTTGGAAAGAAACGGAAAGAGGATGCCCACAAGGTTCGTCATTTGGACCCCTACTGTGGAACATATTCCAAAATGACATGTCTTTTAATGTCAAAAGCTCAAACCTGTCAATGTATGCAGATGACCATCAGCTTTATACCACAGGAAATAACATCGAAATGGTGAAACGCAATTTGGAGGCAGAAGCGGAAGTGGCCACATCCTGGTACAGGGATAACTTTCTCCTGGCTAACCCTGATAAATTTCAGGTAATTACCATCAATCCCAGACGACGTGGAACAGGTGCAAGTGTGGGAGAAATAAGCCTACGCATAGATGGACATTCTATTGAGCCAACTAGTGAAATAAAACTACTTGGGGTTCTCTTTGATGATAACCTAACGTTCACACGACATATCAGTGACGTATGTAGAAGGTCCAGCCAGAAGGTTGGGGTATTAATGAGACTGCGTAATCTCATTCCCTGTAAATCTAAACTTCTACTTTATAAGACCATTATACTACCCAATCTCACATACTGTCACCTAGTATGGCATTTCTGCAAAGCTTCCGACCGACGTAAATTGGAACGTATTCAGGAACGGGCTCTTAGAGCTGTATACAAATCAAATAAGACCTCATATGAAAATCTGTTAAAACAGGCTAACTTACCATCTCTGTATAATAGAAGATTGCAAGATATTGCCATCACCATGTACAAAGTCAAGAATGGCATGACATCGACTGGTATTACAGAACTATTTGATTTGAAAGGCAAGAAATATAACCTTAGAAATGGAGATTTTAACATGCCTCGGTTTGACACTATACGGTATGGTAAACATTCATTGAGATACACAGGACCATATATCTGGTCAAAACTTTGTAGCAAAGATAAGAACAAGCCTAGTCTTAGTTCTTTCAAACACAACATTAGAAATATTGACATCGCCAGTCTAGTTGAAGACGGATGCAATAGCTGTGAACTTTGCGCAATGTAATAGGTTGGTATGAAATCCTTGTAATATATTTTAGCAAATTGTACTTAATCTTATATACTTGTCATCATATTTTATTTTAGATATTAACCGTAGACTTGATAGCTAAATAGTGTCCTCAATTAGTTTGCAAAAAGCTAAACACACTGACACTCGAATAAAGTTCTAATAATAATAATAATAAGTATATATATATATCATGTATATATATATATCATGTATATATATATATATATATCATGTATATATATATATATATATATCATGTATATACATATATATATATATTCGCTTACCTAATATATATATATATATATATATATATCTTAGTACCCCGCTAACTCGAACACATTGTTTGAAAAGAGAACAAACAATACAGACAAACACAAACCACCTCAACGCCGGCCTTTTTAAAGTCTTAAAACAACCTGTCAAGATTCCCCAAGATTATGATGGGTCCCAGTATTTGCGTGATTATTTAAAACATTTCGAAATATGTGCTGCTCTTAACGATTGGGACGCACAAAGATTGTGCTCCTTTTTCAGCTACCGTGGTCTTCAATTCAAGCTAGGAGACGCATAGAACTGTTCAGCTGCATGGAGATTGTCTTTATTTCCCTAATAAGATAGATTAGTAGATAGATTGAAGCTGCATGAGATTTGGTGGTTAAACAGCTCCAATATATATATATATATATATATATATATATATATATATATATATATATAGTAGAAACTTAGGAGCTCATAATCTAATTATTAAATAGTCATTAGTAATGACATAACGGATTGCCGACTATATTTCGCCAGCTAGACTATCTTTTATGCCCACGCCGTTGTGTACTTAAAGTCAGCTTTGTATATAACTTTAGTTCTAGTAGCGGCCGACAGCCAAGTAAACCCCACAATCCAAGCTACACCGACAACGTCGATTCCTCAAACTTCGAGCCATGAAGTTACCAATCAAATAACTTCATCACCAAGTTTGTTACTTATAAGAAGTTTTTAAGATAGAATAGTACAGATTGCACTTAAATTACAATTTAAGGTTGGCTCCATACAATTTCTTGAAAAATGGAAAATACAAGTTTGAGAGTCCAAAACACGTGCGTAATAATCGTGCAAAATATGTTGGTAATAATCCTAAACGTCGTGTCTAAAAATAATGAACTCAAAACATGAAAAAACAGTCCCAACCTATGTTATCTTCCCCGTTATGCTTTAATAGGCCTTATTAAAAAATGGCCGCCAAATTAGAATTCTTTTATGTGCATATAAATTAGCCCTTATGACCTCGTTTTAAAGTAAAGATTCTTTTGAATTTCACACATGCACGAAAACGAGTTCATAAGGGCTAATTTTATGTATTTCAAAAACTCATTAATGATTCACGAGGAAAAGACAAGGGAAATCAGTACCATGACCGTGGTTTTATACCTGATAAAACGTCTTGACGTCACAAAGAATACTAATGAACATACAATTTTATATAAAGAATACTAATGAACATACAATTTTATATAAAGAATACTAATGAACATACAATTTTATACAAAGAATACTAATGAACATAACATCCAATAACGAATCGTTCTTGAAGGCATTTAAAACACCTCGCATCACGTGTTTTATCAGATCTAAAACTGAAATCTGATAAAACACTCCTGCTCGTGTTAGTTAAATATTACTTCAAAAACTCATTATATTCATTAGCCAAATTGTCCAATGAAATACGCGTGTTTGATTATCTACGAGGCTTTTATACCTGATAAAACCTCTACCGGGATTTCAAAGTCCGAGGCTTTTTAATGCACTTTGGGCTTTGTAATCCCGGTAAATTCCGACGTCGAGATTTGAACTGACTTCTCAAACTCAAAACTCCGAAGATACCTCTGAAACGTAATATAATTTGCCTTATTTCAAAGTCCCAAGACTTTGAAAATGTATTTTGCATTATTTCAAAGTATTAGTACTTTTCCTCCGATTTCAAAGCACTGATTAAACATTAATTTCTTTTGTTTTTGGTTCATGAATTATTAATGATTTGAGAAATAAAATCTCATCCTAATTAGCAATTCATAGAACAAGCAAACTTATCGCTATTTGGCAATCGTATTAGACGTCTTAAATTCACACTCAACAAACAATTTACTTTATTTTGACAACCAGATAATGGGCAAATAATACAGTCAGCCAGAGCTTAATCTTCCAAAATTAATACTATAATTATTAAACACACATGCAACTAGATAACACACAACTCGTCGTTTTCTCTGCTTGCTGCACCTCTGGCTCTGGCAAAGCTATGTTACATAGCACCTCGTCAGGAAAATCAAAATGAAATAAAAATTCTAAGGTGGGGCTTTCTTCCCAGAGAGTTGTGGTAGGGTAAGGGTCAGGTTTAGAGGGGGGAGGGGGTTTGGGATTTCATTTCTTTAATATTCAGGATTATCCTGGATCGAGTTACTTTCAGCATATTGTGCTTTGTCTTATTTTATACAGGTATATTTATGTATTTAAACAGGAACAAGGTCAGGAAGGCTAATTTAAATGATTAAAAGATTATAAATTGGTGGCCATCTTTATGAATACGATGTATATTAATAGGTTAATTAAATTTCCCAGAATATGTTTATTTTGTTTAAATTATTATGTAATTATATATAAGTCATATTAGCTTACTGTAACAAAAGACAGCAATTTTCTGTTAGACGTATTAAAGTTATGTTTATCAGTTTGAAAACCACGTCAATTAAACTCTGTTATATGTAAAGTCTTAAGAAGTTAAAAGCTGATGAGACCATTTTACAAGCATGTTACTTGATGCGCACATCAACAGTTTATTATAAACTTAGAAGTACATTTCACCTTTCAATTGCAATGGCTTCAGTCACAAATGTTCAGTATAACATCAAAATGGGTATGCCTGTTGAGAATGCACATGTACACATGAAATATACATAAAATAAAATGGAATACTGTGTACTCTATTACTTTTAGTTTCAGGGTTTATAGGAGACATAGGAGGCCGAGGTGGGGCAATTTTCTGCTATTTTTTTTAAAAATATCTAATGCCAGTCAGTGACCCCACCCCGGGGAAACATGGAGGGGAGTGCATCACGTATAAAAACTACTGAAAAAGTATTCCGCGTATAAAATCGCTACAAATGAAACTACAGAATACGCGGAATCCTCCCACACACTTTCAAGGTCCTCTTTGTCAGGCCTGTGCACAAAAATATTTGACACTTTTCTACATCACAGTTACAGCTGTATTGCTATTGGTTAAGTTGAGTGGACACTTGGAGAGCGGTCATATTTTAATTTAGACTTGCCCAGGTTGTGTTTGCGTATAAAATTTGCATAACTTAAATCCCACTGAAATGCTGTGCCACAAGATATTGCTATTTCATTTACTGTCGCCGACTGTGCCTTTGAAAAGCGTAAAAACATTGGCCTAGCCTGTAAATCACCTTATCTGAAACTGGGAAAGAAGAGAGCCAGTCTGTTGTTTATTGAACGCATATTGTACCCCGAGGAACTGAGCAAACACAGGAAGTTGTTTCTAACGAAGTCCCACCGCTCGCACTCAAGTCGCAACTCTTCCGTGCTCATACGGCGTTTTATTAACGTATGCATCATTCCTGCTTTATACCACCAAGAGCGAAAGGGGCACAACTTGAACATTTCTCATGTTCGAACTGTCGTAAGTCAAACCCTAAACTCGTTGGGAACTCAAGGAAAATTGTATGCTAAACTTGTGAAGATCAGCTTTCACAAATTATAAAAGTCAAGTATCGCTGAACGTGGTTATGAAACAAGCAGGCTCGTCGTCTGTACTGACACTTGTTTTATCGGAACTTTGTTGTTTCGTATTGGAGCCAGTTCAGGTATGAATTTTTGGTTAATGTGGTGATAACCTGAGTAAGTAGATATCTATTCGTTAAAGTGCCACTAACCCCAAAAAAAATTTTTTCGCAAATCTAAAAGCCCTTAATGAGTGGATTATGAGTTCAGTGAATAAATTATTGGTATTGTACATTTCTTTGGTCTTCTGTAGACCACCAAAGTTGCAAAAATTGGCATATGCATGTCCCATGGCGGAGAAGGAAAGGGAATGGGTATATTCCTGGTGTGACGTCAGACAAGCCAAACAAGGAACTCATTTGAGCTCTGTCTGCTGAATGCATTGAGTTAGTTGGGAAAATGAATTTTCAACCCAAAAAATTCTATGTATTCACCAGACAGAGCTCAAAGGAGTTCCTTGTTTGATGTGTCTGATGTAACACAGAATATACCCATTCCCTTTCATACTCCGCCATGGGACATGCAGATGCAACTTTGGTCGTCTACAGAAGATCAACGAAAGGTCCAATACCAATAATTTATTAACTGGCCTAATCCACTCAATAAGGGCTCTTAGATTTGCGAGAAAATTTTTTTGGGGTTAGTGGCACTTTAAACACATGACAGATGTTTCAATCTATACCAACATCACTTTCGGTTTGCCATGACAGTATATCTAATCATTTAAAAATTTAGCTTTTGCGACACACTATTCTGCCATTCTCTTATTTGACATATTAAATGGGTATATACACGTTTGGTATCACAACTGGTTGTTTATGGTTATACAGAACGTAAAAGACTAAAAGACACAGTCTCTGTAGGTGGACAATTAAATAAACGCAATTAGTTAATACCCAAACTTCAAATCGTTGCCTAAATGGCACGTTCGTACATTATAACTTCCTTATTGATCATTTGGGAAGAGGGGTAGCTGTGTTACTTAATTAACTAGGTAATAACGTGTCAGTAATGAATGGAAGTCTCAATGTACTGAAAAACTGTATCACAATGATATTTATAAGACATGACTTTTTAGCTTACAGCAATATCTCTGCCATAATGCCTAACCCTTTCTCATTGGTGGATTTTTTCTGTGACAAGTAATCAAGTTGTGTAGTATTGTGTACTGTTAGCTAGAGTAAAATACAAGTACTTGGATGCCACCCAGAAAGAGTTAAGGAACAGACAACACCTTTTATTTTATATTTTATTTCTATAAAGTTTTAACACAGTTCTGGAAACATAAGTGGATGTTTGATAGAGTGAGAAATTGTAGTGGGAACACATTAGTGTGCTGTTTAATTCATACTATTTTGAGTTCTGCAAACTACTGACAGTTAGAAGAACACAGAAATTTATTTGTTAGAAATAAATTGTCCTATCTGTTTATGATGGTGAAGGATGACTTATTGAATGGTAGAGACTATATTAAACAATTATTAGAGAGGCTGATGATGATATCAATAATTATACAGACTGAGGTGATATTATCTGAGGAGACTGAAGCAAATGACATTTATTTGAGATCTGTGTAATTCTATATGGTATGATTAAAAACCCAATTTTCTAATTCAAACAGTGAAATCAAAGTTAGTTTGCTGCAGGGGTGGTACCCTGGAATTTGCTTTGCCTACTAAAAAAATGTGCCCCTTCCTGAAAATACATGTAGGTATTTACCCTTACTTACTGTGTGTCTTGGAGGAGGAAAAAAGATATGTCATTGTTGCTTGCCTACGTTTATTGGAATGAAACATGAGAGTTGAGAGACATGTTTCACTTATTGAAACTACAGGTAAAATAGTTTGCACTGCTAGTAAATTGAGAAAAGTAGTGCACTTGTTACTATTATACTTGTAGTTAGTTGTATCTATAGTCTGACTATAGGAGTATGTTTTCCAATTTTTTGTTGTTTAACTCATTCCTGTCCGGGGGCTTCCCCAGAGGTGAATAAAATCGTCTGGCGTTAGCCAGAATAAAATACTAAAGACCAATTCGGACAAGAAAGAGTTAACTACCATAATAATTAATAATAGGGTCTAAAAATGTGAAAGTGAGCTCATTAAATTATAAAACCTTGCTTCATAGGCAGTGGAATCAGGGGCCCCTCCCCTGGCAGGCTCCCGACTTCGTAAAAGTGGGAAAAAGGTGGGCAGAGCTGCCTGCCTTAGGCACCAAAGGTGAGGGTGATTATACATTGAATATTTATACATCTTTGATATATGGCATTTTGAAAATTCCATATCATTGCAAGCTTAATACTTGTTTCATGAAGTACTCCACATATTAGCAGTCAGCGTTGACTGCTGACCAGAAGTATTATGAATGAGCCTACCTCACACCGAAGCGCCAAGGCCTACTGTACATTACGTAAATCCTCCAAAAAAGTTTGAATATATTTGGATGATCAATGTCATTTGTCTAGTAATAATTTTTATTTTGAGCATTTACCAAATTTGGAATGCCTAAATAAATTTATTGTACAAAATTAACTTGGAAAATTTAGCCAATCAGACACAGGAATAAACTTTGAGTAATATGGTAGCTTTAAGTTATTTGAATAATCTATGTACAGTACCATATGGTATATAATTGTTTTACTAGAAACTAACTTGTGTATTTTAGGTTCTTAACCCTTGATGAGTAAAAAATAAAAAGTGCCAAATGGCACTGATGGCCAGAATGAAAGGGTTAACAGGCTTGATGAGAGGGGTGTGGGATTGCTCAGCATATAGCATTGACCAGGGGCTCATGCAACTTTGTACTTGTGCGGCTCATGGGGAAAGAAGGCCTGAAAAAAACGATTAAGTTTCTAATGGCTTTATCACTGTATGGATGCCATTGGACTCTTTACAACTTTATTGATGTCTTTATTACTATCATGGGTCTTTTACTGTAACTTCTTTTACTACCATGGAGGCCCTTTATATACATAATTATGCAGTATATATAAAGTCAGTCTGAGAATGTATAAAATTCAAAGAATGGACAATTGAATATATTACAATACTTTTATTGTTTTTATGGTTACATGTAAGTGATCTGTAAATAAGGCGATGGTTGAGTGATGGTAATATGTAAATGGTTGTGACTCATTCAATTGGATCAGTACCAAGGCCATGTGGGCATGCAACGAACGAACGAACGAACGAACGAACGAACGAACGAACGAACGAGCGAGCGAGCGAGCGAGCGAGCGAACGAACGAACGAACGAACGAACGAACGAACGAACGAACGAACGAACGAACGAACGAACGAACGAACGAACGAACGAACGAACGAACGAACGAACGAACGAACGAACGAACGAACGAACGAACGAACGAACGAACGAACAACCAATCGAACGAACGAACGAACGAACGAACGAACGAACGAACGAACGAACGAACGAACGAACGAACGAACGAACGAACGAACGAACGAACGAACGAACGAACGAACGAACGAACGAACGAACGAACGAACGAACGAACGAACGAACGAACGAACGAACGAACGAACGAACGAACGAACGAACGAACGAACGAACGAACGAACGAACGAACGAACGAACGAACGAACGAACGAACGAACGAACGAACGAACGAACGAACGAACGAACGAACGAACGAACGAACGAACGAACGAACGAACGAACGAACGAACGAACGAACGAACGAACGAACGAACGAACGAACGAACGAACGAACGAACGAACGAACGAACGAACGAACGAACGAACGAACGAACGAACGAACGAACGAACAAACGAACGAACGAACGAACGAACGAACGAACGAACGAACGAACGAACGAACGAACGAACGAACGAACGAACGAACGAACGAACGAACGAACGAACGAACGAACGAACGAACGAACGAACGAACGAACGAACGAAACGAACGAACGAACGAACGAACGAACGAACGAACGAACGAACGAACGAACGAACGAACGAACGAACGAACGAACGAACAAACAAACAAACGAACAAACAAACAAACAAACAAACCAACAAACAAAAACAAACAAACCAACAAACAAACCAACAAACAAACCAACAAACAAAAACCAACAAACAAACCAACAAACAAAAACAAACCAACAAACAAACAAACAAACCAACAAACAAACCAACAAACAAACCAACAAACAAACCAACAAACAAACCAACAAACAAACCAACAAACAAACCAACAAACAAACCAACAAACAAACCAACAAACAAACCAACAAACAAACAAACAAACAAACAAACAAACCAACAAACAAACCAACAAACAAACCAACAAACAAACCAACAAACAAACAAACAAACAACAAACAAACAAACAAACAAACAAACAAACAACAAACAAACCAACAAACAAACAAACAAACAAACAAACAAACAAACAAACCAACAAACAAACCAACAAACAAACCAACAAACAAACCAACAAACAAACCAACAAACAAACAAACAAACAAACAAACCAACAAACAAACCAACAAACAAAACCAACAAACAAACCAACAAACAAACCAACAAACAAACAAACAAACAAACAAACAAACAAACAAACCAAACAAACAAACCAACAAACAAACCAACAAACAAACCAACAAACAAACAAACAAACAAACAAACAACAAACAAACAAACAAACAAACAAACAAACAAACAAACAAACAAACAAACAAACAAACAAACCAAACAAACAAACCAAACAAACAAACAAACAAACAAACAAACAAACCAACAAACAAACAAACAAACAAACAAACAAACAAACAAACAAACAAACAAACAAACAAACAAACAAACAAACAAACAAACAAACAAACAAACAAACCAACAAACAAACAAACAAACAAACAAACAAACAAACAAACAAACAAACAAACAAACAAACAAACAAACAAACAAACAAACAAACAAACAAACAAACAAACAAACAAACAAACAAACAAACAAACAAACAAACAAACAAACAAACAAACAAACAAACAAACAAACAAACAAACAAACAAACAAACAAACAAACAAACAAACAAACAAACAAACAAACAAACAAACAAACAAACAGACAGACAGACAGACAGACAGACAGACAGACAGACAGACAGACAGACAGACAGACAGACAGACAGACAGACAGACAGACAGACAGACAG
>CAXIUP010000038.1:0-10000 GCA_964035015.1 Corallium rubrum | reverse complement strand
AACAAACAAACAATTGTGACAAACAAACAAACAAACAAACAAACAAACAAACAAACAAACAAACAAACAAACAAACAAACAAACAAACAAACAAACAAACAAACAAACAAACAAACAAACAAACAAACAAACAAACAAACAAACAAACAACAAACAAACAAACAAACAAACAAACAAACAATGTACAAACAAACAAACAAACAAACAAACTCTTTTCTATTTTATCATGTTACATACATTTTTCATGTAAACAAACAAACAAACAGTAGAACAAACGAAAAAACAAACCAATGAGAAAACAAACGATTGGAACAATTAAACAAACAAACAAATTTTTAGAAATTTTAATCAACTAACAACAAACAAGTTATTAATATTTTTGGTTAAAAAGCTCGAGATCGGCTTAATCTAATGTATAATGTGAGGTGATAGAATGGGTCTACAAACTTGTAATACTTCACCTTCTGATAGTTTACATGAATTGGTTAAACAAACATATGTACAGAATAAAGGTTGCTGATTATGATTATGCTATCGAACCCCATTGAACCTCTTCTGGTTTTCGAGATATACGTCGCTGAAGACATGCTAAATTTTCTAGCAAGTTGTTGTCCTAATATGTTCAAAGTCTTGAATAGGTCTTGACGTCTTGTGCGTTTTGGTATAATTTGTCATATACTGATACGTAGAGTGTTCTTATAGTTTCTTCGTATTCATAATATTAGTATGATTATTAAAATTAGTAATGTGTAGGTTTGTAGTTTATTGTCCAGCTCATTGCTGTTACTTGTTATTGTAAATAATATATATAGTATGTTGATATTGCTAATTTGTTGTTGGGACCTTAATATCATTTTCCAGTATCCAAATATATTATATTATTTCTTTTGTCCCAGTGAGCCCTTTCAACTGAATCAGTGGTGTAGGAAGCAAGTTGATGTGGATACTGAGGGGACTTTCAAAAGGGCATGCACTGTTGCAAATATAGGGGGCTTTATGACCAAGTGGGGCCAGCAACATATGTGCCAGTGTTCCCCTGGTTTGCACACCTCGGAACTGAATACAATACTATGGTCAATAATTCTATCTCTATTTTGTTTTACAGGAGGTGAAAATATACAGAAGGCAATCTTGGAATAACTTACTTAATATGTAATCCAAAGTTTTGCATGTCAACTACAATGCATGATAATTGTGGACATAACTAATAAAATTTTAACAAATAGAAGTATTTCACATGGCATTATATGATATTATCCAAATGCTGGGTCTCAAAGCTTAATGCTTATTTAAAGCTCCAAATGGCTAAGGGAATATTCATTAACTTAGAATGCTACTGCATTATACTATACACTTATAAACTGGTGATGAGGAGAACAGTTTTGTTTTCACAAGAGTCTTGATGTTTCCTGAGATGATGGGCAACATTTGATTTGTCTAATCCCACATGACCATAAATAAACCAAAAGCAGTCTGAGTTACAACTAGGAAAAGTCTCTAATAAGACAGACAACCTTGGGGACAATTTAATCTGTCTTAGAGAGACACCCTCTAAGAGACCTCAACCACATTGACAATATTCTAAACAACAATTATATACAAGCAGCCAAGATTTGACCATTTTATGCACCAATCAAACTTTTGGTCAACCCAAGGGAAGGTGGGTGTACAATGATTGACAAAGATTGACCACAAACTGGTGCTCCACAGCGGGGCGTGTATGTCAAATGCCCCCTGGGTATGCCTGACCTCTCCCTGGTTGGGCAAAGCATTGATTGGTGCATTAGTGAGGTGCCAATTAAATTGGGAAGAGGCAGCACGCAGGCTACATTGAGACAAAACATTTTATTTTCATTCAAGTTACTTATTTGCATCTATATATATATATATATATACAGCACACTACTTTTATATATATATATATATATATATATTGAGGATACAGGTAACACATTATTTGACATCCTAACTACAACACAAATGCAATAAAAAATATTTTATATATATATATATATATATATATATATATATATATATATATAAGTGAGTTTTGGTTCACGAAATGTTAGAGAGTGCTCAATACCATATAGATAGAGCAAAATATAAAGCATGAAGTATAGTTACCTTAAAGTCTTCGCTACCAGAGGTTTCACCCTAAACGGGATCATCAGGCGATGATCAGAGTCGCCTGATGATCCTGTTTAGGGTGAAACCTCTGGTAGTGAAGACTTTAAGGTAACTATACTTCATGCTTTATATATATATATATATATATATATATATATATATATATATATATATATATATATATAAATATATATATGTACACAATCAAGTAACAACACATAAAATTTCTAGTTATTTGTCATCTGTGAAGGCTTGAAGTGGTGCAATATTTCTATGTTGAACATTTGACCAGTTACTATATGTTTCAATAGATACTGGAAGCAATTCAATATTCCAAAATCACCCTTTATACAAACAAAAAAAACCAACAAATTAATTGTATATATGCAGTCTACCTATTTTAAAAACATCAAAGTTAATACCAAATACATTAGTTAATTTCATACAGCCAGTGCTAAAAATTATTCCATACAGCAATTGCAGAACATATTAAGTTAGTATATACGATTTTAAAACAGTATTAATAATAAACAACAACGTTGATTTCTTACCTCACGCTTTTCTCCAGTTGCAACGACTTACGACGCGTTCCACATCTAAAATTTTCAGCACAACCAAATCCTTCTTTGTTGTAAACATCTCATTCGTTTCATTTGTATAGGTAATCGCATGGGGCCGAGGAAAATTACGGTTTAATTTCACAAGTGTTTTCAAAATTTTACAAAATTGCCCGAGTCGCGAAGCGACGAGGGTAATTTGTAAGATTTTGAAAACACGAGTGAAATTAAACCTTAATTTTACGAGAATTCATGCGATTATGTGTTAATAATATAGTGGGCAAAATTATTCAAGAGCTACGTTCCAGAAAATGTCGAAGTACGTGTACCTTATCATGCATGGTTAATGCTCGGCAACATTCAAAATTTCCTTCGCTCTGTCGCTGTGCCTAGCTGTTGCTTTCTTTTTGTAAACACAGGCAAAAGTTCGTAAATTTTCTAGTGTATTCATTTTCACTAATAATTTACACTCCTTCAATAGTTTAAATTAGTTCAAAGTAAACAAAAAACATTTTCAGACCAAAAAACCTTGCAGATTTGTTGAAAAAAAGTCAGTCCTCTGAGGTTCACTGTTGCTAAGTAACCAAGCAACCAATCACATGCAAGAACTGCTGATCAAGGAACCAATCAAGTACAAGTAATTTTGCCCTGAATTACAAAAAAATGCCCTCTTCATTAGCCAATCATATTCGAGTAATTTTGCCCTCTATATTATTAGTATCAATAAAATGCCTCGAATCCGATGGAACTTGAGTAGGTCTTGAAAATTATCTTGAATGCCCACACGCCATTGTCGCGAATATACACCAAATAAAGCACAATCTGATAACATTTAATTGTCTATGATCATCACGAATTGTTTTCCTATTTTGCTGACGATCAGCTTTATAAATTCTGGATCAACTGTGACGAGTTTTCAAAAGATTTTACGCATCGAGTCCACCCAGAGGAGATCACTCCTCGTCTGTGGTCAGATGCAAATGAATCGATTTTGGCGTTAGTAACCATGATCCTTTTCGGACCGTGACCAACCTCCTCTGAGTAGAACTAGTGCACGTCGGGAAAATAATACATTTGAATATAGCGTAAAGGTTTTACTGAAAGCGATGATATATAAATGTAACCTGTTCTTACTTCAGCAAAATAAAGTCGTCGTGTATTAACGCTAGAATTAAAATATATGAGATTCTTTAGATGCAAGGGAATTTTAGAGGGTGATTATACATGAACCAGTTAAAGATCCCCGTACGGCTATACGTATCGTATATAAATCGCATAAATCTGTATAAATCGACGTTTATTAAAATTGAACTAATAGATCAAACAACGAAATTAGTGGGTAATTGAATTGGGATCTTGTTTGACCGTGCACTATATTTAGGACTGGGAAATAGACAAATGCCACTTACAGTTGTTTAGGTCTAGAGTAATTTGAAACTTTTTTCGTCAAAAGAGACAAAAAACAATTCAAAACCACGAGTCCAACTTCAATGAGTGAAAAAGCTTTCAGAAACAATGCTATTTGCCAGTTTGTCACGAAGTGTTATGCCAAAGTCATAAATAATTTACCTTGGAAAAGATATAGGAAGAAGCAGGAAGAAACAGTGAATAATAATAATAATAATAATAATTAGTGATTTATATTGCGTATTCTTCATGACGTAATGAGCAAAAGCGCATTACAGTGTACAACAGAATAGATAAATAGGTATAGCTATATATTTACAATACATGAAATAGTTCTTAAGATGTAGGTGTTGATTTTTATGGAGGGAGGAAAACCGGAGAACCCGGCGAAAAACCCTCGAAGCACAGGAGAGACCAACTAAACTCTACTCACATGAGTCGCAAGCTCGAGAACGGGGTTATTCCCAGACGGTCACCCATCCAAGTACTAACCCCGTCTAACCGGGCTTAACTATTGGTGAGAGGCAGCGCCCTAACAGCACACGCCACCCATGCTCCCTGCATTGTCAACTGAATGTTAATATTTTTAATAAAACATCGTCTGCAAACGAGTAAAACAACGAACTCACAACGGTTATTAAAGTTAAACATATGCTGTTTATTGGGCTTTCGTCTTCCAAAATTGAGAGCCAGAGACAAAATAAAAACACACTGAATTACACTAACATGATACAAACGGCGAATCTAAAACGTATAGTGGAAATATTAAATGACGGTTTCTTTTGCTATCATCATTCGTGATAGTTCATTTACTGATCATCCACAAATCAAATTCTCTTGCTTCATGTTACCAGTCCTCAACAATTGTTACCTGGCAACTTGAACACCCTACCATACATAGAAATATATAAATATTCAAATCGCTCAAATATTTTGCCCTATCTCGGTTTTTACATGCACGCGCATAAAATGGAGTAAAAGCGCGTGTCGAGATTATAGCACCATCACCGGGCTCCGGGCCTTTGGCCCTACGCTCGGGGATGTAAACAACCATTTCATTAACGATGCATACAAATAGTTGCATCAGCATAAATAACAATGTAAAACTGTAGTAAAAATAAAATAAAATAGAACAACATGTACTTGGTCATCAACTGTACATGAATATTTTGTAAAAGAAAAATACTGAAGCTATGGTCTGTTAATAGACCACTTTTATAATGGCCACCGCTTTAAATACTCTTTTTATGTGCATCTAAATGAGCCTTTTTGACTTCGTTATATAAACGCAAAGATTTTTTTGGGAGACACACAAAGGCTTATTATGCACGTAAAATTTTCTATTATGAAAGTGGTTTATAGATGAAGTATTTCAGCTTTTGCTATATCGACAGTGATGTTTCAAAACGACCGTAAATTTGTACATTTACGAAAACGAGTTTGGTGACGCCCGAATTTTTTCGCACTTAAACAATTTCTAAACTTTAGCTAAACTTTAGCAATGAATAGCTAGATTCAAAAAAAATTCTGTAGATCTAAGTTTTTTTATCGAAAAAAATTGCGTATTAGTACTTAAGGTTGCCGTATACTTTCATTACATTAAAGTTTTGTACTAAACTTTCGTAGCAAAAAAGCAAAAAACAAGCAAGTACTAACAAAGAAACAATGATGTAATATTTTTGACCGGAAGTAAAATTTACAGTAAAATTTTCTTTCAAGTGCCGTTTACTCGAAATGTAATTCTTTGCAATAAGAGGAGATTTTAAAGTGTTACAATTTAAATGGAATTAGTTTGATTTCCCTGAAATGTTCAGAGACGATAGATAAATATATCACCAACAAAACCTCGAACAAAACCGTGTTGGGGAATTCGATAATTCCGAAAGGTTTTACGTTCATGGCCATTCCCATGTATTTATATCAGACTTTTTCTGTCAATTTAAGTATAACATTTCACTAAAATCAAATATCAAAAACCCTCGATTGTGTCTGGACTTCCAGGAATGAATCGAATTTAAAATTCATAAAAAGCTCTTTGAGTTTAAGCTTGTGAAAAGCAATCACGGCCCGTCTAGAGGGATCACGGGAAACTTGTTGATTCATTAAAACCGAAAATTATTAACATGGAAAGGAAACATAAGAAGACAAATGTTTGAATGCAAAAAACACCTGGTGTTACCAAACTCGTTTGCGAGATAAATTAGATTAAATGTTAATTTTGTAACGTCACTATTGTCATATATTGCAACTGCTGAAACACTATTCATTAAGCGTATACTTGATGCCGACAACGTTATTATTTGCGCAACTTTAGTTCTATTCTTTTGCGATACATCCATTCACACCTTTTGAGGTTGAATCGAAATTTGCACGCATTCACCACTTTTTAGGAAAGAGTAGGGAGTCACCTTAAACCCAAATCCATTTACAAGATTGAATTTATTGGTAATTTTTTTTTCTAGCTCCGTCCAAAGGTCCCGTATTGGTTAGTCTTACAATTGAAAGTTCAAAACAACTGAAAGCGACGTGGAACGCATTATCTTCCGATGCTGTTAATGGTGTGATTACTAATTATGAAATTTGTTACAATGATAGCAATGCAGGAGGAGACTTGTGCTCACAAAACGTAAGATCAGTTGATGGTACTACTTTAACTTTTACGTTGACTGGTTTGAATGAAGCAACTACATATGAAGTTGGAGTAAGAGCCAAGAATGCCATTGATACAGGACAACTTGGAAATACATTAACAAACAAAACCTCCGAAGCAGGTAAGTTGTCTTTTAAATATAATAAAATTTAATTCAATTGAATTTAATTCAGTTAAAAATGAAATGAAATACAACTACAACTAATAGTGTTTATTAGACGATAGCTCTAATGGTTCTCTGATGAAAATATTGTTGGTAATGTTTCTGCATAATCCTAAAGATATTATAGTACTTGCTAATTGTGCAAAGTGTCATTTCGAAATTGTCAAAAACAAAGTTGTATTTTACGTGTGAAGTTTGAATTTTGGAGCGCCGCCATTAAATTTGCGGTGTTTGAGAAGAATGAGTTGAGGAGAACGTATGACGTCATAGACTCAACAAAAACAAAAGATCATGGTTGTTATCAACAAAAGGGTCATTGTTGTTTTTGTTTCGTTTCCCGCAGGAACGAAACTGTTACTGTATTAGCTTTCCATTGACATCACAAAAGAAACTGTCATCACAGATGAAAATCGTCCAATCGTAGTGCAGTGTTGTTGACATAACTGTGATCTTATCCAATGAAATCAAAATTCCGCATAAAAAATTTAGTTGGAGGCGTGGTTAAACGCCAAAACGAAGTGAAAATATTGCTGATCTAGGGTTGTAAGTTCATGTCCAAAATAACCTGGGTACTTCATGAAAGCCTGACCCCAACACACCCCCTAAACCTAACCAATAAATTCGTGCATATTGGACATGGACTTATTACCTGATCTAGAGTAATTTGAAGACGTAAACAATCCCGTGCGAAGCGAATCATGAATCTTGTGCTGTAGAAAGTAGGAACTTTCCCCTCGTTGAACTCGAGAATGCATTCGTTATGTATGGCAACTGCGCGTTCCAAAAGGTCAGTCGCACTGTTTCACGCGTGTCTAATAATTTTAAAATATAGCTATTTTATCGAGGGGCGTATCACTCGAAAAATAGTGTACGAGATTTTTGGGATTTCAAAAATCTCAAGATTTTTTTTTAAAGATTTTGGGATTTTTTAGAGATTTTTAGGGATTTTTAGAGATTTTTAAGATTTTTTGGGATTTCTAAGATTTTTAGGGATTTTCATAGATTTTAAGGATTTTTCAAAGATTTTCTCAAGATTTTTAGGGATTTTCTCATGATTTTTAGAGATTTTCTCAAGATTCTTAGGGATTTTCTGACATATTATATCATGTTTCCCAAATCTACTCTAAGATTTTCAAGATTTTCAAATAATTTTGCAAGATTTTTGGGATTTTTGCAAGATTTTCTGGGATTTGTGGGATTTTTGCAAAGATTTTCGAGATTTTTTAGAGATTTCCATGATTTTTAAGATTTTTAAAGATTTTTAAGATTTTTAAAGATTTTTAAGATTTTTAAAAATTTTTGGGATTTTTTAAAGATTTTTAGAGATTTTTACGAAGGTGTACGAGATTTTTTCGAGAGGCGTATCACTCGAAAAATAGTGTAGGAGATTTTTGGGATTTCAAAAATCTCAAGATTTTTTTAAAGATTCTGGGATTTTTTAGAGATATTGAGGGATTTTTAGAGATTTTTAAATTTTTTTGGGATTTTCTAAGATTTTTAGGGATTTTCATAGATTTTAAGGATTTTTCAAGATTTTCTCAAGATTTTTAGGGATTTTCTCATGATTTTTAGGGATTTTCTCAAGATTCTTAGGGATTTTCTGAAATATTATATCATGTTTCCCAAATCTACTCTAAGATTTTCAAGATTTTCAAATAATTTTGGCAAGATTTTTGGGATTTTTGCAAGATTTTCTGGGATTTTTGCAAAGATTTTCGAGATTTTTTAGAGATTTCCATGATTTTTAAGATTTTTAAAGATTTTTAAGATTTTTAAAGATTTTTAAGATTTTGAAAGATTTTTGGGATTTTTTCAAGATTTTTTAGAGATTTTTACGAAGGTGTACGAGATTTTTTCGAGTGATACGCCCCTCGATCGATTGCGGGCGCAGCCAACTTTCAGAACGCTTTATATTCCGTGTGTGAGTTCGTTCGTTCGTTCGTTAGGAATCACTAGTATATTTTTGACGCGACATTTTAACGATGTTTTGAACGCCACAGATGAATCAATAGCAAGCGATATTTTTGGCGCCACGGAAAACAAACGGAAGTGAATTTGTTATTTTTGGCGGCTTTTCGACGACATGTCAATTTCATCAAGTCCGAAGAGTTTTGAGGGAGTTTTTGTCTTCTAGACCAAGATTGTGGTGCCCTGAAAGTTTTGCGGTGCCCTGAAGCGCAGCTAACTTTCAGACCGCTTTATATTCCGACTGTGATTTCGTTAGTTCGCTCATTCGTGAGGAATCAATAGAAACCGACATTTTTGGCGCCACGGAAAGCAATCGGCTTTTCGGCGACGACGACATGTCAATACGATCAAGCCGAAGACTTTTGCTGGCCAAGATTAATTTTACCTAGATTGATTTGAGCTGGAGAAACACACTTGCGAAAAGAAATATTATCGAGGTAAGTGAACTATGTTAACCTCATGAACAAAAATATGTTAAATCGTTTATGGACCCTATTATAAAGAGCAGGTTGCTTTTGCTTCGCTATAAAAAGTAAAAACGCATACGTGTGGACATGGCCCAGTATGGAATGTAGAGGCTGTGCACCGGACATGTCCGGTGCACAGCAATGAGAAATGGTGCACAAACTGGTGCACAAAAATACAAAATAGCAATTATTGGTGCACACGAAAAGTGGTTATAAACAGCAGTTCACAAGCTAAGTTATAAATGGTAGAGACATTGAGACAATGCCACTGACTGATATGATAACTATTATAGTGTAAAAAAGCTGTGTTGTTTCTGCTCCTAATAATGGACTTCATTAATTATTTTGAGCTGAATTGTTAATTTTAATTTAGTTATTTTGACATAACCAACTTAAACAAAGAAATAAAGACCAAACAAACATGGGAATTAATAGACCAGACTGACCTTCAGAATTCTGTAAATTCTTCCCCCAAAATGCAGGAAATGGCATTTCAGAGAGTCTAGATTTCAAAAATTTTCGGGAGCATGCCCCCAAACCCCCCTACACGAGCTACACCCTACATAGTTATCATGCCTGCACCGCTAAAATTGGCAGCCCCATCCTTTCCATGCTGGTGCCACCACTAACAGTCAAATGCCTGTTGGTGCACATGGAGAAA